>JALJCO010008083.1:382500-504064 GCA_023101725.1 Atherinomorus stipes | reverse complement strand
AATCCCCACCTTTTCCCCTAAACCCAACCCCAGTCTGTGGTAATTTAAAAGAAAGTGCTGGATAGTCAAAAAGAGGGGGTGCCAGAAATATAAACAGTGAAGCCTGAGGAAGACCAAACGGAGTCGAAACGTCACGCAGAAAGCCAAGTTACAAAACAAATACGGCAAAGCAAAAGACAAATTAGAGCCAAAATTATAAGAAGGAGGTCAGTCGAACGTCAGTCCCCGTCCTGTCAACACCTATTGTTTCAAGCCCCTGTGTCTCCAACCCCAATTGATTTTTTATAATCAACATTTATTGGACCCGGTGTGGTCTCCTGGGGGCAGCCTTCCTGGATGGATTGGATTCGATGGACCGGCATTCACCCCCACCAAACCTTTGGGGGGTGCTTCTTTCAAAACCCTAATCCGCCTGTGCCTCTACCTTTCTGTCTGGGGTGGGTGGTCCCTGGGAACCCCGGGCCTTACGAGTCCAATTTGGACCCTGGACCCCTTATCCCCAACCCCCACCTTTTCCCCTAAACCTAACCCTAGTCTGTGGTAATTTAAAGGAAAGTGCTGGATAGTCAAAAAGAGGGGGTGCCAGAAATATAAACAGTGAAGCCTGAGGAAGACTAAACGGAGTCGAAACGTCACGCAGAAAGCCAAGTTACAAAACAAATACGGCAAAGCAAAAGACAAATTAGAGCCAAAATTATAAGAAGGGAGGTCAGTCGAACGTCAGTCCCCGTCCTGTCAACACCTATTGTTTCAAGCCCCTGTGTCTCCAACCCCAATTGATTTTTATAATCAATATTTATTGGACCCGGTGTGGTCTCCTGGGGGGCTGCCTTCCTGGATGGATTGGATTCGATGGACCGTGCATTCACCCCCACCAAACCTTTGGGGGGTGCTTTCTTTCAAAACCCTAATCCGCCTGTGCCTCTACCTTTCTGTCTGGGGTGGGTGGTCCCTGGGGACCCCCGGGTCTTATGAGTCCAATTTGGACCCTGGACCCCTTATCCCCAATCCCCACCTTTTCCCCTAAACCTAACCCTAGTCTGTGGTAATTTAAAGGAAAGTGCTGGATAGTCAAAAAGAGGGGGTGCCAGAAATATAAACAGTGAAGCCTGAGGAAGACTAAACGGAGTCGAAACGTCGCGCAGAAAGCCAAGTTACAAAACAAATACGGCAAAGCAAAAGACAAATTAGAGCCAAAATTATAAGAAGGAGGTCAGTCGAACGTCAGTCCCCGTCCTGTCAACACCTATTGTTTCAAGCCCCTGTGTCTCCAACCCCAATTGATTTTTATAATCAATATTTATTGGACCCGGTGTGGTCTCCTGGGGGCTGCCTTCCTGGATGGATTGGATTCGATGGACCGTGCATTCACCCCCACCAAACCTTCGGGGGGGTGCTTTCTTCAAAACCCTAATCCGCCTGTGCCTCTACCTTTCTGTCTGGGGTGGGTGGTCCCTGGGGACCCCGGGTCTTATGAGTCCAATTTGGACCCTGGACCCCTTATCCCCAATCCCCACCTTTTCCCCTAAACCTAACCCTAGTCTGTGGTAATTTAAAGGAAAGTGCTGGATAGTCAAAAAGAGGGGGTGCCAGAAATATAAACAGTGAAGCCTGAGGAAGACTAAACGGAGTCGAAACGTCGCGCAGAAAGCCAAGTTACAAAACAAATACGGCAAAGCAAAAGACAAATTAGAGCCAAAATTATAAGAAGGAGGTCAGTCGAACGTCAGTCCCCGTCCTGTCAACACCTATTGTTTCAAGCCCCTGTGTCTCCAACCCCAATTGATTTTTATAATCAATATTTATTGGACCCGGTGTGGTCTCCTGGGGGCTGCCTTCCTGGATGGATTGGATTCGATGGACCGTGCATTCACCCCCACCAAACCTTTGGGGGGGTGCTTTCTTTCAAAACCCTAATCCGCCTGTGCCTCTACCTTTCTGTCTGGGGTGGGTGGTCCCTGGGGACCCCCGGGTCTTATGAGTCCAATTTGGACCCTGGACCCCTTATCCCCAATCCCCACCTTTTCCCCTAAACCTAACCCTAGTCTGTGGTAATTTAAAGGAAAGTGCTGGATAGTCAAAAAGAGGGGGTGCCAGAAATATAAACAGTGAAGCCTGAGGAAGACTAAACGGAGTCGAAACGTCGCGCAGAAAGCCAAGTTACAAAACAAATACGGCAAAGCAAAAGACAAATTAGAGCCAAAATTATAAGAAGGAGGTCAGTCGAACGTCAGTCCCCGTCCTGTCAACACCTATTGTTTCAAGCCCCTGTGTCTCCAACCCCAATTGATTTTTATAATCAATATTTATTGGACCCGGTGTGGTCTCCTGGGGGCTGCCTTCCTGGATGGATTGGATTCGATGGACCGTGCATTCACCCCCCACCAAACCTTTGGGGGGGTGCTTTCTTTCAAAACCCTAATCCGCCTGTGCCTCTACCTTTCTGTCTGGGGTGGGTGGTCCCTGGGGACCCCGGGTCTTATGAGTCCAATTTGGACCCTGGACCCCTTTCCCCAATCCCCACCTTTTCCCCTAAACCTAACCCTAGTCTGTGGTAATTTAAAGGAAAGTGCTGGATAGTCAAAAAGAGGGGGTGCCAGAAATATAAACAGTGAAGCCTGAGGAAGACTAAACGGAGTCGAAACGTCGCGCAGAAAGCCAAGTTACAAAACAAATACGGCAAAGCAAAAGACAAATTAGAGCCAAAATTATAAGAAGGAGGTCAGTCGAACGTCAGTCCCCGTCCTGTCAACACCTATTGTTTCAAGCCCCTGTGTCTCCAACCCCAATTGATTTTTATAATCAATATTTATTGGACCCGGTGTGGTCTCCTGGGGGCTGCCTTCCTGGATGGATTGGATTCGATGGACCGTGCATTCACCCCCACCAAACCTTTGGGGGGGGTGCTTTCTTTCAAAACCCTAATCCGCCTGTGCCTCTACCTTTCTGTCTGGGGTGGGTGGTCCCTGGGGACCCCCGGGTCTTATGAGTCCAATTTGGACCCTGGACCCCTTATCCCCAATCCCCACCTTTTCCCCTAAACCTAACCCTAGTCTGTGGTAATTTAAAGGAAAGTGCTGGATAGTCAAAAAGAGGGGGGTGCCAGAAATATAAACAGTGAAGCCTGAGGAAGACTAAACGGAGTCGAAACGTCGCGCAGAAAGCCAAGTTACAAAACAAATACGGCAAAGCAAAAGACAAATTAGAGCCAAAATTATAAGAAGGAGGTCAGTCGAACGTCAGTCCCCGTCCTGTCAACACCTATTGTTTCAAGCCCCTGTGTCTCCAACCCCAATTGATTTTTATAATCAATATTTATTGGACCCGGTGTGGTCTCCTGGGGGCTGCCTTCCTGGATGGATTGGATTCGATGGACCGTGCATTCACCCCCACCAAACCTTTGGGGGGGTGCTTTCTTTCAAAACCCTAATCCGCCTGTGCCTCTACCTTTCTGTCTGGGGTGGGTGGTCCCTGGGGACCCCCGGGTCTTATGAGTCCAATTTTGGACCCTGGACCCCTTATCCCCAATCCCCACCTTTTCCCCTAAACCTAACCCTAGTCTGTGGTAATTTAAAGGAAAGTGCTGGATAGTCAAAAGAGGGGGTGCCAGAAATATAAACAGTGAAGCCTGAGGAAGACTAAACGGAGTCGAAACGTCGCGCAGAAAGCCAAGTTACAAAACAAATACGGCAAAGCAAAAGACAAATTAGAGCCAAAATTATAAGAAGGAGGTCAGTCGAACGTCAGTCCCCGTCCTGTCAACACCTATTGTTTCAAGCCCCTGTGTCTCCAACCCCAATTGATTTTTATAATCAATATTTATTGGACCCGGTGTGGTCTCCTGGGGGCTGCCTTCCTGGATGGATTGGATTCGATGGACCGTGCATTCACCCCCACCAAACCTTTGGGGGGGTGCTTTCTTTCAAAACCCTAATCCGCCTGTGCCTCTACCTTTCTGTCTGGGGTGGGTGGTCCCTGGGGACCCCCGGGTCTTATGAGTCCAATTTGGACCCTGGACCCCTTATCCCCAATCCCCACCTTTTCCCTAAACCTAACCCTAGTCTGTGGTAATTTAAAGGAAAGTGCTGGATAGTCAAAAAGAGGGGGTGCCAGAAATATAAACAGTGAAGCCTGAGGAAGACTAAACGGAGTCGAAACGTCGCGCAGAAAGCCAAGTTACAAAACAAATACGGCAAAGCAAAAGACAAATTAGAGCCAAAATTATAAGAAGGAGGTCAGTCGAACGTCAGTCCCCGTCCTGTCAACACCTATTGTTTCAAGCCCCTGTGTCTCCAACCCCAATTGATTTTTATAATCAATATTTATTGGACCCGGTGTGGTCTCCTGGGGGCTGCCTTCCTGGATGGATTGGATTCGATGGACCGTGCATTCACCCCCACCAAACCTTTGGGGGGGTGCTTTCTTTCAAAACCCTAATCCGCCTGTGCCTCTACCTTTCTGTCTGGGGTGGGTGGTCCCTGGGGACCCCCGGGTCTTATGAGTCCAATTTGGACCCTGGACCCCTTATCCCCAATCCCCACCTTTTCCCCTAAACCTAACCCTAGTCTGTGGTAATTTAAAGGAAAGTGCTGGATAGTCAAAAAGAGGGGGTGCCAGAAATATAAACAGTGAAGCCTGAGGAAGACTAAACGGAGTCGAAACGTCGCGCAGAAAGCCAAGTTACAAAACAAATACGGCAAAGCAAAAGACAAATTAGAGCCAAAATTATAAGAAGGAGGTCAGTCGAACGTCAGTCCCCGTCCTGTCAACACCTATTGTTTCAAGCCCCTGTGTCTCCAACCCCAATTGATTTTTATAATCAATATTTATTGGACCCGGTGTGGTCTCCTGGGGGCTGCCTTCCTGGATGGATTGGATTCGATGGACCGTGCATTCACCCCCACCAAACCTTTGGGGGGGTGCTTTCTTTCAAAACCCTAATCCGCCTGTGCCTCTACCTTTCTGTCTGGGGTGGGTGGTCCCTGGGGACCCCGGGTCTTATGAGTCCAATTTGGACCCTGGACCCCTTATCCCCAATCCCCACCTTTTCCCCTAAACCTAACCCTAGTCTGTGGTAATTTAAAGGAAAGTGCTGGATAGTCAAAAAGAGGGGGTGCCAGAAATATAAACAGTGAAGCCTGAGGAAGACTAAACGGAGTCGAAACGTCGCGCAGAAAGCCAAGTTACAAAACAAATACGGCAAAGCAAAAAGACAAATTAGAGCCAAAATTATAAGAAGGAGGTCAGTCGAACGTCAGTCCCCGTCCTGTCAACACCTATTGTTTCAAGCCCCTGTGTCTCCAACCCCAATTGATTTTTTATAATCAATATTTATTGGACCCGGTGTGGTCTCCTGGGGGCTGCCTTCCTGGATGGATTGGATTCGATGGACCGTGCATTCACCCCCACCAAACCTTTGGGGGGTGCTTTCTTTCAAAACCCTAATCCGCCTGTGCCTCTACCTTTCTGTCTGGGGTGGGTGGTCCCTGGGGACCCCGGGTCTTATGAGTCCAATTTGGACCCTGGACCCCTTATCCCCAATCCCCACCTTTTCCCCTAAACCTAACCCTAGTCTGTGGTAATTTAAAGGAAAGTGCTGGATAGTCAAAAAGAGGGGGTGCCAGAAATATAAACAGTGAAGCCTGAGGAAGACTAAACGGAGTCGAAACGTCGCGCAGAAAGCCAAGTTACAAAACAAATACGGCAAAGCAAAAGACAAATTAGAGCCAAAATTATAAGAAGGGAGGTCAGTCGAACGTCAGTCCCCGTCCTGTCAACACCTATTGTTTCAAGCCCCTGTGTCTCCAACCCCAATTGATTTTTATAATCAATATTTATTGGACCCGGTGTGGTCTCCTGGGGGCTGCCTTCCTGGATGGATTGGATTCGATGGACCGTGCATTCACCCCCACCAAACCTTTGGGGGGGTGCTTTCTTTCAAAACCCTAATCCGCCTGTGCCTCTACCTTTCTGTCTGGGGTGGGTGGTCCCTGGGGACCCCCGGGTCTTATGAGTCCAATTTGGACCCTGGACCCCTTATCCCCAATCCCCACCTTTTCCCCTAAACCTAACCCTAGTCTGTGGTAATTTAAAGGAAAGTGCTGGATAGTCAAAAAGAGGGGGTGCCAGAAATATAAACAGTGAAGCCTGAGGAAGACTAAACGGAGTCGAAACGTCGCGCAGAAAGCCAAGTTACAAAACAAATACGGCAAAGCAAAAGACAAATTAGAGCCAAAATTATAAGAAGGAGGTCAGTCGAACGTCAGTCCCCGTCCTGTCAACACCTATTGTTTCAAGCCCCTGTGTCTCCAACCCCAATTGATTTTTATAATCAATATTTATTGGACCCGGTGTGGTCTCCTGGGGGCTGCCTTCCTGGATGGATTGGATTCGATGGACCGTGCATTCACCCCCACCAAACCTTTGGGGGGTGCTTTCTTTCAAAACCCTAATCCGCCTGTGCCTCTACCTTTCTGTCTGGGGTGGGTGGTCCCTGGGGACCCCCGGGTCTTATGAGTCCAATTTGGACCCTGGACCCCTTATCCCCAATCCCCACCTTTTCCCCCTAAACCTAACCCTAGTCTGTGGTAATTTAAAGGAAAGTGCTGGATAGTCAAAAAGAGGGGGTGCCAGAAATATAAACAGTGAAGCCTGAGGAAGACTAAACGGAGTCGAAACGTCGCGCAGAAAGCCAAGTTACAAAACAAATACGGCAAAGCAAAAGACAAATTAGAGCCAAAATTATAAGAAGGAGGTCAGTCGAACGTCAGTCCCCGTCCTGTCAACACCTATTGTTTCAAGCCCCTGTGTCTCCAACCCCAATTGATTTTTATAATCAATATTTATTGGACCCGGTGTGGTCTCCTGGGGGCTGCCTTCCTGGATGGATTGGATTCGATGGACCGTGCATTCACCCCCACCAAACCTTTGGGGGGGTGCTTTCTTTCAAAACCCTAATCCGCCTGTGCCTCTACCTTTCTGTCTGGGGTGGGTGGTCCCTGGGGACCCCCGGGTCTTATGAGTCCAATTTGGACCCTGGACCCCTTATCCCCAATCCCCACCTTTTCCCCCTAAACCTAACCCTAGTCTGTGGTAATTTAAAGGAAAGTGCTGGATAGTCAAAAAGAGGGGGTGCCAGAAATATAAACAGTGAAGCCTGAGGAAGACTAAACGGAGTCGAAACGTCGCGCAGAAAGCCAAGTTACAAAACAAATACGGCAAAGCAAAAGACAAATTAGAGCCAAAATTATAAGAAGGAGGTCAGTCGAACGTCAGTCCCCGTCCTGTCAACACCTATTGTTTCAAGCCCCTGTGTCTCCAACCCCAATTGATTTTTATAATCAATATTTATTGGACCCGGTGTGGTCTCCTGGGGGCTGCCTTCCTGGATGGATTGGATTCGATGGACCGTGCATTCACCCCCACCAAACCTTTGGGGGGGTGCTTTCTTTCAAAACCCTAATCCGCCTGTGCCTCTACCTTTCTGTCTGGGGTGGGTGGTCCCTGGGGACCCCCGGGTCTTATGAGTCCAATTTGGACCCTGGACCCCTTATCCCCAATCCCCACCTTTTCCCCTAAACCTAACCCTAGTCTGTGGTAATTTAAAGGAAAGTGCTGGATAGTCAAAAAGAGGGGGTGCCAGAAATATAAACAGTGAAGCCTGAGGAAGACTAAACGGAGTCGAAACGTCGCGCAGAAAGCCAAGTTACAAAACAAATACGGCAAAGCAAAAGACAAATTAGAGCCAAAATTATAAGAAGGAGGTCAGTCGAACGTCAGTCCCCGTCCTGTCAACACCTATTGTTTCAAGCCCCTGTGTCTCCAACCCCAATTGATTTTTATAATCAATATTTATTGGACCCGGTGTGGTCTCCTGGGGGCTGCCTTCCTGGATGGATTGGATTCGATGGACCGTGCATTCACCCCCACCAAACCTTTGGGGGGGTGCTTTCTTCAAAACCCTAATCCGCCTGTGCCTCTACCTTTCTGTCTGGGGTGGGTGGTCCCTGGGGACCCCGGGTCTTATGAGTCCAATTTGGACCCTGGACCCCTTATCCCCAATCCCCACCTTTTCCCTAAACCTAACCCTAGTCTGTGGTAATTTAAAGGAAAGTGCTGGATAGTCAAAAAGAGGGGGTGCCAGAAATATAAACAGTGAAGCCTGAGGAAGACTAAACGGAGTCGAAACGTCGCGCAGAAAGCCAAGTTACAAAACAAATACGGCAAAGCAAAAGACAAATTAGAGCCAAAATTATAAGAAGGAGGTCAGTCGAACGTCAGTCCCCGTCCTGTCAACACCTATTGTTTCAAGCCCCTGTGTCTCCAACCCCAATTGATTTTTATAATCAATATTTATTGGACCCGGTGTGGTCTCCTGGGGGCTGCCTTCCTGGATGGATTGGATTCGATGGACCGTGCATTCACCCCCACCAAACCTTTGGGGGGTGCTTTCTTTCAAAACCCTAATCCGCCTGTGCCTCTACCTTTCTGTCTGGGGTGGGTGGTCCCTGGGGACCCCCGGGTCTTATGAGTCCAATTTGGACCCTGGACCCCTTATCCCCAATCCCCACCTTTTCCCCTAAACCTAACCCTAGTCTGTGGTAATTTAAAGGAAAGTGCTGGATAGTCAAAAGAGGGGTGCCAGAAATATAAACAGTGAAGCCTGAGGAAGACTAAACGGAGTCGAAACGTCGCGCAGAAAGCCAAGTTACAAAACAAATACGGCAAAGCAAAAGACAAATTAGAGCCAAAATTATAAGAAGGAGGTCAGTCGAACGTCAGTCCCCGTCCTGTCAACACCTATTGTTTCAAGCCCCTGTGTCTCCAACCCCAATTGATTTTTATAATCAATATTTATTGGACCCGGTGTGGTCTCCTGGGGGCTGCCTTCCTGGATGGATTGGATTCGATGGACCGTGCATTCACCCCCACCAAACCTTTGGGGGGGTGCTTTCTTTCAAAACCCTAATCCGCCTGTGCCTCTACCTTTCTGTCTGGGGTGGGTGGTCCCTGGGGACCCCCGGGTCTTATGAGTCCAATTTGGACCCTGGACCCCTTATCCCCAATCCCCACCTTTTCCCCTAAACCTAACCCTAGTCTGTGGTAATTTAAAGGAAAGTGCTGGATAGTCAAAAAGAGGGGGTGCCAGAAATATAAACAGTGAAGCCTGAGGAAGACTAAACGGAGTCGAAACGTCGCGCAGAAAGCCAAGTTACAAAACAAATACGGCAAAGCAAAAGACAAATTAGAGCCAAAATTATAAGAAGGAGGTCAGTCGAACGTCAGTCCCCGTCCTGTCAACACCTATTGTTTCAAGCCCCTGTGTCTCCAACCCCAATTGATTTTTATAATCAATATTTATTGGACCCGGTGTGGTCTCCTGGGGGCTGCCTTCCTGGATGGATTGGATTCGATGGACCGTGCATTCACCCCCACCAAACCTTTGGGGGGGTGCTTTCTTTCAAAACCCTAATCCGCCTGTGCCTCTACCTTTCTGTCTGGGGTGGGTGGTCCCTGGGGACCCCGGGTCTTATGAGTCCAATTTGGACCCTGGACCCCTTATCCCCAATCCCCACCTTTTCCCCTAAACCTAACCCTAGTCTGTGGTAATTTAAAGGAAAGTGCTGGATAGTCAAAAAGAGGGGGTGCCAGAAATATAAACAGTGAAGCCTGAGGAAGACTAAACGGAGTCGAAACGTCGCGCAGAAAGCCAAGTTACAAAACAAATACGGCAAAGCAAAAGACAAATTAGAGCCAAAATTATAAGAAGGAGGTCAGTCGAACGTCAGTCCCCGTCCTGTCAACACCTATTGTTTCAAGCCCCTGTGTCTCCAACCCCAATTGATTTTTATAATCAATATTTATTGGACCCGGTGTGGTCTCCTGGGGGCTGCCTTCCTGGATGGATTGGATTCGATGGACCGTGCATTCACCCCCACCAAACCTTTGGGGGGGTGCTTTCTTTCAAAACCCTAATCCGCCTGTGCCTCTACCTTTCTGTCTGGGGTGGGTGGTCCCTGGGGACCCCCGGGTCTTATGAGTCCAATTTGGACCCTGGACCCCTTATCCCCAATCCCCACCTTTTCCCCTAAACCTAACCCTAGTCTGTGGTAATTTAAAGGAAAGTGCTGGATAGTCAAAAAGAGGGGGTGCCAGAAATATAAACAGTGAAGCCTGAGGAAGACTAAACGGAGTCGAAACGTCGCGCAGAAAGCCAAGTTACAAAACAAATACGGCAAAGCAAAAGACAAATTAGAGCCAAAATTATAAGAAGGAGGTCAGTCGAACGTCAGTCCCCGTCCTGTCAACACCTATTGTTTCAAGCCCCTGTGTCTCCAACCCCAATTGATTTTTATAATCAATATTTATTGGACCCGGTGTGGTCTCCTGGGGGCTGCCTTCCTGGATGGATTGGATTCGATGGACCGTGCATTCACCCCCACCAAACCTTTGGGGGGGTGCTTTCTTTCAAAACCCTAATCCGCCTGTGCCTCTACCTTTCTGTCTGGGGTGGGTGGTCCCTGGGGACCCCCGGGTCTTATGAGTCCAATTTGGACCCTGGACCCCTTATCCCCAATCCCCACCTTTTCCCCTAAACCTAACCCTAGTCTGTGGTAATTTAAAGGAAAGTGCTGGATAGTCAAAAAGAGGGGGTGCCAGAAATATAAACAGTGAAGCCTGAGGAAGACTAAACGGAGTCGAAACGTCGCGCAGAAAGCCAAGTTACAAAACAAATACGGCAAAGCAAAAGACAAATTAGAGCCAAAATTATAAGAAGGAGGTCAGTCGAACGTCAGTCCCCGTCCTGTCAACACCTATTGTTTCAAGCCCCTGTGTCTCCAACCCCAATTGATTTTTATAATCAATATTTATTGGACCCGGTGTGGTCTCCTGGGGGCTGCCTTCCTGGATGGATTGGATTCGATGGACCGTGCATTCACCCCCACCAAACCTTTGGGGGGGTGCTTTCTTTCAAAACCCTAATCCGCCTGTGCCTCTACCTTTCTGTCTGGGGTGGGTGGTCCCTGGGGACCCCCGGGTCTTATGAGTCCAATTTGGACCCTGGACCCCTTATCCCCAATCCCCACCTTTTCCCCTAAACCTAACCCTAGTCTGTGGTAATTTAAAGGAAAGTGCTGGATAGTCAAAAAGAGGGGGTGCCAGAAATATAAACAGTGAAGCCTGAGGAAGACTAAACGGAGTCGAAACGTCGCGCAGAAAGCCAAGTTACAAAACAAATACGGCAAAGCAAAAGACAAATTAGAGCCAAAATTATAAGAAGGAGGTCAGTCGAACGTCAGTCCCCGTCCTGTCAACACCTATTGTTTCAAGCCCCTGTGTCTCCAACCCCAATTGATTTTTATAATCAATATTTATTGGACCCGGTGTGGTCTCCTGGGGGCTGCCTTCCTGGATGGATTGGATTCGATGGACCGTGCATTCACCCCCACCAAACCTTTGGGGGGGTGCTTTCTTTCAAAACCCTAATCCGCCTGTGCCTCTACCTTTCTGTCTGGGGTGGGTGGTCCCTGGGGACCCCCGGGTCTTATGAGTCCAATTTGGACCCTGGACCCCTTATCCCCAATCCCCACCTTTTCCCCTAAACCTAACCCTAGTCTGTGGTAATTTAAAGGAAAGTGCTGGATAGTCAAAAAGAGGGGGTGCCAGAAATATAAACAGTGAAGCCTGAGGAAGACTAAACGGAGTCGAAACGTCGCGCAGAAAGCCAAGTTACAAAACAAATACGGCAAAGCAAAAGACAAATTAGAGCCAAAATTATAAGAAGGAGGTCAGTCGAACGTCAGTCCCCGTCCTGTCAACACCTATTGTTTCAAGCCCCTGTGTCTCCAACCCCAATTGATTTTTATAATCAATATTTATTGGACCCGGTGTGGTCTCCTGGGGGCTGCCTTCCTGGATGGATTGGATTCGATGGACCGTGCATTCACCCCCACCAAACCTTTGGGGGGGTGCTTTCTTTCAAAACCCTAATCCGCCTGTGCCTCTACCTTTCTGTCTGGGGTGGGTGGTCCCTGGGGACCCCCGGGTCTTATGAGTCCAATTTGGACCCTGGACCCCTTATCCCCAATCCCCACCTTTTCCCCTAAACCTAACCCTAGTCTGTGGTAATTTAAAGGAAAGTGCTGGATAGTCAAAAAGAGGGGGTGCCAGAAATATAAACAGTGAAGCCTGAGGAAGACTAAACGGAGTCGAAACGTCGCGCAGAAAGCCAAGTTACAAAACAAATACGGCAAAGCAAAAGACAAATTAGAGCCAAAATTATAAGAAGGAGGTCAGTCGAACGTCAGTCCCCGTCCTGTCAACACCTATTGTTTCAAGCCCCTGTGTCTCCAACCCCAATTGATTTTTATAATCAATATTTATTGGACCCGGTGTGGTCTCCTGGGGGCTGCCTTCCTGGATGGATTGGATTCGATGGACCGTGCATTCACCCCCACCAAACCTTTGGGGGGGTGCTTTCTTTCAAAACCCTAATCCGCCTGTGCCTCTACCTTTCTGTCTGGGGTGGGTGGTCCCTGGGGACCCCCGGGTCTTATGAGTCCAATTTGGACCCTGGACCCCTTATCCCCAATCCCCACCTTTTCCCCCTAAACCTAACCCTAGTCTGTGGTAATTTAAAGGAAAGTGCTGGATAGTCAAAAAGAGGGGGTGCCAGAAATATAAACAGTGAAGCCTGAGGAAGACTAAACGGAGTCGAAACGTCGCGCAGAAAGCCAAGTTACAAAACAAATACGGCAAAGCAAAAGACAAATTAGAGCCAAAATTATAAGAAGGAGGTCAGTCGAACGTCAGTCCCCGTCCTGTCAACACCTATTGTTTCAAGCCCCTGTGTCTCCAACCCCAATTGATTTTTATAATCAATATTTATTGGACCCGGTGTGGTCTCCTGGGGGCTGCCTTCCTGGATGGATTGGATTCGATGGACCGTGCATTCACCCCCACCAAACCTTTGGGGGGGTGCTTTCTTTCAAAACCCTAATCCGCCTGTGCCTCTACCTTTCTGTCTGGGGTGGGTGGTCCCTGGGGACCCCCGGGTCTTATGAGTCCAATTTGGACCCTGGACCCCTTATCCCCAATCCCCACCTTTTCCCCTAAACCTAACCCTAGTCTGTGGTAATTTAAAGGAAAGTGCTGGATAGTCAAAAAGAGGGGGTGCCAGAAATATAAACAGTGAAGCCTGAGGAAGACTAAACGAAGTCGAAACGTCGCGCAGAAAGCCAAGTTACAAAACAAATACGGCAAAGCAAAAGACAAATTAGAGCCAAAATTATAAGAAGGAGGTCAGTCGAACGTCAGTCCCCGTCCTGTCAACACCTATTGTTTCAAGCCCCTGTGTCTCCAACCCCAATTGATTTTTATAATCAATATTTATTGGACCCGGTGTGGTCTCCTGGGGGCTGCCTTCCTGGATGGATTGGATTCGATGGACCGTGCATTCACCCCCACCAAACCTTTGGGGGGGGTGCTTTCTTTCAAAACCCTAATCCGCCTGTGCCTCTACCTTTCTGTCTGGGGTGGGTGGTCCCTGGGGACCCCCGGGTCTTATGAGTCCAATTTGGACCCTGGACCCCTTATCCCCAATCCCCACCTTTTCCCCTAAACCTAACCCTAGTCTGTGGTAATTTAAAGGAAAGTGCTGGATAGTCAAAAAGAGGGGGTGCCAGAAATATAAACAGTGAAGCCTGAGGAAGACTAAACGGAGTCGAAACGTCGCGCAGAAAGCCAAGTTACAAAACAAATACGGCAAAGCAAAAGACAAATTAGAGCCAAAATTATAAGAAGGAGGTCAGTCGAACGTCAGTCCCCGTCCTGTCAACACCTATTGTTTCAAGCCCCTGTGTCTCCAACCCCAATTGATTTTTATAATCAATATTTATTGGACCCGGTGTGGTCTCCTGGGGGCTGCCTTCCTGGATGGATTGGATTCGATGGACCGTGCATTCACCCCCACCAAACCTTTGGGGGGGTGCTTTCTTTCAAAACCCTAATCCGCCTGTGCCTCTACCTTTCTGTCTGGGGTGGGTGGTCCCTGGGGACCCCCGGGTCTTATGAGTCCAATTTGGACCCTGGACCCCTTATCCCCAATCCCCACCTTTTCCCCTAAACCTAACCCTAGTCTGTGGTAATTTAAAGGAAAGTGCTGGATAGTCAAAAAGAGGGGGTGCCAGAAATATAAACAGTGAAGCCTGAGGAAGACTAAACGGAGTCGAAACGTCGCGCAGAAAGCCAAGTTACAAAACAAATACGGCAAAGCAAAAGACAAATTAGAGCCAAAATTATAAGAAGGAGGTCAGTCGAACGTCAGTCCCCGTCCTGTCAACACCTATTGTTTCAAGCCCCTGTGTCTCCAACCCCAATTGATTTTTATAATCAATATTTATTGGACCCGGTGTGGTCTCCTGGGGGCTGCCTTCCTGGATGGATTGGATTCGATGGACCGTGCATTCACCCCCACCAAACCTTTGGGGGGGTGCTTTCTTTCAAAACCCTAATCCGCCTGTGCCTCTACCTTTCTGTCTGGGGTGGGTGGTCCCTGGGGACCCCGGGTCTTATGAGTCCAATTTGGACCCTGGACCCCTTATCCCCAATCCCCACCTTTTCCCCTAAACCTAACCCTAGTCTGTGGTAATTTAAAGGAAAGTGCTGGATAGTCAAAAAGAGGGGGTGCCAGAAATATAAACAGTGAAGCCTGAGGAAGACTAAACGAAGTCGAAACGTCGCGCAGAAAGCCAAGTTACAAAACAAATACGGCAAAGCAAAAGACAAATTAGAGCCAAAATTATAAGAAGGAGGTCAGTCGAACGTCAGTCCCCGTCCTGTCAACACCTATTGTTTCAAGCCCCTGTGTCTCCAACCCCAATTGATTTTTATAATCAATATTTATTGGACCCGGTGTGGTCTCCTGGGGGCTGCCTTCCTGGATGGATTGGATTCGATGGACCGTGCATTCACCCCCACCAAACCTTTGGGGGGGTGCTTTCTTTCAAAACCCTAATCCGCCTGTGCCTCTACCTTTCTGTCTGGGGTGGGTGGTCCCTGGGGACCCCCGGGTCTTATGAGTCCAATTTGGACCCTGGACCCCTTATCCCCAATCCCCACCTTTTCCCCTAAACCTAACCCTAGTCTGTGGTAATTTAAAGGAAAGTGCTGGATAGTCAAAAAGAGGGGGTGCCAGAAATATAAACAGTGAAGCCTGAGGAAGACTAAACGAAGTCGAAACGTCGCGCAGAAAGCCAAGTTACAAAACAAATACGGCAAAGCAAAAGACAAATTAGAGCCAAAATTATAAGAAGGAGGTCAGTCGAACGTCAGTCCCCGTCCTGTCAACACCTATTGTTTCAAGCCCCTGTGTCTCCAACCCCAATTGATTTTTATAATCAATATTTATTGGACCCGGTGTGGTCTCCTGGGGGCTGCCTTCCTGGATGGATTGGATTCGATGGACCGTGCATTCACCCCCACCAAACCTTTGGGGGGTGCTTTCTTTCAAAACCCTAATCCGCCTGTGCCTCTACCTTTCTGTCTGGGGTGGGTGGTCCCTGGGGACCCCCGGGTCTTATGAGTCCAATTTGGACCCTGGACCCCTTATCCCCAATCCCCACCTTTTCCCCTAAACCTAACCCTAGTCTGTGGTAATTTAAAGGAAAGTGCTGGATAGTCAAAAAGAGGGGGTGCCAGAAATATAAACAGTGAAGCCTGAGGAAGACTAAACGAAGTCGAAACGTCGCGCAGAAAGCCAAGTTACAAAACAAATACGGCAAAGCAAAAGACAAATTAGAGCCAAAATTATAAGAAGGAGGTCAGTCGAACGTCAGTCCCCGTCCTGTCAACACCTATTGTTTCAAGCCCCTGTGTCTCCAACCCCAATTGATTTTTATAATCAATATTTATTGGACCCGGTGTGGTCTCCTGGGGGCTGCCTTCCTGGATGGATTGGATTCGATGGACCGTGCATTCACCCCCACCAAACCTTTGGGGGGGTGCTTTCTTTCAAAACCCTAATCCGCCTGTGCCTCTACCTTTCTGTCTGGGGTGGGTGGTCCCTGGGGACCCCCGGGTCTTATGAGTCCAATTTGGACCCTGGACCCCTTATCCCCAATCCCCACCTTTTCCCCTAAACCTAACCCTAGTCTGTGGTAATTTAAAGGAAAGTGCTGGATAGTCAAAAAGAGGGGGTGCCAGAAATATAAACAGTGAAGCCTGAGGAAGACTAAACGGAGTCGAAACGTCGCGCAGAAAGCCAAGTTACAAAACAAATACGGCAAAGCAAAAGACAAATTAGAGCCAAAATTATAAGAAGGAGGTCAGTCGAACGTCAGTCCCCGTCCTGTCAACACCTATTGTTTCAAGCCCCTGTGTCTCCAACCCCAATTGATTTTTATAATCAATATTTATTGGACCCGGTGTGGTCTCCTGGGGGCTGCCTTCCTGGATGGATTGGATTCGATGGACCGTGCATTCACCCCCACCAAACCTTTGGGGGGGTGCTTTCTTTCAAAACCCTAATCCGCCTGTGCCTCTACCTTTCTGTCTGGGGTGGGTGGTCCCTGGGGACCCCCGGGTCTTATGAGTCCAATTTGGACCCTGGACCCCTTATCCCCAATCCCCACCTTTTCCCCTAAACCTAACCCTAGTCTGTGGTAATTTAAAGGAAAGTGCTGGATAGTCAAAAAGAGGGGGTGCCAGAAATATAAACAGTGAAGCCTGAGGAAGACTAAACGAAGTCGAAACGTCGCGCAGAAAGCCAAGTTACAAAACAAATACGGCAAAGCAAAAGACAAATTAGAGCCAAAATTATAAGAAGGAGGTCAGTCGAACGTCAGTCCCCGTCCTGTCAACACCTATTGTTTCAAGCCCCTGTGTCTCCAACCCCAATTGATTTTTATAATCAATATTTATTGGACCCGGTGTGGTCTCCTGGGGGCTGCCTTCCTGGATGGATTGGATTCGATGGACCGTGCATTCACCCCCACCAAACCTTTGGGGGGGTGCTTTCTTTCAAAACCCTAATCCGCCTGTGCCTCTACCTTTCTGTCTGGGGTGGGTGGTCCCTGGGGACCCCCGGGTCTTATGAGTCCAATTTGGACCCTGGACCCCTTATCCCCAATCCCCACCTTTTCCCCTAAACCTAACCCTAGTCTGTGGTAATTTAAAGGAAAGTGCTGGATAGTCAAAAAGAGGGGGTGCCAGAAATATAAACAGTGAAGCCTGAGGAAGACTAAACGGAGTCGAAACGTCGCGCAGAAAGCCAAGTTACAAAACAAATACGGCAAAGCAAAAGACAAATTAGAGCCAAAATTATAAGAAGGAGGTCAGTCGAACGTCAGTCCCCGTCCTGTCAACACCTATTGTTTCAAGCCCCTGTGTCTCCAACCCCAATTGATTTTTATAATCAATATTTATTGGACCCGGTGTGGTCTCCTGGGGGCTGCCTTCCTGGATGGATTGGATTCGATGGACCGTGCATTCACCCCCACCAAACCTTTGGGGGGGTGCTTTCTTTCAAAACCCTAATCCGCCTGTGCCTCTACCTTTCTGTCTGGGGTGGGTGGTCCCTGGGGACCCCCGGGTCTTATGAGTCCAATTTGGACCCTGGACCCCTTATCCCCAATCCCCACCTTTTCCCCCTAAACCTAACCCTAGTCTGTGGTAATTTAAAGGAAAGTGCTGGATAGTCAAAAAGAGGGGGTGCCAGAAATATAAACAGTGAAGCCTGAGGAAGACTAAACGGAGTCGAAACGTCGCGCAGAAAGCCAAGTTACAAAACAAATACGGCAAAGCAAAAGACAAATTAGAGCCAAAATTATAAGAAGGAGGTCAGTCGAACGTCAGTCCCCGTCCTGTCAACACCTATTGTTTCAAGCCCCTGTGTCTCCAACCCCAATTGATTTTTATAATCAATATTTATTGGACCCGGTGTGGTCTCCTGGGGGCTGCCTTCCTGGATGGATTGGATTCGATGGACCGTGCATTCACCCCCACCAAACCTTTGGGGGGGGTGCTTTCTTTCAAAACCCTAATCCGCCTGTGCCTCTACCTTTCTGTCTGGGGTGGGTGGTCCCTGGGGACCCCCGGGTCTTATGAGTCCAATTTGGACCCTGGACCCCTTATCCCCAATCCCCACCTTTTCCCCTAAACCTAACCCTAGTCTGTGGTAATTTAAAGGAAAGTGCTGGATAGTCAAAAAGAGGGGGTGCCAGAAATATAAACAGTGAAGCCTGAGGAAGACTAAACGGAGTCGAAACGTCGCGCAGAAAGCCAAGTTACAAAACAAATACGGCAAAGCAAAAGACAAATTAGAGCCAAAATTATAAGAAGGAGGTCAGTCGAACGTCAGTCCCCGTCCTGTCAACACCTATTGTTTCAAGCCCCTGTGTCTCCAACCCCAATTGATTTTTATAATCAATATTTATTGGACCCGGTGTGGTCTCCTGGGGGCTGCCTTCCTGGATGGATTGGATTCGATGGACCGTGCATTCACCCCCACCAAACCTTTGGGGGGGTGCTTTCTTTCAAAACCCTAATCCGCCTGTGCCTCTACCTTTCTGTCTGGGGTGGGTGGTCCCTGGGGACCCCCGGGTCTTATGAGTCCAATTTGGACCCTGGACCCCTTATCCCCAATCCCCACCTTTTCCCCTAAACCTAACCCTAGTCTGTGGTAATTTAAAGGAAAGTGCTGGATAGTCAAAAAGAGGGGGTGCCAGAAATATAAACAGTGAAGCCTGAGGAAGACTAAACGGAGTCGAAACGTCGCGCAGAAAGCCAAGTTACAAAACAAATACGGCAAAGCAAAAGACAAATTAGAGCCAAAATTATAAGAAGGAGGTCAGTCGAACGTCAGTCCCCGTCCTGTCAACACCTATTGTTTCAAGCCCCTGTGTCTCCAACCCCAATTGATTTTTATAATCAATATTTATTGGACCCGGTGTGGTCTCCTGGGGGCTGCCTTCCTGGATGGATTGGATTCGATGGACCGTGCATTCACCCCCACCAAACCTTTGGGGGGGTGCTTTCTTTCAAAACCCTAATCCGCCTGTGCCTCTACCTTTCTGTCTGGGGTGGGTGGTCCCTGGGGACCCCCGGGTCTTATGAGTCCAATTTGGACCCTGGACCCCTTATCCCCAATCCCCACCTTTTCCCCTAAACCTAACCCTAGTCTGTGGTAATTTAAAGGAAAGTGCTGGATAGTCAAAAAGAGGGGGTGCCAGAAATATAAACAGTGAAGCCTGAGGAAGACTAAACGGAGTCGAAACGTCGCGCAGAAAGCCAAGTTACAAAACAAATACGGCAAAGCAAAAGACAAATTAGAGCCAAAATTATAAGAAGGAGGTCAGTCGAACGTCAGTCCCCGTCCTGTCAACACCTATTGTTTCAAGCCCCTGTGTCTCCAACCCCAATTGATTTTTATAATCAATATTTATTGGACCCGGTGTGGTCTCCTGGGGGCTGCCTTCCTGGATGGATTGGATTCGATGGACCGTGCATTCACCCCCACCAAACCTTTGGGGGGGTGCTTTCTTTCAAAACCCTAATCCGCCTGTGCCTCTACCTTTCTGTCTGGGGTGGGTGGTCCCTGGGGACCCCGGGTCTTATGAGTCCAATTTGGACCCTGGACCCCTTATCCCCAATCCCCACCTTTTCCCCTAAACCTAACCCTAGTCTGTGGTAATTTAAAGGAAAGTGCTGGATAGTCAAAAAGAGGGGGTGCCAGAAATATAAACAGTGAAGCCTGAGGAAGACTAAACGGAGTCGAAACGTCGCGCAGAAAGCCAAGTTACAAAACAAATACGGCAAAGCAAAAGACAAATTAGAGCCAAAATTATAAGAAGGAGGTCAGTCGAACGTCAGTCCCCGTCCTGTCAACACCTATTGTTTCAAGCCCCTGTGTCTCCAACCCCAATTGATTTTTATAATCAATATTTATTGGACCCGGTGTGGTCTCCTGGGGGCTGCCTTCCTGGATGGATTGGATTCGATGGACCGTGCATTCACCCCCACCAAACCTTTGGGGGGGTGCTTTCTTTCAAAACCCTAATCCGCCTGTGCCTCTACCTTTCTGTCTGGGGTGGGTGGTCCCTGGGGACCCCCGGGTCTTATGAGTCCAATTTGGACCCTGGACCCCTTATCCCCAATCCCCACCTTTTCCCCTAAACCTAACCCTAGTCTGTGGTAATTTAAAGGAAAGTGCTGGATAGTCAAAAAGAGGGGGTGCCAGAAATATAAACAGTGAAGCCTGAGGAAGACTAAACGGAGTCGAAACGTCGCGCAGAAAGCCAAGTTACAAAACAAATACGGCAAAGCAAAAGACAAATTAGAGCCAAAATTATAAGAAGGAGGTCAGTCGAACGTCAGTCCCCGTCCTGTCAACACCTATTGTTTCAAGCCCCTGTGTCTCCAACCCCAATTGATTTTTATAATCAATATTTATTGGACCCGGTGTGGTCTCCTGGGGGCTGCCTTCCTGGATGGATTGGATTCGATGGACCGTGCATTCACCCCCACCAAACCTTTGGGGGGGTGCTTTCTTTCAAAACCCTAATCCGCCTGTGCCTCTACCTTTCTGTCTGGGGTGGGTGGTCCCTGGGGACCCCCGGGTCTTATGAGTCCAATTTGGACCCTGGACCCCTTATCCCCAATCCCCACCTTTTCCCCTAAACCTAACCCTAGTCTGTGGTAATTTAAAGGAAAGTGCTGGATAGTCAAAAAGAGGGGGTGCCAGAAATATAAACAGTGAAGCCTGAGGAAGACTAAACGGAGTCGAAACGTCGCGCAGAAAGCCAAGTTACAAAACAAATACGGCAAAGCAAAAGACAAATTAGAGCCAAAATTATAAGAAGGAGGTCAGTCGAACGTCAGTCCCCGTCCTGTCAACACCTATTGTTTCAAGCCCCTGTGTCTCCAACCCCAATTGATTTTTATAATCAATATTTATTGGACCCGGTGTGGTCTCCTGGGGGCTGCCTTCCTGGATGGATTGGATTCGATGGACCGTGCATTCACCCCCACCAAACCTTTGGGGGGTGCTTTCTTTCAAAACCCTAATCCGCCTGTGCCTCTACCTTTCTGTCTGGGGTGGGTGGTCCCTGGGGACCCCCGGGTCTTATGAGTCCAATTTGGACCCTGGACCCCTTATCCCCAATCCCCACCTTTTCCCCTAAACCTAACCCTAGTCTGTGGTAATTTAAAGGAAAGTGCTGGATAGTCAAAAAGAGGGGGTGCCAGAAATATAAACAGTGAAGCCTGAGGAAGACTAAACGGAGTCGAAACGTCGCGCAGAAAGCCAAGTTACAAAACAAATACGGCAAAGCAAAAGACAAATTAGAGCCAAAATTATAAGAAGGAGGTCAGTCGAACGTCAGTCCCCGTCCTGTCAACACCTATTGTTTCAAGCCCCTGTGTCTCCAACCCCAATTGATTTTTATAATCAATATTTATTGGACCCGGTGTGGTCTCCTGGGGGCTGCCTTCCTGGATGGATTGGATTCGATGGACCGTGCATTCACCCCCACCAAACCTTTGGGGGGGTGCTTTCTTTCAAAACCCTAATCCGCCTGTGCCTCTACCTTTCTGTCTGGGGTGGGTGGTCCCTGGGGACCCCCGGGTCTTATGAGTCCAATTTGGACCCTGGACCCCTTATCCCCAATCCCCACCTTTTCCCCTAAACCTAACCCTAGTCTGTGGTAATTTAAAGGAAAGTGCTGGATAGTCAAAAAGAGGGGGTGCCAGAAATATAAACAGTGAAGCCTGAGGAAGACTAAACGGAGTCGAAACGTCGCGCAGAAAGCCAAGTTACAAAACAAATACGGCAAAGCAAAAGACAAATTAGAGCCAAAATTATAAGAAGGAGGTCAGTCGAACGTCAGTCCCCGTCCTGTCAACACCTATTGTTTCAAGCCCCTGTGTCTCCAACCCCAATTGATTTTTATAATCAATATTTATTGGACCCGGTGTGGTCTCCTGGGGGCTGCCTTCCTGGATGGATTGGATTCGATGGACCGTGCATTCACCCCCACCAAACCTTTGGGGGGGTGCTTTCTTTCAAAACCCTAATCCGCCTGTGCCTCTACCTTTCTGTCTGGGGTGGGTGGTCCCTGGGGACCCCCGGGTCTTATGAGTCCAATTTGGACCCTGGACCCCTTATCCCCAATCCCCACCTTTTCCCCTAAACCTAACCCTAGTCTGTGGTAATTTAAAGGAAAGTGCTGGATAGTCAAAAAGAGGGGGTGCCAGAAATATAAACAGTGAAGCCTGAGGAAGACTAAACGGAGTCGAAACGTCGCGCAGAAAGCCAAGTTACAAAACAAATACGGCAAAGCAAAAGACAAATTAGAGCCAAAATTATAAGAAGGAGGTCAGTCGAACGTCAGTCCCCGTCCTGTCAACACCTATTGTTTCAAGCCCCTGTGTCTCCAACCCCAATTGATTTTTATAATCAATATTTATTGGACCCGGTGTGGTCTCCTGGGGGCTGCCTTCCTGGATGGATTGGATTCGATGGACCGTGCATTCACCCCCACCAAACCTTTGGGGGGGTGCTTTCTTTCAAAACCCTAATCCGCCTGTGCCTCTACCTTTCTGTCTGGGGTGGGTGGTCCCTGGGGACCCCGGGTCTTATGAGTCCAATTTGGACCCTGGACCCCTTATCCCCAATCCCCACCTTTTCCCCTAAACCTAACCCTAGTCTGTGGTAATTTAAAGGAAAGTGCTGGATAGTCAAAAAGAGGGGGTGCCAGAAATATAAACAGTGAAGCCTGAGGAAGACTAAACGGAGTCGAAACGTCGCGCAGAAAGCCAAGTTACAAAACAAATACGGCAAAGCAAAAGACAAATTAGAGCCAAAATTATAAGAAGGAGGTCAGTCGAACGTCAGTCCCCGTCCTGTCAACACCTATTGTTTCAAGCCCCTGTGTCTCCAACCCCAATTGATTTTTATAATCAATATTTATTGGACCCGGTGTGGTCTCCTGGGGGCTGCCTTCCTGGATGGATTGGATTCGATGGACCGTGCATTCACCCCCACCAAACCTTTGGGGGGGTGCTTTCTTTCAAAACCCTAATCCGCCTGTGCCTCTACCTTTCTGTCTGGGGTGGGTGGTCCCTGGGGACCCCCGGGTCTTATGAGTCCAATTTGGACCCTGGACCCCTTATCCCCAATCCCCACCTTTTCCCCTAAACCTAACCCTAGTCTGTGGTAATTTAAAGGAAAGTGCTGGATAGTCAAAAAGAGGGGGTGCCAGAAATATAAACAGTGAAGCCTGAGGAAGACTAAACGGAGTCGAAACGTCGCGCAGAAAGCCAAGTTACAAAACAAATACGGCAAAGCAAAAGACAAATTAGAGCCAAAATTATAAGAAGGAGGTCAGTCGAACGTCAGTCCCCGTCCTGTCAACACCTATTGTTTCAAGCCCCTGTGTCTCCAACCCCAATTGATTTTTATAATCAATATTTATTGGACCCGGTGTGGTCTCCTGGGGGCTGCCTTCCTGGATGGATTGGATTCGATGGACCGTGCATTCACCCCCACCAAACCTTTGGGGGGGTGCTTTCTTTCAAAACCCTAATCCGCCTGTGCCTCTACCTTTCTGTCTGGGGTGGGTGGTCCCTGGGGACCCCCGGGTCTTATGAGTCCAATTTGGACCCTGGACCCCTTATCCCCAATCCCCACCTTTTCCCCTAAACCTAACCCTAGTCTGTGGTAATTTAAAGGAAAGTGCTGGATAGTCAAAAAGAGGGGGTGCCAGAAATATAAACAGTGAAGCCTGAGGAAGACTAAACGGAGTCGAAACGTCGCGCAGAAAGCCAAGTTACAAAACAAATACGGCAAAGCAAAAGACAAATTAGAGCCAAAATTATAAGAAGGAGGTCAGTCGAACGTCAGTCCCCGTCCTGTCAACACCTATTGTTTCAAGCCCCTGTGTCTCCAACCCCAATTGATTTTTATAATCAATATTTATTGGACCCGGTGTGGTCTCCTGGGGGCTGCCTTCCTGGATGGATTGGATTCGATGGACCGTGCATTCACCCCCACCAAACCTTTGGGGGGGTGCTTTCTTTCAAAACCCTAATCCGCCTGTGCCTCTACCTTTCTGTCTGGGGTGGGTGGTCCCTGGGGACCCCCGGGTCTTATGAGTCCAATTTGGACCCTGGACCCCTTATCCCCAATCCCCACCTTTTCCCCTAAACCTAACCCTAGTCTGTGGTAATTTAAAGGAAAGTGCTGGATAGTCAAAAAGAGGGGGTGCCAGAAATATAAACAGTGAAGCCTGAGGAAGACTAAACGGAGTCGAAACGTCGCGCAGAAAGCCAAGTTACAAAACAAATACGGCAAAGCAAAAGACAAATTAGAGCCAAAATTATAAGAAGGAGGTCAGTCGAACGTCAGTCCCCGTCCTGTCAACACCTATTGTTTCAAGCCCCTGTGTCTCCAACCCCAATTGATTTTTATAATCAATATTTATTGGACCCGGTGTGGTCTCCTGGGGGCTGCCTTCCTGGATGGATTGGATTCGATGGACCGTGCATTCACCCCCACCAAACCTTTGGGGGGGTGCTTTCTTTCAAAACCCTAATCCGCCTGTGCCTCTACCTTTCTGTCTGGGGTGGGTGGTCCCTGGGGACCCCCGGGTCTTATGAGTCCAATTTGGACCCTGGACCCCTTATCCCCAATCCCCACCTTTTCCCCTAAACCTAACCCTAGTCTGTGGTAATTTAAAGGAAAGTGCTGGATAGTCAAAAAGAGGGGGTGCCAGAAATATAAACAGTGAAGCCTGAGGAAGACTAAACGGAGTCGAAACGTCGCGCAGAAAGCCAAGTTACAAAACAAATACGGCAAAGCAAAAGACAAATTAGAGCCAAAATTATAAGAAGGAGGTCAGTCGAACGTCAGTCCCCGTCCTGTCAACACCTATTGTTTCAAGCCCCTGTGTCTCCAACCCCAATTGATTTTTATAATCAATATTTATTGGACCCGGTGTGGTCTCCTGGGGGCTGCCTTCCTGGATGGATTGGATTCGATGGACCGTGCATTCACCCCCACCAAACCTTTGGGGGGGTGCTTTCTTTCAAAACCCTAATCCGCCTGTGCCTCTACCTTTCTGTCTGGGGTGGGTGGTCCCTGGGGACCCCCGGGTCTTATGAGTCCAATTTGGACCCTGGACCCCTTATCCCCAATCCCCACCTTTTCCCCTAAACCTAACCCTAGTCTGTGGTAATTTAAAGGAAAGTGCTGGATAGTCAAAAAGAGGGGGTGCCAGAAATATAAACAGTGAAGCCTGAGGAAGACTAAACGGAGTCGAAACGTCGCGCAGAAAGCCAAGTTACAAAACAAATACGGCAAAGCAAAAGACAAATTAGAGCCAAAATTATAAGAAGGAGGTCAGTCGAACGTCAGTCCCCGTCCTGTCAACACCTATTGTTTCAAGCCCCTGTGTCTCCAACCCCAATTGATTTTTATAATCAATATTTATTGGACCCGGTGTGGTCTCCTGGGGGCTGCCTTCCTGGATGGATTGGATTCGATGGACCGTGCATTCACCCCCACCAAACCTTTGGGGGGGTGCTTTCTTTCAAAACCCTAATCCGCCTGTGCCTCTACCTTTCTGTCTGGGGTGGGTGGTCCCTGGGGACCCCCGGGTCTTATGAGTCCAATTTGGACCCTGGACCCCTTATCCCCAATCCCCCACCTTTTCCCCTAAACCTAACCCTAGTCTGTGGTAATTTAAAGGAAAGTGCTGGATAGTCAAAAAGAGGGGTGCCAGAAATATAAACAGTGAAGCCTGAGGAAGACTAAACGGAGTCGAAACGTCGCGCAGAAAGCCAAGTTACAAAACAAATACGGCAAAGCAAAAGACAAATTAGAGCCAAAATTATAAGAAGGAGGTCAGTCGAACGTCAGTCCCCGTCCTGTCAACACCTATTGTTTCAAGCCCCTGTGTCTCCAACCCCAATTGATTTTTATAATCAATATTTATTGGACCCGGTGTGGTCTCCTGGGGGCTGCCTTCCTGGATGGATTGGATTCGATGGACCGTGCATTCACCCCCACCAAACCTTTGGGGGGGTGCTTTCTTTCAAAACCCTAATCCGCCTGTGCCTCTACCTTTCTGTCTGGGGTGGGTGGTCCCTGGGGACCCCCGGGTCTTATGAGTCCAATTTGGACCCTGGACCCCTTATCCCCAATCCCCACCTTTTCCCCTAAACCTAACCCTAGTCTGTGGTAATTTAAAGGAAAGTGCTGGATAGTCAAAAAGAGGGGGTGCCAGAAATATAAACAGTGAAGCCTGAGGAAGACTAAACGGAGTCGAAACGTCGCGCAGAAAGCCAAGTTACAAAACAAATACGGCAAAGCAAAAGACAAATTAGAGCCAAAATTATAAGAAGGAGGTCAGTCGAACGTCAGTCCCCGTCCTGTCAACACCTATTGTTTCAAGCCCCTGTGTCTCCAACCCCAATTGATTTTTATAATCAATATTTATTGGACCCGGTGTGGTCTCCTGGGGGCTGCCTTCCTGGATGGATTGGATTCGATGGACCGTGCATTCACCCCCACCAAACCTTTGGGGGGTGCTTTCTTTCAAAACCCTAATCCGCCTGTGCCTCTACCTTTCTGTCTGGGGTGGGTGGTCCCTGGGGACCCCCGGGTCTTATGAGTCCAATTTGGACCCTGGACCCCTTATCCCCAATCCCCACCTTTTCCCCTAAACCTAACCCTAGTCTGTGGTAATTTAAAGGAAAGTGCTGGATAGTCAAAAAGAGGGGGTGCCAGAAATATAAACAGTGAAGCCTGAGGAAGACTAAACGGAGTCGAAACGTCGCGCAGAAAGCCAAGTTACAAAACAAATACGGCAAAGCAAAAGACAAATTAGAGCCAAAATTATAAGAAGGAGGTCAGTCGAACGTCAGTCCCGTCCTGTCAACACCTATTGTTTCAAGCCCCTGTGTCTCCAACCCCAATTGATTTTTATAATCAATATTTATTGGACCCGGTGTGGTCTCCTGGGGGCTGCCTTCCTGGATGGATTGGATTCGATGGACCGTGCATTCACCCCCACCAAACCTTTGGGGGGTGCTTTCTTTCAAAACCCTAATCCGCCTGTGCCTCTACCTTTCTGTCTGGGGTGGGTGGTCCCTGGGGACCCCGGGTCTTATGAGTCCAATTTGGACCCTGGACCCCTTATCCCCAATCCCCACCTTTTCCCCTAAACCTAACCCTAGTCTGTGGTAATTTAAAGGAAAGTGCTGGATAGTCAAAAAGAGGGGGTGCCAGAAATATAAACAGTGAAGCCTGAGGAAGACTAAACGGAGTCGAAACGTCGCGCAGAAAGCCAAGTTACAAAACAAATACGGCAAAGCAAAAGACAAATTAGAGCCAAAATTATAAGAAGGAGGTCAGTCGAACGTCAGTCCCCGTCCTGTCAACACCTATTGTTTCAAGCCCCTGTGTCTCCAACCCCAATTGATTTTTATAATCAATATTTATTGGACCCGGTGTGGTCTCCTGGGGGCTGCCTTCCTGGATGGATTGGATTCGATGGACCGTGCATTCACCCCCACCAAACCTTTGGGGGGTGCTTTCTTTCAAAACCCTAATCCGCCTGTGCCTCTACCTTTCTGTCTGGGGTGGGTGGTCCTGGGGACCCCCGGGTCTTATGAGTCCAATTTGGACCCTGGACCCCTTATCCCCAATCCCCACCTTTTCCCCTAAACCTAACCCTAGTCTGTGGTAATTTAAAGGAAAGTGCTGGATAGTCAAAAAGAGGGGGTGCCAGAAATATAAACAGTGAAGCCTGAGGAAGACTAAACGGAGTCGAAACGTCGCGCAGAAAGCCAAGTTACAAAACAAATACGGCAAAGCAAAAGACAAATTAGAGCCAAAATTATAAGAAGGAGGTCAGTCGAACGTCAGTCCCCGTCCTGTCAACACCTATTGTTTCAAGCCCCTGTGTCTCCAACCCCAATTGATTTTTATAATCAATATTTATTGGACCCGGTGTGGTCTCCTGGGGGCTGCCTTCCTGGATGGATTGGATTCGATGGACCGTGCATTCACCCCCACCAAACCTTTGGGGGGGTGCTTTCTTTCAAAACCCTAATCCGCCTGTGCCTCTACCTTTCTGTCTGGGGTGGGTGGTCCCTGGGGACCCCCGGGTCTTATGAGTCCAATTTGGACCCTGGACCCCTTATCCCCAATCCCCACCTTTTCCCCTAAACCTAACCCTAGTCTGTGGTAATTTAAAGGAAAGTGCTGGATAGTCAAAAAGAGGGGGGTGCCAGAAATATAAACAGTGAAGCCTGAGGAAGACTAAACGGAGTCGAAACGTCGCGCAGAAAGCCAAGTTACAAAACAAATACGGCAAAGCAAAAGACAAATTAGAGCCAAAATTATAAGAAGGAGGTCAGTCGAACGTCAGTCCCCGTCCTGTCAACACCTATTGTTTCAAGCCCCTGTGTCTCCAACCCCAATTGATTTTTATAATCAATATTTATTGGACCCGGTGTGGTCTCCTGGGGGCTGCCTTCCTGGATGGATTGGATTCGATGGACCGTGCATTCACCCCCACCAAACCTTTGGGGGGGTGCTTTCTTTCAAAACCCTAATCCGCCTGTGCCTCTACCTTTCTGTCTGGGGTGGGTGGTCCCTGGGGACCCCCGGGTCTTATGAGTCCAATTTGGACCCTGGACCCCTTATCCCCAATCCCCACCTTTTCCCCTAAACCTAACCCTAGTCTGTGGTAATTTAAAGGAAAGTGCTGGATAGTCAAAAAGAGGGGGTGCCAGAAATATAAACAGTGAAGCCTGAGGAAGACTAAACGAAGTCGAAACGTCGCGCAGAAAGCCAAGTTACAAAACAAATACGGCAAAGCAAAAGACAAATTAGAGCCAAAATTATAAGAAGGAGGTCAGTCGAACGTCAGTCCCCGTCCTGTCAACACCTATTGTTTCAAGCCCCTGTGTCTCCAACCCCAATTGATTTTTATAATCAATATTTATTGGACCCGGTGTGGTCTCCTGGGGGCTGCCTTCCTGGATGGATTGGATTCGATGGACCGTGCATTCACCCCCACCAAACCTTTGGGGGGGTGCTTTCTTTCAAAACCCTAATCCGCCTGTGCCTCTACCTTTCTGTCTGGGGTGGGTGGTCCCTGGGGACCCCCGGGTCTTATGAGTCCAATTTGGACCCTGGACCCCTTATCCCCAATCCCCACCTTTTCCCCTAAACCTAACCCTAGTCTGTGGTAATTTAAAGGAAAGTGCTGGATAGTCAAAAAGAGGGGGTGCCAGAAATATAAACAGTGAAGCCTGAGGAAGACTAAACGAAGTCGAAACGTCGCGCAGAAAGCCAAGTTACAAAACAAATACGGCAAAGCAAAAGACAAATTAGAGCCAAAATTATAAGAAGGAGGTCAGTCGAACGTCAGTCCCCGTCCTGTCAACACCTATTGTTTCAAGCCCCTGTGTCTCCAACCCCAATTGATTTTTATAATCAATATTTATTGGACCCGGTGTGGTCTCCTGGGGGCTGCCTTCCTGGATGGATTGGATTCGATGGACCGTGCATTCACCCCCACCAAACCTTTGGGGGGGTGCTTTCTTTCAAAACCCTAATCCGCCTGTGCCTCTACCTTTCTGTCTGGGGTGGGTGGTCCCTGGGGACCCCCGGGTCTTATGAGTCCAATTTGGACCCTGGACCCCTTATCCCCAATCCCCACCTTTTCCCCTAAACCTAACCCTAGTCTGTGGTAATTTAAAGGAAAGTGCTGGATAGTCAAAAAGAGGGGGTGCCAGAAATATAAACAGTGAAGCCTGAGGAAGACTAAACGAAGTCGAAACGTCGCGCAGAAAGCCAAGTTACAAAACAAATACGGCAAAGCAAAAGACAAATTAGAGCCAAAATTATAAGAAGGAGGTCAGTCGAACGTCAGTCCCCGTCCTGTCAACACCTATTGTTTCAAGCCCCTGTGTCTCCAACCCCAATTGATTTTTATAATCAATATTTATTGGACCCGGTGTGGTCTCCTGGGGGCTGCCTTCCTGGATGGATTGGATTCGATGGACCGTGCATTCACCCCCACCAAACCTTTGGGGGGTGCTTTCTTTCAAAACCCTAATCCGCCTGTGCCTCTACCTTTCTGTCTGGGGTGGGTGGTCCCTGGGGACCCCCGGGTCTTATGAGTCCAATTTGGACCCTGGACCCCTTATCCCCAATCCCCACCTTTTCCCCTAAACCTAACCCTAGTCTGTGGTAATTTAAAGGAAAGTGCTGGATAGTCAAAAAGAGGGGGTGCCAGAAATATAAACAGTGAAGCCTGAGGAAGACTAAACGAAGTCGAAACGTCGCGCAGAAAGCCAAGTTACAAAACAAATACGGCAAAGCAAAAGACAAATTAGAGCCAAAATTATAAGAAGGAGGTCAGTCGAACGTCAGTCCCCGTCCTGTCAACACCTATTGTTTCAAGCCCCTGTGTCTCCAACCCCAATTGATTTTTATAATCAATATTTATTGGACCCGGTGTGGTCTCCTGGGGGCTGCCTTCCTGGATGGATTGGATTCGATGGACCGTGCATTCACCCCCACCAAACCTTTGGGGGGGTGCTTTCTTTCAAAACCCTAATCCGCCTGTGCCTCTACCTTTCTGTCTGGGGTGGGTGGTCCCTGGGGACCCCGGGTCTTATGAGTCCAATTTGGACCCTGGACCCCTTATCCCCAATCCCCACCTTTTCCCCTAAACCTAACCCTAGTCTGTGGTAATTTAAAGGAAAGTGCTGGATAGTCAAAAAGAGGGGGTGCCAGAAATATAAACAGTGAAGCCTGAGGAAGACTAAACGAAGTCGAAACGTCGCGCAGAAAGCCAAGTTACAAAACAAATACGGCAAAGCAAAAGACAAATTAGAGCCAAAATTATAAGAAGGAGGTCAGTCGAACGTCAGTCCCCGTCCTGTCAACACCTATTGTTTCAAGCCCCTGTGTCTCCAACCCCAATTGATTTTTATAATCAATATTTATTGGACCCGGTGTGGTCTCCTGGGGGCTGCCTTCCTGGATGGATTGGATTCGATGGACCGTGCATTCACCCCCACCAAACCTTTGGGGGGGTGCTTTCTTTCAAAACCCTAATCCGCCTGTGCCTCTACCTTTCTGTCTGGGGTGGGTGGTCCCTGGGGACCCCCGGGTCTTATGAGTCCAATTTGGACCCTGGACCCCTTATCCCCAATCCCCACCTTTTCCCCTAAACCTAACCCTAGTCTGTGGTAATTTAAAGGAAAGTGCTGGATAGTCAAAAAGAGGGGGTGCCAGAAATATAAACAGTGAAGCCTGAGGAAGACTAAACGAAGTCGAAACGTCGCGCAGAAAGCCAAGTTACAAAACAAATACGGCAAAGCAAAAGACAAATTAGAGCCAAAATTATAAGAAGGAGGTCAGTCGAACGTCAGTCCCCGTCCTGTCAACACCTATTGTTTCAAGCCCCTGTGTCTCCAACCCCAATTGATTTTTATAATCAATATTTATTGGACCCGGTGTGGTCTCCTGGGGGCTGCCTTCCTGGATGGATTGGATTCGATGGACCGTGCATTCACCCCCACCAAACCTTTGGGGGGGTGCTTTCTTTCAAAACCCTAATCCGCCTGTGCCTCTACCTTTCTGTCTGGGGTGGGTGGTCCCTGGGGACCCCGGGTCTTATGAGTCCAATTTGGACCCTGGACCCCTTATCCCCAATCCCCACCTTTTCCCCTAAACCTAACCCTAGTCTGTGGTAATTTAAAGGAAAGTGCTGGATAGTCAAAAAGAGGGGTGCCAGAAATATAAACAGTGAAGCCTGAGGAAGACTAAACGAAGTCGAAACGTCGCGCAGAAAGCCAAGTTACAAAACAAATACGGCAAAGCAAAAGACAAATTAGAGCCAAAATTATAAGAAGGAGGTCAGTCGAACGTCAGTCCCCGTCCTGTCAACACCTATTGTTTCAAGCCCCTGTGTCTCCAACCCCAATTGATTTTTATAATCAATATTTATTGGACCCGGTGTGGTCTCCTGGGGGCTGCCTTCCTGGATGGATTGGATTCGATGGACCGTGCATTCACCCCCACCAAACCTTTGGGGGGGTGCTTTCTTTCAAAACCCTAATCCGCCTGTGCCTCTACCTTTCTGTCTGGGGTGGGTGGTCCTGGGGACCCCCGGGTCTTATGAGTCCAATTTGGACCCTGGACCCCTTATCCCCAATCCCCACCTTTTCCCCTAAACCTAACCCTAGTCTGTGGTAATTTAAAGGAAAGTGCTGGATAGTCAAAAAGAGGGGGTGCCAGAAATATAAACAGTGAAGCCTGAGGAAGACTAAACGAAGTCGAAACGTCGCGCAGAAAGCCAAGTTACAAAACAAATACGGCAAAGCAAAAGACAAATTAGAGCCAAAATTATAAGAAGGAGGTCAGTCGAACGTCAGTCCCCGTCCTGTCAACACCTATTGTTTCAAGCCCCTGTGTCTCCAACCCCAATTGATTTTTATAATCAATATTTATTGGACCCGGTGTGGTCTCCTGGGGGCTGCCTTCCTGGATGGATTGGATTCGATGGACCGTGCATTCACCCCCACCAAACCTTTGGGGGGGTGCTTTCTTTCAAAACCCTAATCCGCCTGTGCCTCTACCTTTCTGTCTGGGGTGGGTGGTCCCTGGGGACCCCGGGTCTTATGAGTCCAATTTGGACCCTGGACCCCTTATCCCCAATCCCCACCTTTTCCCCTAAACCTAACCCTAGTCTGTGGTAATTTAAAGGAAAGTGCTGGATAGTCAAAAAGAGGGGGTGCCAGAAATATAAACAGTGAAGCCTGAGGAAGACTAAACGGAGTCGAAACGTCGCGCAGAAAGCCAAGTTACAAAACAAATACGGCAAAGCAAAAGACAAATTAGAGCCAAAATTATAAGAAGGAGGTCAGTCGAACGTCAGTCCCCGTCCTGTCAACACCTATTGTTTCAAGCCCCTGTGTCTCCAACCCCAATTGATTTTTATAATCAATATTTATTGGACCCGGTGTGGTCTCCTGGGGGCTGCCTTCCTGGATGGATTGGATTCGATGGACCGTGCATTCACCCCCACCAAACCTTTGGGGGGGTGCTTTCTTTCAAAACCCTAATCCGCCTGTGCCTCTACCTTTCTGTCTGGGGTGGGTGGTCCCTGGGGACCCCCGGGTCTTATGAGTCCAATTTGGACCCTGGACCCCTTATCCCCAATCCCCACCTTTTCCCCTAAACCTAACCCTAGTCTGTGGTAATTTAAAGGAAAGTGCTGGATAGTCAAAAAGAGGGGGTGCCAGAAATATAAACAGTGAAGCCTGAGGAAGACTAAACGGAGTCGAAACGTCGCGCAGAAAGCCAAGTTACAAAACAAATACGGCAAAGCAAAAGACAAATTAGAGCCAAAATTATAAGAAGGAGGTCAGTCGAACGTCAGTCCCCGTCCTGTCAACACCTATTGTTTCAAGCCCCTGTGTCTCCAACCCCAATTGATTTTTATAATCAATATTTATTGGACCCGGTGTGGTCTCCTGGGGGCTGCCTTCCTGGATGGATTGGATTCGATGGACCGTGCATTCACCCCCACCAAACCTTTGGGGGGGTGCTTTCTTTCAAAACCCTAACCCTCCCCCCCCCCCCCCCCCCCCCAACCCAAACACTTTTCTCTCCCCCCCCCCCCCCCTCCCCCCCCCCCCCCCCCCCCCCCCCCCCCCCCCTAAGGCCTTGGGACTTGTGCCTAAACCTAAGTCTTCAGACTTTTCACCACTCCTCCTGTCTCTGCAAGCGTAGCTCAGGCTGCGCAGCCATGGCTTGGCACTCAGGAGGCCTGGGTTCAAGTCACGCACACTCCACTCCACTTGCAAGCACTGTGTGCAGCTTTTAGCTGCAATGCCGCTACCGGCTGACTGGGGGCATCCTCACTCATCTCTAGCTGCTCTCCAGGGCCAATTGCAAGCTATATAAGACCTCCCTTGAGGAGAGCAAACAGCCAAATAGTGCAGCGATAAGGTGTCCGTTCCCCACTCGGGGAAAGGCGGTTCGAATCCGTCACCAGTCCCTCTCCGCCTCGCTCTAGTATGGTTAGAAAGCTACGGCTAGGTGGAGACGGGACGCCAGGAAAGAGGGAGTTGTTCGCAACTCCCTCTCTCTTTTATACTACTGCTCTACTGTCATACTCTAATATACTCTACTGTAGAGACCATTCATCTCTATGGGAGAGCTTTCCATGCTAAGAACTCCCTTTTGTGAATGACATAGACTTGCCACCAGCTGGCACCACCCTTAACATGGGAGTCTATGGGGGGGTCAATTGGCCATATCCCCAACAACGCAACGTCACACCATCATGCTTCGGGTATCTATCGATTCGTCTCGGCGAGACCTTTCCGTAGATACCCAACATGTCCACTTGGGACACTCGGGGGACAAGATATGGACATGTCCAACTTGGGGGACAAGTGTGTCTCAGATGGTAGAAAATTGTCTGATCGGCGCTCATTTCATAGTCCCACCCCTCTACCACCTTTAGAACTCGAGTTATTCACATATGTCCCCCGAGACATTCCCCCATTTGGCCTTTATACCTAGCCCACGGGAGATACAAAATGGCTCTCATTTTTTAACCCTACGTCCTAGAGACATGGGACCTGGTCCACTGCACCCAGCGCCCCCATAAATGGGGGGGTAGGACAAGGTCCCACGTCCCTAGGACAATGTCCAATTTTGTCCCATTGGATAACATGGGAGATACAAAATGGCTCTCATTTTTTAACCCTACGTCCTAGAGACATGGGACCTGGTCCATTGCACCCAGCGCCCCCACAAATGGGGGGGTAGGACAAGGTCCCACGTCCCTAGGACAATGTCCAATTTTGTCCCATTGGATAACATGGGAGGGACACTTGGACATATCTCGAGAACCCAGTGTCCCACCCACCTGGTTCAGGTGTCTATGGATAGGTCCCGTACAGACCTGCTTGGGGACACCCAACATGTCCACTTGGGACACTCGGGGGACATGTTATGGCCATGTCCAGCTTGTGTCTCAGATGGTGCCACCTGTCAGATCCTGCTATAAAGCCTTCTTATAGCAGGATCTGACACAGCTAACAGCTAGGGGACCGGACCTACCACAGACCCGGGACCGGCAGCGTTGCACCCGGGGACACGGAAGTAGGGGTGGGACCTGGTTCCAGGCCGCTGGCCTGCATGGAACCAGGTTCACAGTGGCGTATGCTTATCTCACGTCAACTAACTCTGGCCCTGACCTATGAACCTGAACCGAAGGCCTTGGGACTTGTGCCTAAACCTAAGTCTTCTGACTTTTCATCATACCTCCTGTGTCTGCAAGCATAGCTCAAGCTGCGCAGCCATTGCTTGGCACTCAGGAGGCCTGGGTTCAAGTCATGCACACTCCACTCCACTTGCAAGCACTGTGTGCAGCTTTTAGCTGCAATGCCGCTACCAGCTGTCTGGGGGCATCCTCACTCATCTCTAGCTGCTCTCCAGGGCCAATTGCAAGCTATATAAGACCTCCCTTGAGGAGAGCAAACAGCCAAATAGTGCAGCGATAAGGTCCCTCTCCGCCTTGCTCTAGTATGGTTAGAAAGCTACGGCTAGGTGGAGACAGGACGCCAGGAAAGAGGGAGTTGTTTGCAACTCCCTCTTTCTTTTATGCTTCCCCACATAGGCATGATGTAAGCCTGGTATAAGGATCTCATAGTCACATACCTGTAGATATCATCATACCCACCTCTGTGTAACTCTGGAGGATCAGGGAAATTTACCCTAGTATGGCCATGTGACCTGTCTATCAACCTGCCACAGCCTCCCGAGTGTGGGCGTAGCAGTCCCATTCTCCTACCACCAACCAATCACAAGTCCCGCCCGTTTTTCCCCATCCTAAATGGGTGTTTTCACTGTATCTCCAGAACCGTAAGAGATATCTACCCCATTGTTGGACCAGCTAACTCGCCGCCCTCCAAAACCCCCACCTAGAGCCCAAGACCTGCCTCTTATGTCATTGCCTTCTCGAGTTATGCCCCGTTTTCCTGATCATAAAAGTGGTGAAGACCCCCTTCCCCTAACCCTGTAAGTTATTACACAATATAACTTCCAAATGAATCCTTCAATATTTATATTTCTTCAGTTAGTGTGAGCAGAAACAAATTCGGGTGTCAACAAGGCTCAATGCTGTACTATTACATTTCTGTCTCCTAAAACAGCATCTGGCAGTTACAAAATGTTTACCTACTTTTTTTTGGTTGGTTTTACAGGCGTAAAATATTAAGAATCGTTGGACTTGTGTTTGATGGTAAACTTTGCATCTCTCACTGTTAATAAATTTCTACATGATGGGAGAAAAGTTGTGGTGGGAAGTGATTCTCATGTGGCTTCACGTGTGTGTGTGTGTGTGTGTGTGTGTGTGTGATGACACACTACCTGCCTTCTCTGGTTTCACCCAGAGAGGGAAAGCAAGGCAAGTGTGAAGACGGCAGTAAGACAGGCTGAGACCAACAGAGTCAGACTGCGGACACTCGTGTGTTTACAGGAATTATTCTGGAATAAACAAGAAAAGCAGGTAAGATCAACCCATCACTGGACTCCCGTCCTGGTTTAGACAGATCTAAGGTGTGAGCAGAAGTTGCTGCTTATGAGGACTGAACTCACCATAGTTCAAACACAATCATTGTTCCTTGTGCTTCACTCGGTTTCTAGGATTCTGCTATCTGAATATACTTTTTATTCATGTTTAACCACACATTTCAAGGTACTAGTATGTTCAGTAAACCAGTTTTCAGCATGTTCAATTGTAAACTGGTTTCCAGCATGTTCAACCGCAGTGTTTTTGTCAATGATGACAATCAATACTTTTACATGCCAACAAAATTAGGGTTAAGGTCAATATTCCGGTTTCTGAAAGATCAAGAATAACCCATTTACATGCGTGAGCAGACAGTTATTCCTGTATACATGATTGCTGAAATTAATTGGAATATCCCGACCCAAACCGGATGAACGGAAACGTCATAATGATGGGGAATAATGAACCATCCGGAGCCATTAAAGTCAAGCTAGCCAAGGTTCAGAGTTACAGCCAAAATAACACCGGTTGGCTTGACCGCAGCCGACAGCAGTACTGACAGCTGTCCTTTGCTGGCGCTGCTGTGCTGGTACTGACCCACCAGCAGTTGCTACTTGACGGGTGATAGAAGGAGAAAAGGTGTGCTGGAAATGCAGCTCGGAGCTGGAGGTGTGCACATCCACGCTTCCCGTTTCCACCAGAGTCCCCCAGACAGATGAAGGTCTCAGTCAGGACTGGTGGGAACTGTTGTAATGATGAAGTAAACTTCGGCTGGAGTCAGTGAATTTTCCTGTCATGCCTTCACCAAACTTTGCCAGATGAGTGATTGAGCCCCGTGAAATAACTGCACACATATACACCCATATAAACTAGCAAGCTGTGCAGAGCACTGTCTGATCGCTGGTACAAAATACTCCCTGTAGTTTAATCAAAAGACCAAGGATCCTTGCAGATAGAACATGCGCAGAACACAATTTAATATTCCTTTCAATGAAGATATTCCATTAAGCTTTTACATGACCAAATATTCCAGTTAGAAAAGGAGTAACCCAGGGGAAATATTCGTTTTTTTAAAAACCCAAAAATGAGCATATTTGGGTTTTTGCCTGTGTTTACATGGCCGTGTGCAACCGGGTTATTGCTAATATTTCTGTTATGAAAGAGTTATGAAAGAGTTATTGACTGCATGTAAACGCAGTGATTGACAGTTATTTTGTTGACACCCCTTTCTTTCAAGACAATAACGGGACGATGACGAGCTAAAAATGTGTCTATGATGACTAAAACATGAGGAGATGTGTGTGAATTTAGTTGAGACTGGAGAAAAATGTCAGTCTGGTCCGTCAGACGTTCATGATGAAAGACATTTTTTGACTGTTGTGCATTAATCTGTCTGTCAAAAGCTTAAAGTAGCTGCACCGTTTTTGTGTGTAGTTATGGTGACCACCATATATAAACTGGTTTCCAGGATGTTCGCATGTGAACTGGTTTCCAGAATGTTTGGATGTAAACTGGTGTGTGTGTAGTTATGGTGACCACCACCTGCCATGCAGCCACGCACATCAGAGTCCTGCACGTTTTAGAACCTGCATCCGGCTGAAGCGAGACCCAATAACTGCGGCTCTTCCTGTCAAACCTGACCCACACATTTCCACATCACATTCCTGAATGTATAAATTCACTTTAGTCGCTGTCATTTTGCCACTTGGAGCCTTTATTTATTTGATTCAGAGATTCCTGCGGAAGAGATCATCATCCCTGGTTTTAACTTTGTTCTCCGTTCCTGCTTCGCGTCACCAGCAATGTCTCTGCCTGCACTGGAAACGATCCAGGGCCCTGAGGTTTTCAGGTGTACACTGGTTTCCAGCATGTTCACATGTCAACTGGTTTCCAGCATGTTCAACTGTAAACTGGTTTGCGCACATTTTCAGATCAAAACTGGTTTCCAGCATGTTCAACTGTAAACTGGTTTCCAGCATGTTCAACTGTAAACTGGTTGGCGCACATTTTCAGATCTAAACTGGTTTGCAGGATGTTCGCATGAAAACTGGTTTCCAGGATGTTTGGATGTAAACTGGTTTCCAGATGTCCAGATATAAACTGGTTTCCAGGATGTTCACATGTGAACTGGTTTCCAGGATGTTCGCATGTGAACTGGTTTCCAGGATGTTTGGATGTAAACTGGTTTCCAGGATGTTTGGATGTAAACTGGTTTCCAGGATGTTTGGATGTAAACTGGTTTCCTGGATGTAAACTGGTTTCCAGGATGTTCACATGTAAACTGGTTTCCAGGATGTTCACATGTAAACTGGTTTCCAGGATGTTTGGATGTAAACTGGTTTCCAGATGTCCAGATATAAACTGGTTTCCAGATGTCCAGATATAAACTGGTTTCCAGGATGTTCACATGTGAACTGGTTTCCAGGATGTTCACATGTGAACTGGTTTCCAGGATGTTTGGATGTAAACTGGTTTCCAGGATGTTTGGATGTAAACTGGTTTCCAGGATGTTTGGATGTAAACTGGTTTCCAGGATGTTTGGATGTAAACTGGTTTCCAGGATGTTTGAATGTAAACTGGTTTCCAGGGTGTTTGGATGTAAACTGGTTTCCAGGATGTTCGCATGTAAACTGGTTTCCAGGATGTTTGGATGTAAACTGGTTTCCAGGATGTTTGGATGTAAACTGGTTTCCAGGATGTTTGGATGTAAACTGGTTTCCAGGATATTCGGATGTGATCGGGTTTCCAGGATGTTTGGATGTAAACTGGTTTCCAGGATGTTCGGATGTGATCGGGTTTCCAGGATGTTTGGACGTAAACTGGTTTCCAGGATGTTCGGATGTGATCGGGTTTCCAGGATGTCGAGATGTAAACTGGTTTCCAGGATGTTTGGATGCAAACTGGTTTCCAGGATGTTCGCATGGGAACTAGTTTCCAGGATGTTTGGACGTAAACTGGTTTTCAGGATGTTCAGATGTGATCGGGTTTCTAGGATGTAGAGATGTAAACTGGTTTCCAAGATTTTTGGACGTTAACTGGTTTCCAGGATGTTTGGATGTAAACTGGTTTCCAGATGTCCAGATATAAACTGGATTCCAGGATGTTCGCATGTGAACTGGTTTCAAGGATGTTTGGAATTAACTGGTTTCCAGGATGTTCGCATGTGAATTGGTTTCCAGGATGTTTGGATGTAAACTGGTTTCCAGGATGTCCGGATGTGAACTGGTTTCCAGGATGTTCACATGTGAACTGGTTTCTAGGATGTTTGGATGTAAACTGGTCTCCAGGATGTTTCGACGTACACTGGTTTCCAGGATGTTGGGATGCAAACTGGTTTCCAGGATGTCCGGATGTAAACTGGTTTCCAGGATGTTTGGATGTAAACTGGTTTCCAGGATGTCCAGATGTAAACTGGTTTCCAGGATGTTCGGATGCAAACTGGTTTCCAGGATGTTCGCATGTGATCGGGTTTCCAGGATGTCCGGATGTAAACTGGTTTCCAGGATGTTTGGATGTGAACTGGTTTCCAGCATGTCCGGATGTGATCGGGTTTCCAGGATGTCGAGATGCAAACTGGTTTCCAGGATGTCCACATGTGAACTGGTTTCCAGGATGTCAAGATGTAAACTGGTTTCCAGGATTTTTGGTAGTAAACTGGTTTCCAGGATGTTTGGATGCAAAATGGTTTCCAGGATGTTCGCATGTGAACTGGTTTCCAGGATGTTCTGATGTGATCGGGTTTCCAGGATGTCGAGATGTAAACTGGTTTCCAGGATGATGCATGTAAACTGGTTTCCAGGATGTTTGGACGGTTTTCTAGGATGTTTGGATGTTATCTGGTTTCCAGGATGTCGAGATGTAAACTGGTTTCCAGGATGCTGCATGTAAACTGGTTTCCAGGATGCTGCATGTAAACTGGTTTCCAGGATGTTTGGATGTAAACTGGTTTCCAGGATGTTCGCATGTAAACTGGTTTACATGATGTCAGGATGTAAGCTGGTTTACAGGCTGTTCAGATGTAAACTGGTTTCTATTCTTAGCCACGGCTTGGAGCATGACTAGTCATGTGCATAGAGCTAGTCATGATGGTTTTTTCAGATCCATGATGGACCTGGTTCACCTGAATGCGATCCTCCAGTTCATCTGTCAGAGTCACAGCTGATCGACTGACATGGAGGGAAACTAGACCTAGACACGGACCAGGTCTGGACATAGACCGAGACCAGGTCTGGACCTGTAGACATGGACCAGCAGGACCAGACCTGGACCCAGACCAGCAGGACCAGGTCTGGAAGGCCTATTAACTGTAATGAAATTGCACCGCTCCGGGGGACGCCCGGCGCCCGGTGGGGTCGGCAGCTGCTGGTCTTGGTCCGCTGGGGCCTGGGCCTCCAGACTGCAGGGGGCTCCGGCTGGGGCCGCCTTTTGCCGCCCTTCGGGGGATGCATGTCCGCTCTTTGGGGGGGGGTAGCTGGGATCTGGGCCTCTGAGTGGCTGCTGGGGGCCTGGGTCGTGAGCCTTGCGGGCTTCCTCCTCCTTGCAGAGACGAGGCTGCATCTGCATGACTGTATCACCACGGAGCACCCTTTATTATGCATGTTGACACTGTGACACTGCTTCCCATTGCGATGACTAGGTTGTACCTCTTCTCTACTTCCCATTGCGCTGACTAGGTTGTACCTCTTCTCTGCGTAGTTCTGCGTGTGTTTGTGTGTGTTTGTATGATCTGAGGATATTTAAGCCACCTGCAGGTCCTCCTGTAGGGGATTGCTTGTTTTGTTTTCCAACAGAGACCTTGGTTGTTTAGGGATCGCGGTACAGATGTACCAGTGAACTGTGTAAGTGGATTCATGTTTTCTCTCCTCTCTCTTCCTCTTCCTTACTCCTCTCTCTCTGTTTCACTTTCTATCATTACCTCTGTTAACTTTCATTTCTCCTTGTCAGGCCCAGCAGTATGAAATGGAATGGTGTAATAGACAAATGTTTAAATAAAGAAATAAAATGAATAAACATGATATCAAGTGGAGCCTTATATTCATAAAGCTCCGCTTGATAAAGCAAAACTGTTCAACAGAATAAAGCAATCAGATTTCCATTCTGCTTGCTTCGATGCTGGACAGGACAAGTAGAAAAAAAAAAAAAAAAAAAAAAAAAAAAAAAAAAAACTGTAATGAAATTGAATTAGCTGAAATTAAGCTTTGATTTTCCATTTTCTGGTTTGATGGAATAGCTGGGATAGGCTCCAGCAACCCCCGCGACCCTGAACTGGATAAGCGGTACAGAAAATGATGATGATGATGATGATGGTTTGATGGAAAAAGTTTCTTTGCAGATTTTATTCCCTTCTGAATGTTTGCTGTCCCTCCAGCAGCTGTGGTTTAAGCTCATCCTGGTAACCACGACAACAGCTTTCTGTATTGTGTGTAAAATAAAACCAGACTCAGGTGTTTGGGGGTGATCTTGCTGTACGGAACTTTGCTACGTTATCCACCTCTACATGTGACTCTGGCTTTAAGAGTGTTACAGAGGAGACATTGAGCATCGCGTTGGGTTTTATAAGACGGTGCAGACTGAGTGTAGGGTTTACCATCAGCCAGCAGACACAGTATTTATAGCTGGCTGACTACGGTGAACTAGCTGAACGGGATCAGATATTAACAACTGCTGCCTGCTGCCACCAACAACTGCTGCAGTCTAAATTAGCTCAGTGCGGCTGCAGCCAAGCTAACCGCTAACTAAACTGGGTCACACCAAAAGGTTAACAATCTGACACAGGAAACAGACTTTAGATTTTGAGATTAGCACTCGCAGCTCAGGTCAGGCTGGAACATTAGCTATATGATGAGATGGCTGCTACTGACTCAGAAAATGTTAATACAGCTGGATTATCACCAGGATCCAGTTGCTGAAGCTATAGCGGTGTTTACAAACACCCCGGCAGCAGAAACACTGCTGACCTGGCTGAACAGGGGTCAGTTTCACAAAGCAAGTCAACGAAAAACCGGAGTTGATTAACCTGAGATCAGGGAAACTCTGAGTTTTCTGTTTCACAAAGGTAGGTAACTCAACCAGGGATAGAGGAGGAACTCTAGCCTGTTTCACAAAGAGGGGGAACTTGGTCAGTTACCATGGTAACAGACTCTTTGAAACTAACCTGGTGGGGAGCAGATTAATGTGGAGAAATCTTGAGTTTCTCACTGTCTCCGCCCTCTTTTAGCCACACTTGCCAACATTTCCTCATTCATTCATTCAGTCAGCGGTGAGTTTTATCTGCTGCCCTCATAAATAAAACATGTTAAAATAAATCAGAGTTGGTAGGTTACACATGAGTCCTCTCCATCAGGATTTCATGGATGAAGATGCAGCATGACTGGCAGAGTTAAACATTCAGAGATCGTTATCAGACCACGGATAGAAGTTCTTTTCCCAACAGTTGTCATTTCTGGCGTTCCAGTTACACATCACAGTCAGTTATCTACATACACAAGTGATCCATCCATACGCTTTTTGACATCACCAGCCGCATGTGACAGTTGAAGGTCCTGTCTCTCTGTTTCAGAGATGGTTTGCCCTGATTACTTGTCTTTAGAACTGGCTCTCTGGGTAAATGGTCAAGTTCATGTCAGTCATGCAGTAAACTGGGGTTCAATCCCAGGTGGGACTTTTTCATGTTGCCATACGCTTTCCCCTCAAAACAGATCAGTTATTGATTATCGCTCTGCATTTTTTCACAAATAGATTTTTCCTTTCATTGGAGATGCCGGGCATTTGAGAAATGCAATGATTATATTTCATCTTAACGCTGCAGATGATAGCGCTTCTCCCCCGCGGGATCGCACCCAAGTTGGATAAATAAAAAGACTGCGATGAGAGTACAGGGTTGGATACAAACATCAGCCTTCCAGGTGAGAGCCAGGTGCACAAACTGTTTGACCAATCTGGCAACTATGTAAAAAAACACCTGGAATCATACTGACAGGATCCTGGACTGTCACGTTACCATTAAACAGTTCTACTCTATTGCATCATCATGATTGTACATGACAACATTTAAACTTAAATCTTCTCTACGCCATTTTATTTTATTTTTTTTTGCAGCACTTCAAAATCACCATTATGAGGCTTTATAAATTATAGTTCCATTCAATGGCAAATGCAGCACTGCCCTTGCATCTAAGTTGTCATGGTGACTTGTCGAATCAGGGCTCCATTGATACTGGCTTTTATCATCGCAGTGCACTTGTAAAACCCGGGTTTAACTATCCCGAGTTGATTAAACCAACTCAAATCAGCTGTTCTGGGACTGAAAACTCAGAGTAGATCAACTCAGAGTCCAGGGTTACGCTCAGAGTTTGTTGAACCTGCTTGTTGAAACGGACGCCAGGTGTAATACCAGCACTTCACATCTGGAATTTCCTCATGCCTGTTAAAGAGCAGAACAGTTATTTTTGTTCATTACATTAACCAAATTCTACTTCAGCCCTACAGCCCAATCCACATTTTTAAAAAGACCAGAAGAACCTTCTCAGAACTCTGCTTCTGGAAATGGTGGAGTAGGTCATGCTTCTAGACAGCTTTGTTTAAATACCCCTCAAATCTAGCCTCTCATTATGAATTGTTGTGTTGGTCCTGTGACAGGTCACCTGTCCAGGTGGACCCACCTCTCTCCTGATAATGGCTGCAATATGTTGCAGCAACCTGAAGTGGACAAGCTGCACTGGAAATGAATGTGCACAACAGTTATTGGGATCATTTTTATAGAATAAGAAGTTCTCCTCCTAGTCCAACATGCATCATACCTCTACCAGTATGGCTGACTTTCCTTTGAACAACAGCTGATGGGGAAATGTTGCTTCCTGCTAACACTGTAGCACCATGACATCTGATCATGGTCTAACCAGCTTATAGGCCGAGTTGATGATGTGCGATTTACTAGGACAGTGGGGTTTCTGGACATCTGAGCCTCCTTTCCACCACCCAGCTTGATGATGTTGTATCATTTACTGGGAAAGTGGGGTTTCTGGACATCTGAGCCTCCTTTCCACCACCCAGCTTGATGATGTATCATTTGCTGGGAAAGTGGGGTTTCTAGATGCCCGAGCCTCCTTTCTTCCACCCAGCTTGATGATGTTGTATCATTTACTGGGAAAGTGGGGTTTCTGGACATCTGAGCCTCCTTTCCACCACCAAGCTTGATGATGTATCATTTGCTGGGAAAGTGGGGTTTCTAGATGCCCGAGCCTCCTTTCTTCCACCCAGCTTGATGATGTTGTATCATTTACTAGGAAAGTGGGGTTTCTGGACATCTGAGCCTCCTTTCTTCCACCCAGCTTGATGATGTTGTACGATTTACTAGGAAAGTGGGGTTTCTGGACATCTGAGCCTCCTTTCCAACACCCAGCTTGATGATGTTGTATCATTTACTGGGAAAGTGGGGTTTCTGGACATCTGAGCCTCCTTTCCACCACCCAGCTTGATGATGTATCATTTGCTGGGAAAGTGGGGTTTCTAGATGCCCGAGCCTCCTTTCTTCCACCCAGCTTGATGATGTTGTATCATTTACTAGGAAAGTGGGGTTTCTGGACATCTGAGCCTCCTTTCCACCACCCGGCTTGATGATGTTGTACGATTTACTAGGAAAGTGGGGTTTCTGGACATCTGAGCCTCCTTTCCACCATCCAGCTTGATGATGTATCATTTACTGGGAAAGTGGGGTTTCTGGACATCTGAGCCTCCTTTCCACCACCCAGCTTGCTGACATTGATTTGTGAGACAGTGAATTTTGTGAATGTTCGTAAGTTTAAATCCCTTTAACCTTGAACTCCTTTCTAAAAGATTACAACAGTTCAAACAAACCACCAAATGAAGTTTAGGATGCCCCTTAATTTATGTTTTTTTTTTTATTTCAACTGGCTTTATGCTTTTTTTTGTCCTTTTCGTCCTTTGAAGCTAATTGTTACAAATTTTCAGATATCTTGGGGCTATGCCCGATGCTTCACCACATTTTAATGCATCACACTAGCTTAAGGTGGGAAAGAGGGGTGAGAGATCTATGGTAGGGGTGGTATGTGGAGGGTATTCTGCTGATGCCTGTAGTGGGGGATGGATCGGCTCATATAATGCCAGGGGATGGTTATCATCATTACCTCCATTAATATAATTTGTAATCCTATTATTATTGCCATAATTGTCATTATTTCCATGATTATTACTACTGCTTTTACCATTATATTGTTACAACTGCAACCAACACCAACACTATTACAGAAATATTACCTTGTATTCCACTCTATGGATAATTTTATTTCTACCATTATTGCTATTTATATTTCTGTCACTATACAAACAATAAAGTAATTTTTACACCTCAATTTTTTCCCTTTCTTCTACTCTCTCCTTATCTGCATACACTATCACCCATACAGATACATGTTTGATACCATCATGATTATGTGTAAACCTTGTTCATGGAGGTTGTTAAATCCTACTCAGATATCAAAATGCAACATTTTTTCTCTCCTTTTCTTTTATCCATCTTTTCCTTTTTTTTACATCGCTTCTATCTGAATTTTCATTGTTAGTGTTTTTCCCTTTCAATACACATTTCACTGTAAATATCCTCACAATTTGCAATTTAAAAAAGATATCTCAGGGCAGGTTAGAGAAGGTTAGGTCATTGTGGGAGAGGGTTTGATGTGATGCAGCCATTATCCTCTCTTTTTTTCTCCTTTCTTTTTTTTTTTGTACAAATATAATTACTTTCACCTTGAAAACAAACAAAAAAATTCAGCAATATCCAACGATAAATACATGTCTCCAAAATAAACAGGTTGTTCTTCATGTTCTTGCTATCTGGAGACATCCAATCCAGAGGGCCTGATATGAGTCATTTGCATTAATACAGAGAAACCTGAAATCTGTACAAGCCCATCAACTTGATTTATAAGTTTTACATTGACTTTATATCTACATTCAGTGATATATTTTATTCTTCTTTCTCACTGATTTGAAGGTTTTGTAACTACATATGTTAAACTTCAGTTGTCACCCTTGGTGGATTAAGAACAGATGTTCTCACCATGAAGATGGTTGTGACATGATGCTGTATCTTTAAACACTAATATTTATGATCTTGATCCATCATCATTATGTCTAAAATGTTTCTAACCTATATGAGATGTGTTTTTTTTTTTTACATATACAGGAAATAATAATGGGGAGAATCTGGTTAATCCTGTTCATCACGGAGAAGCAACCACAGACCCCATCAGTAACCTTTAGACATAGTCAGAGTCAACTTTATTGTATCTCATTTTGTTGAGCTTTTGCCTCCATACAGCTCCTTCTTATTTATGATCGTTTACCGACCTCCTAAATATAACAAAGATTTCTTATCTGATTTCAGTGATTTGTTATCTGAAGTTTTTCCCAGGTATGATGGAGTCCTTATTTTGGGAGATTTTAATATTTATGTTTGTTGCCCAGATAAACCAATGGTTAATTATTTTTTCAGCCTGATCCATTCTTTTAGCCTGGTACAGTGTGTGTCTGGACCTACTCATGTCCAGGGCCATACGCTGGCCCTGGACATGAATTGTAGGTGCCGTCTTTTCTGACCATCTGCCAGTGTTGTTTCCCACCTCCTGCTGACCGGCCTCTGACCGGTTCTCCTCCCTTTTTTTCGAGTTTTACCATTCCTGTCTCCCAGGACGTTGACACACTCAGTTCCTGGCTTAATTCTACATGTTGAGAAATTCTGAATGTTGTGGCCCCCTTAAAGTCTAAAACGCCGAAAGCTAAAACTGAACCATGGTTTGACAACTCTGCTCGTGCGATTAGACGTCAATGTAGACGGGCGGAGAGGAGGTGGAAGAAGGATGGTCTCCAGGTTTCCCTCCAGATTTTGAGAAACTGTTGGAACTTGTATCAGAAAACTGTTAATGATAACAGAAGGAGATATCTGTCCAATATTATTCTGAGGAATCAGCATAAGCCCTGTGTTTTGTTTAAGACCATTGACGCTGTTTTAAATGTCTCACAGTCATTAGTTGCTATGTCTTTGTGCCATACATGTGAGAATTTTTTAAAACTTCTTTACTGGGAAAGTAGCTGCTATTAGGGCCCAAATAGCTGCCCCTCTTTCTGACCCGCTAGCGTCAGTCCCATGTCCTGATTACTCTGCCTTCCAGCAGTTTGACTCAGTGAGTTTTTCTGATCCCGCTGACATTGTTGGACACCTGAAACCTTCAGGTTCACCTGATGATGTTGTCCCTCCACGGCTGTTCAAGGAACTTTTTTCTACCCTTGGTTCAGTCCTCTGTGAGATTATTAACAGCTGTCTGTCGAAGGGTGTGGTTCCCAGGCTCCTCAAACATGCCGTGGTCCAACCACTGCTTAAGAAGCCTGGGCTGGATGCCACTGTTATATCCAACTTCAGACCAATTACTAGATTTTGAAAAAAGTTGTTTATAAACAGCTGAAAGACTTTTTGGAGATAAAGTCTTTGAGGTTTTCCAATCTGGTTTTAAACCACTTCACAGCATGGAATCAGCCCTTTTGAGGGTTTTTAATGATATATTTTTAACGACTGAGTCTGGTGATCATGTGATCTTAGTTTTACTTGATTTAACAGCAGTTATCGACACTGTGGACCACAACATTTTAATTGCACGTCTTGAGCACTTGGTGGGGATTCGTGGTTCTGCTTTACAGTGGTTCAAGTCATACCCGTCTGAGAGAACCTTCTCAGTGAAGTTGGGCCAGTCTGAATCCCTGGCTGCCCCTCTGTCCTGTGATGTCCCCCAGGGTTCTATTCTTGGCCCTCTGCTTTTTACTCTTTATCTCCTTCCTCTTGGGTTGGTGCTTATGAAGCACAAGTGTCCCTTTCATTTCTATGCAGATGACATGCAGATTTATGTCCCAGTAAAACGTGCTGACTCTGTCTCTGCTTCTTTAGATAATCTTTTGGTGTGCCTCAGTGATGTGAAGGCCTGGATGGCCCTGAACTTCCTTCACTTTAATGAAAGTAAGACTGAGGTCATTGTTTTTAGCCCTGATGTCCGCAATGCATCTCCCGTCTATCTGGGCCCTCTGGACCAGTATTTGAAGCCTGTGGTCACTAACTTGGGTGTCCAAATGGATACGTTGTTAAACCTGGACAGCTATGTCAAGGCTACAGTGAAAAGTAGCTTTTTTCAATTGAGGCGGCTAGTATAAGGTCAAGCATTTTCTTTCCAAGCATGATTTTGAAATATTAATACATGCTTTTATCACTTCACGCCTCGATTACTGCAATGCTCTTTTGATCGGCTCCCCACAAAGGCACTTGTCCCGGCTGCAACTGGTCCAAAATGCAGCAGCAAGGTTACTAACCGGCACCCGTAAGCGTGAACACATCACTCCTGTCCTGGTTTCACTGCACTGGCTCCCCGTTGCTTTTAGGATTCAGTTTAAAATTCTTTTATTTGTTTGCAAGTCATTAAATGCCCTTGCCCCGCCATACCTCTCCGAGCTCCTGCATTCTCATGCTCCAACCAGGTCCCTCAGGTCGGCTGACCAGCTTCTCCTGACCGTTCCCAGAACTCGGAGAAAGCATAGAGGTGACAGAGCCTTTGCAGTGGCCGGCCCGAGGTTGTGGAATTCACCCCCATTGCAGGTTAGGCAGCTTCCTCACTGTCAAGTTTTAAGAGCCTCCTAAAAACTCATCTCTTTTCCCTTGCATTCCACACCTCCTGAGATAGTTTTACGTTTTATCTTTGATCTTTTGTTTTATTGTTTTTATTTTATTGCTTTTATTGTTTTTATTCCTTCTACTGTTTCTGAATTATATTCTAAAGTATTATGTGTATTCCGTTGTATAGCACTTTGTATGCAGTGTTCGCTGTGGTGAAAGTGCTCTAGAAATAAAGTTGGTATTGGTATTGGTATCTCATGTTAGACATACAACACAGATGAAATTACAGTCCTCTCAAACCCACGGTGCACAGTAAAATATAATAAACTATAAGATAAAAATATAGAAATCTAGTAATCGGCTTGGATAACCTAGAAATCTAAACACAAAACATAAGTTTAAATACTAAAGAAGATTACAAATTTAAATATGGGTTGGCAGTAGACAATGTGAACAGTATTGCAATCCTTATGTAGGAAGTAGTGCAGGTATTACAGAGCAATGACAATGTAAACAATGTAACAGTAGCATGTAACGGTAAAGTTTGACAATGTCACAGTGCAGTGGTCCTGATGGACAATAGTGCAAATCGTCAATGTAAACATGTAAACATGTACCCGTACATGCACAGTAAGTTTTCAGCAATGTACCAGTGCAGTGGCAATAGTGCAAAAATACATATGCAGATTAAACAGCAGCAGTCATGATGATGCAATAGTGCAACATGGAGTAGTACCATTTAGTACAATGTTCTGCAGTGTTGAACTGTTGCCATGGCGATGATGAAGGAAGGTGTGCAGTCCTGAGGTAGGTGAGATTGTGAGTGGGCAGATTTAGTGGGGGTCGGAGGGAGGGAGTTGAGCGTCCTTAATGCCTGGTGGAAAAAGCTGTCTCTGAGCCTGCTGGTTCTGGTTCTGGCCCAGAGACTCTGCAGCCTCCTTCCTGATGGCAGCAGGGCGAAGACATGGTGGACAGTGTGTGTGTGTGTGTGTGTGGTTGGGGGGGGGGGGATCCTGGTGGCTCTGCAGGTGAGGCGGGAGTGGTAAATGTCCAATAGAGAGGGGAGGGGTACACCGAAGATCTTCCCAGCTGTTTTCACTGTGATGCTGCAGCAGGATGAGATGCAGACTCCGTACCACACGGTGATACTGCAGCAGGATGAGATGCAGACTCCGTACCACACGGTGATACTGCAGCAGGATGAGATGCAGACTCCGTATCACACGGTGATGCTGCAGCAGGATGAGATGCAGACTCCGTACCACACGGTGATACTGCAGCAGGATGAGATGCAGACTCCGTACCACACGGTGATGCTGCAGCAGGATGAGATGCAGACTCCGTACCACACGGTGATACTGCAGCAGGATGAGGTGATGCTGCAGCAGGATGAGGTGCAGACTCCGTACCACACGGTGATACTGCAGCAGGATGAGATGCAGACTCCGTACCACACGGTGATACTGCAGCAGGATGAGGTGATGCTGCAGCAGGATGAGGTGCAGACTCCGTACCACACGGTGATGCTGCAGCAGGATGAGATGCAGACTCCGTACCACACGGGTGATACTGCAGCAGGATGAGGTGATGCTGCAGCAGGATGAGGTGCAGACTCCGTACCACACGGTGATGCTGCAGCAGGATGAGGTGCAGACTCCGTACCACACGGTGATGCTGCAGCAGGATGAGGTGCAGACTCCGTACCACACGGTGATGCTGCAGCAGGATGAGGTGCAGACTCCGTACCACACGGTGATACTGCAGCAGGATGAGGTGCAGACTCCGTACCACACAGTGATGCTGCAGCAGGATGTGGTGCAGACTCCGTACCACACGGTGATACTGCAGCAGGATGAGGTGCAGACTCCGTACCACACAGTGATGCTGCAGCAGGATGTGGTGCAGACTCCGTACCACACGGTGATACTGCAGCAGGATGAGGTGCAGACTCCGTACCACACGGTGATACTGCAGCAGGATGAGGTACAGACTCCGTACCACACGGTGATGCTGCAGCAGGACGAGGTGCAGACTCCGTACCACACAGTGATGCTGCTGCAGGATAGGCTCTAAAAATCTATTAAATGATGTGGTTTCCAGTAAATTCTGGACGCTACCCACTCAGGACAGCTTGGATTACATTGGACGAGCAGTATGGAGGAATATTGACAAGTTTTTGTGGACTTTTATGGACCTTTTTGGCTCGGACCCCGGTGAACTCCATTATATGAAAGTTGGGGGAAATGAGAAGCCTTCCAGATCGCCGGCTACATTTGAGATATTAAAAAAGTGCTGCAGAGTCTTTCTCACCATGAGGGAAAGTGGAAGATAAAGTTACATCATTCTGTGGGTGAACTATTCCGTTCATGAACCAGAATGAAAATAAAACTCAAAACTGGCACTGAATATTGGATATTAATGCTTCTTATGAAGAATGTGGACAGAAACATTTAATTTAAAGTTCTGTGACATGCAGTAGAATTAATAAGAAAACAGCCAGTTTAACAGTTAAAGTTCTTAAAACTGTGAACTTCAACCAGTTTGGCCAGAAATCTTTTTTCTTTCTTTCTTTTTTTTTTTTTTTTTTTTTTTTTACATTTTTTTGTTTGTTTTTTAGTTGAAATGCAATTAAATGTCTTTGGTAAGAAAATAAAGCTGTAATTTACTATCTTAATGTCTATGTCTGTTATTTGATTTATTTGTCCACAAAAAAGTGAACTTTATTTTACCCTACCCCTTAAAAGAATTGGAATCGAGAATCGTTTGGAACCAGAATCGAAAAAAGGGAATCGAATCAGAACCAGAATCATTAAAATTCAAACGATGCCCAACCCTGTCTACGAGTCCTCCCAAGTGTTCATGATTCATCATCACCCAAAAACAAATCCAAGATGCAATGGTATTACTGAATGCAACATTTTCCTAAAATGTCCATAAGTGGGATTTAAGAACAAATTTGTGCTCAAGAACCATTGGAATGAGGCCCAATGACGTTGGAGGCAGGTGGACATAAGAAATGTTGGCCACATGGACCAGACTGAAATACTAGAACACCAACCCATTACTGAGGAAGTTACAAGCATATGGGGAATAATGAGAAAAGAAAAAAGGCTCTGGTGGAAAAAAAAAAACTAGGACGAGGTGTGGAAATCAGTAAACTCTTAGAAAATGTAAAAGTTTGTTGTAAAATTAACTGACAAAAACTGAAAATACTAAATAAAACAGTCACGTGATCTGAAAATTGTAAAAGTGTTTCAATAAGGAGACAGAAGTAAATGCCAAAAAAGATACAAAAGGAAAAAAAAATCAACACTGAGGTGACAGATCATGACACATCACTTCATAAACAGTCTACTAAGCATGTTGGACGTAAACTCACACCAGGAGTCCGCTATGCAGTCTTGTCTCGGGTGGTGGGAGGGTGATCTCCCAGACTGAGATGGCTTTCACGTTGCTCTTCAGCCAAATCAACTAGACTCTCATCACCTGAGCTGCCAGTTCTTCCAACCATCTGGCATATTTTCAGATGTTGATGTAGAGCCTTTTTTTACTTTTATGCAGCACTGGTCTACCGTGGCCATATTCCAGAGCCTCCATTTCACAGCTAATTACTGTAAAACTGCATTTTTTTGGCTGTGTGGATATTTAAGGGAGTGGAATGTCACAGAATCTTCCAGTACACTCACCTAATCTGGGATTACAGTGCAGTTCATGTTGAATGGGAAAACGTCCAGCTGATTTTATTGTCTGTAGACATTAATCAGGTTTCTGATGCTTGATCAGCTTATGAGAACAACACATGGACCTGCACCGACCCCCACCTCCACCTCTACAGTTATCCGCCTTGTTCCGGAAGAGTGTGATGTTGTGTCACACTGATAGAGAAGTCTTTCTGCTCTTCAAGCAGCTTCTCACAGAGCATGCATGAGTGTGTGAGTAACTGTAGACTGCAGAATGTTGTTGGACGCAGTCAGAAACGTCTGGTATTTCCTGTCTCGCAGACTGCTCTCCACACTGACGTCCACTGATATCTGAGTGGGGATAAATAACAGTCTTCCCCACATATAGGGGGCAATGTTCACACTGCATTTAGGTCATTTTAATCCTGTATGATCGCCTGCCCGAGATTAGCTCGATGTCAGGTGGTTGAGGTCTCAGTGAGTTTACTTTAAAAGCAGATTGGCAAGAAATAATAATGGAAGCAGGCGGAAAAGTTTGTTATGTAAGGTTTCAATAAAATAGAAAATTCTCTGTGGAGATTTAGTGGCCAGTTTTTAGTGAAAAGTTAACAAGATATAAATTAGAGCAACTCATTCTGAAGCAGTTTATAATTCATGAATATAGATGTAGTGATATAATTTATTTAAGACAGAGTTCTAATAATCATCATTGCTTGATCGATCACCAAGAACCATGGAGACGAAGAAGAATGCTAATGACAAATAATTTCAGTGACAGCATTAATTTCTGGTCTTATTTTATTCATATTCATTTCTGATGGGGCCCCTGCATCTGATGCTCCTCTGTCACATCTGGATCCTGTTTCTGATGGGGCCCCTGCATCTGATGCTCCTCTGTCACCTCTGGATCCTGTTTCTGATGGGGCCCCTGCATCTGATGCTCCTTCTGTCACATCTGGATCCTGTTTCTGATGGGGCCCCTGGATGTGATGCTCCTCTGTCACCTCTGGATCCTGTTTCTGATGGGGCCCCTGGATGTGATGCTCCTCTGTCACATTTGGATCCTGTTTCTGATGGGGCCCCTGCATCTGATGCTCCTCTGTCACATCTGGATCCTGTTTCTGATGGGGCCCCTGCATCTGATGCTCCTGTGTCACCTCTGGATCCTGTTTCTGATGGGGTCCCTGCATCTGATGCTCCTGTGTCACCTCTGGATCCTGTTTCTGATGGGGCCCCTGGATGTGATGCTCCTGTGTCACCTCTGGATCCTGTTTCTGATGGGGCCCCTGGATGTGATGCTCCTGTGTCACCTCTGGATCCTGTTTCTATGGGGTCACCCTCTGCATCTGATGCTCCTGTGTCACATCTGGAACCTGTTTCTGATGGGGCCCCTGCATCTGATGCTCCTGTGTCACATCTGGATCCTGTTTCTGATGGGGCCCCTGCATCTGATGCTCCTGTGTCACCTCTGGATCCTGTTTCTGATGGGGCCCCTGCATCTGATGCTCCTGTGTCACCTCTGGATCCTGTTTCTGATGGGGCCCCTGCATCTGATGCTCTTCTGTCACATCTGGATCCTGTTTCTGATGGGGCCCCTGGATGTGATGCTCCTCTGTCACCTCTGGATCCTGTTTCTGATGGGGCCCCTGCATCTGATGCTCCTGTGTCACCTCTGGATCCTGTTTCTGATGGGGCCCCTGCATCTGATGCTCCTGTGTCACCTCTGGATCCTGTTTCTGATGGGGCCCCTGCATCTGATGCTCTTCTGTCACATCTGGATCCTGTTTCTGATGGGGCCCCTGGATGTGATGCTCCTCTGTCACCTCTGGATCCTGTTTCTGATGGGGCCCCTGGATGTGATGCTCCTCTGTCACCTCTGGATCCTGTTTCTGATGGGGCCCCTGCATCTGATGCTCTTCTGTCACATCTGGATCCTGTTTCTGATGGGGCCCCTGGATGTGATGCTCCTCTGTCACCTCTGGATCCTGTTTCTGATGGGGCCCCTGGATGTGATGCTCCTCTGTCACCTCTGGATCCTGTTTCTGATGGGGCCCTCCATTTTGGTTTGCAGCTTCTCGACTGAACTCGTGAGCACAGAGTGCCAGGTCCTGAACTCTTCAGCTGGGGAAGAGTAGATAGGACAGTATGTGTCCAACGACAACTTTGTAAATAAGAATGTGCCATCTCAGCCTTTTAATGGACAAAGGTGACCATCCAACACATATGCATAGACAACAGTGATGAGTAAAATATGTAGAATTTAAATGATGAATGTCAAAGCTCCATGATATACAGCAGTCAAACTCTGAAACAAGGGATCCATCTCCATGGTCAAAGACTGACAGAAAGGTTGCAGCAGCCAGTCTAAAAACCCAAGACATGATTTTATCCAGAAATGAAATCCTGTCTCAGTTTCAGTCTTTTTACCAGCTGGTGGATTTGTAGAGTAAATGAAAGATTCATTAATCTAAAATCCTGGATGTCTGTAAGAAGACACAAAGTCAATATCTAAACCCATCAAAGACACAGTTGAGTTCAGGGTCTGTAGATTGGCATTGGAGAAAAGCTTTAGTTTTATCAGCAGGAGATTTCAATTATAAACATTTTCTGGGCTGCAATGAAAGTGTACAAATGACTGGATTAGGACAATACATTTAAGTATCAGCATAGAATCTGTCCATCTGTCTGTCTGTCTGTGTCTGTCTGTCCACCATCCATCCTCTGGAGGTTTGTTGATCTTAAATGTTGGTGTTATATTTTGCTGCATCTCTGATTAAGTTGTTCTCAGCCTGAAACTGATGGTCGACTTCAGTTTCTCCAGTTTCCTTCTGAAATCTCTGCGGACAAAAACGAGCTGCAATATAAACTGCTGCCAGAATGCAGTGCACACACAGATACACCCACACACACGAACACACTCATGGATCACATTGCAATTTAGATGCCAAGAAACTTCTAACTCTGAAACCTCCAAATGTCTTAGGGTTGAGAAGGAGAGAGTAAAGTTTCATTCAGCTTCGTAGTCATTTATCTGTAACTGGTTGCTGTTTTCATAAAGATTGAGAATTAAAAGTTTTATTGGTACTAGTATAGTACATGCAAAACAAATTACAAAGCTAAAACAAGCATGCTGGAAAAAATAAATAAAACTAAAATATCAAGACTGGATTTAGAATAAGCCCCAAAATCCTTGAGATATAGAAAATTACACAACAGTCTGGACTATTTATTTGCACACACAGAGATATACATACATACATTTTGTGTATATATATATATATATATATATATATATATATATATATATATATATGTGTGTGTGTATATGCACATACATACATACAATATGCACATACATACATACAATATGCATATATATATATATATATATATATATATATATATATATATATATATATATATATTCATATATATATATATATATATATATATATATATATATATATATATATATATATATATAAATTCATACATGCATATATGTGGAGCTCCTCACATGACATTTTTACCAGATGTTGGCAACAACCTGAGTATTGTACATATACAAAGAAATCCCAACATTTATGTACATAAATGAAATTAAGGTTAATATCAAAGTCAACTTTATCGTCAAATGTGCCCCATGTTGGACGTACAACACAGATGAAATTACAGTCCTCTCACACCCACGGTGCATATAATAAAATATAATAAACTATAGTATTAAAATACACAAATCTAGGAATCTGCTCGGATAACCTGGACACCTAAACAAGAAACCCAAGTTTAAATACTAAAGAAGATTACAATTGTATAAATGGGTTGATAGTAGACAATGTGAACAGTATTGCAATCCTAATGTAGGAAGTAGTGCAGATATGGGGGGAGAGTGGGGGCAGAGCAGGGAGGGAGGTGAGCGTCCTCACTGCCTGGTGGAAGAAGCTGTCTCTGAGCCTGCTGGTTCTGGCCCGGAGACTCTGCAGCCTCCTACATGAGGGCAACAGGATGAAGACACTGTGGGCGGGGTGGGTGGGGTCACCTGCAATCCTGGTGGCTCTGCAGGTGAGCCAGGAGTGGTAAATGTCCACCAGAAAGGGGAGGGGTACAACAAGGATCTTCCCAGCTGCTTTCACGGTGATACTGCAGCAGGATGAGACTCCGTATCACACGGTGATGCTGCAGCAGGATGAGGTACAGACTCCGTACCACACGGTGATGCTGCAGCAGGATGAGGTGATGCTGCAGCAGGATGAGGTACAGACTCCGTACCACACGGTGATGCTGCAGCAGGATGAGGTGATGCTGCAGCAGGATGAGGTACAGACTCCGTACCACACGGTGATGCTGCAGCAGGATGAGGTGATACTGCAGCAGGATGAGATGCAGACTCCATACCACACGGTGATGCTGCAGCAGGATGAGGTGATGCTGCAGCAGGATGAGGTGCAGACTCCGTACCACACGGTGATGATGCAGCAGGATGAGGTACAGACTCCGTACCACACGGTGATACTGCAGCAGGATGAGGCGCAGACTCCGTATCACACGGTGATACTGCAGCAGGATGAGGTGCAGACTCCGTACCACACGGTGATACTGCAGCAGGATGAGGTGCAGACTCCGTACCACACGGTGATGCTGCAGCAGGATGAGGTGCAGACTCCGTACCACACGGTGATGCTGCAGCAGGATGAGGCGCAGACTCCGTACCACACGGTGATACTGCAGCAGGATGAGGTGCAGACTCCGTACCACACGGTGATGCTGCAGCAGGATGAGGTGCAGACTCCGTACCACACGGTGATGCTGCAGCAGGATGAGGCGCAGACTCCGTACCACACGGTGATACTGCAGCAGGATGAGGCGCAGACTCCGTACCACACGGTGATACTGCAGCAGGATGAGGTGCAGACTCCGTACCACACGGTGATACTGCAGCAGGATGAGGTGCAGACTCCGTACCACACGGTGATACTGCAGCAGGATGAGGCGCAGACTCCGTACCACACGGTGATACTGCAGCAGGATGAGGTACAGACTCCGTACCACACGGTGATACTGCAGCAGGATGAGGTGCAGACTCCATACCACACGGTGATACTGCAGCAGGATGAGGTGCAGACTCCGTACCACACGGTGATGCTGCAGCAGGATGAGGTGCAGACTCCGTACCACACGGTGATGCTGCAGCAGGATGAGGTGATACTGCAGCAGGATGAAGTGCAGACTCCGTACCACACGGTGATGCTGCAGCAGGATGAGGCGCAGACTCCGTACCACACGGTGATGCTGCAGCAGGATGAGGTACAGACTCCGTACCACACGGTGATGCTGCAGCAGGATGAGGAGCAGACTCCGTACCACACGGTGATGCTGCAGCAGGATGAGGTGCAGACTCCGTACCACACGGTGATGCTGCAGCAGGATGAGGCGCAGACTCCGTACCACACGGTGATACTGCAGCAGGATGAGGTGCAGACTCCGTACCACACGGTGATGCTGCAGCAGGATGAGGAGCAGACTCCGTACCACACGGTGATGCTGCAGCAGGATGAGGTGCAGACTCCGTACCACACGGTGATGCTGCAGCAGGATGAGGTGCAGACTCCGTACCACACGGTGATGCTGCAGCAGGATGAGGTGCAGACTCCGTACCACACGGTGATGCTGCAGCAGGATGAGGTGCAGACTCCGTACCACACGGTGATGCTGCAGCAGGATGAGATGCAGACTCCGTACCACACGGTGATGCTGCAGCAGGATGAGGTGATGCTGCAGCAGGATGAGATGCAGACTCCGTACCACACGGTGATGCTGCAGCAGGATGAGGTGCAGACTCCGTACCACACGGTGATGCTGCAGCAGGATGAGATGCAGACTCCGTACCACACGGTGATGCTGCAGCAGGATGAGGTGCAGACTCCGTACCACACAGTGATACTGCAGCAGGATGAGGTGCAGACTCCGTACCACACGGTGATGCTGCAGCAGGATGAGGTACAGGCTCCGTACCACACGGTGATGCTGCAGCAGGATGAGGTGCAGACTCCGTACCACACGGTGATGCTGCAGCAGGATGAGGTGCAGACTCCGTACCACACGGTGATGCTGCAGCAGGATGAGGTGCAGACTCCGTACCACACGGTGATACTGCAGCAGGATGAGGTACAGACTCCGTACCACACGGTGATGCTGCAGCAGGATGAGGTGATGCTGCAGCAGGATCAGGTACAGACTCCGTACCACACGGTGATACTGCTGCTGGTCAGGATGCTCTCCATGGTGCCCCTGTAGAAGCAGTGCATGATGGGGGACAGGGCCCTTGCTCTTCTCAGTTTTAACAATGAAAACAACAGCCCCGTATAAAGTTAACACCATGTAAACATTGGGGATGGGCCGCACGGTGGCGTGGTGGTTAGCACCGCAGCCTCACAGTAAGAAGGTTACTGGTTCAATTCCCGGCTGGGGAGGGGGTTCGAACAATTCCAACCGTGGCCTTCCTGTGTGGAGTTTGCATGTTCTCTCCGTGTATGCGTGGGTTCTCTCTGGGTACTCCGGCTTCCTCCCACAGTCCAAAGACATGCATGTTAGGTTAATTGGTCACTCTAAATTGCCCCTAGGTTTGAATGTGAGCGTGCATGGTTATCTGTCTCTCTGTGTTGGCCCTGCGATCGACTGGCGACCTGTCCAGGGTGCACCCCGCCTCTCGAATAATAATAGCTGGGATAGGCTCCAGCAACCCCCGCGACCCTGAACTGGATAAGCAGTACAGAAAATGACTGACTGACTGACTAAACATTGGGGATGTCCCTACATTATATTTAGGAGCTAACTTTACAATAACCGAGAGGAAACAGCTGTTTATGTTTAGTTTATTGACACCACAAAGGAAAATAAAAGTTTGCAAGTTTTTATGTGTACTGAGAACTGAAAATTCTTGTTTTCTTGTTTTCTTCTGGCAAACGTTTCCAGATCTTCCCTGGTCCTTCTTTTGTCTTTTTCGCAGACAAACGCAAAGATGGATGGAACATCGGCTAGGGATGACGGGTTGTCACCTGTTTACCTGGGGGGAGACTCAATAAGCCTTTGTCAGATGTCTGTTTTATTACAGTAGCAATGACCACACAACACTTTTTTCTTTCTCTTTTTGCTTGCGACCAGCTCTGTGACGGTCAGAGCGCCTTCTCTGATTGGTGGATTGTGTATCTGTCGGATGCAAATATTAAGAAAATCGACCTCAGTTCGAAAAAGTAAACATCACAAAATCGCAAGACAGAATTTTGTCACTGATGTGAACTCGCGTTCACATCAATCTGATTAAAGTTATTGCCGTGCGAATTTGAACGAAATATTCGGAGTAGGTGTGTAAAGGCCTTTAAGAAGAGATGTTGATCTCTGCTGAAAGCAGAGCTGCAAGCATTAAACATAATTTCTCGTTACAAGGGCTAAAGAATGCTTTCAGAATAAAATCAGTGATTGAGATTTTTGCAGCATTTGAATGAAACCATATCAACTGATTTTATGACTTAAGAAGACAAATCAGTTTTTGTGTATGTAAAATAGCAACACATGACTGTTTGAACATAGAAAAATATAAAAAGAAAGGAAACGGTATATTAACAGTGAGGCAATGTTGTGGTGAACAGCCGGATGGACATGATGAGCCTTGATGTAGGATGTCCGAGTTGGTCTGTGTGGCGCCGTTTATCACAGAGTCAAGAGGCTGAATGACATGTTAGAGATGGACACTCATACTCAGAGCTATGAGGGCAGAACCAGCATCAGTAAGACTCGCTCTCCTCTACTTACAATGTTCCTGTGTTCATATGTGATCAGCTACATGTTTACACAAGTTTTATATGATTCTCTGCATGTCTTTTAAGTTTGGGCTCATGAAATCACATCTCTGTTTGGATGGGTGAGTGTGATAAGCTCATGAAAATATCTATTTTGACCAGTTGGAACGATTATATAATCTTTTCAATAAAAAATTTGGATGGAAAACTTATTCTCACTGTATGTGTCACAGTCCGCTGTCTACATGGTTGCCACAGAAACAATCTTGTTGAAAGTTGCAGGTGAGATTCTGGCAAAAAGCTGTTTCAGTCTGAATTCAGGTTTGAAGTCCAGACTGTGGTCAGATCTAGCGGTGCACCTGACAAGACTATGAGTGTGCACGACATCACATGATGCCTGATGGGCTTGAAAGAGTTAAATTATTCTGAAGTCAGACTCAGGTTGACCGGCTACTTCTGGGGTGTTTGTTCCTGACTGTAGGATGTGGATACAGAGCAAACCTGCAAACATTGTAACCCCTACTTCACAGACATCATCAGTTCAACTAAATCATGTCAGGGAACTTTACAGACACAAATTTGATCCACTTCATTCAGATCAAAAGAAAATTCCATTTAATCCATTTCATAGCAATGCTCATCGAAGCAAAGTCCTTAAAAATGCTCAGTTAATAATTATAACAAGAACTTTTCACAATTATTGAATAAATTTACTTATACAATGCGTTTCTGAAGAGGTCTCAAAGTGTGATGTGGTGGTCAGAGGGTTGATTAGTCGAAGTTAAAGGAAGTTGTGATGTTCACAAAACACAGCATTAGTATTAAAGGAGTTTTTATTTGTGAAAAATAAAATCACTGCATCAAACTATCCCCCCACCTTTAAACAAATTTAAATGAAATCCCAGGAAGTTGTGGCTGCTGTTTGAAGGCAACAGATTAAAACCAAACAGGTTTGGGACCCCAGAGTGCAGCAGAAGGGCTTCATAGGAAGGATTCATGCCATGGTGACTGGTGATGCTTGAGGCACTTTCTACAGACACTAACACATCAAACACCATAACCATGGATATGAGCTTTACTACAACATCCATTTATATCAGCTGAGTGTTCGTGGGGCCATTATGGTCATAATGGGAAGTGCAGGGAGTGATGCACCAAGGCCTTCATTCCAATTTGGAAGTGTTGCAGGGGAAGGTGTTCCTGATGGGACAGGTGGAGATGTGGAAACTCACTTATGTTGATAAGATTGAACCACATGCTGCAAATTAGCAGTCAGCATGAAAGTACCAAGTTCATGTGGATGCAAAACATCTGCTATACCGGAGAGATACAATTCCAGAAAAGCTTTGAATTGGTAATAAAGCCTAAATGTTGACATTTACACTGCAGACAAGTACTGAATAGCCCACTGAAATAACCGGAGTGATCATACAAGTTTACTTTTATACTATTACTTTTATACCCATATGGAAAAGGTATAGATAAATCTTGTAAAGTTTCTGTGTATTGTCTGAAACGTTCATGTAATGCATATGAGAATCTATAGAAAAATAGTATAAAAGTAAACTTGTAAGATTTGGGTACTTCTAATAACCATATATGACAACATATGAAAGAAATGCAAAAGTAGCCACTGTCAAGAGTAAGTCATATAAGCCTTATATGATGCACATTACATGAAGCAAACAAATCTTTTATAAGTTTTTTTCTATTTCTTTTCCATATGGGTATGTAGGTACGGGACCTGAAATAAAAACAGAGTTCCTACTTTGTCTGAGGACAAAAAGAGACAAAGACAGACATTAAAAAGCAATAGCAGTGAACGCTGAGAAAATCCTGGAGCTTCAAAAGTTGGTTGCTGTTATGCCAGTAAGACAACATGTATATGAATCCTGATTATGGAGTCACCAGGACAAGTTTGAGAAACTGAATATAGAGCCAGGTTTTATCAGATGGATCACCAATTATCTGACAGAGAGGCTGCAGTTCGTCAGACTGGGAAACAGTCTCCTTGACTGTTGCCACCAGCATTGGAGCCCCCCAGGGAACCGTGTTGTCCCCTTTCCTCTTCACATTGTACACATCAGACTTTGCCTACAGGTCTCCATCATGCCACTTTATAATTGCCAATGAAAAAGGGGCCCTGCAGAAAAAGTTTGGGAATCACTGGACTAGAGTTTTCTAGAGGGCTCTCAGGTCTATAAAGGGACTGGAACCTCTAGCAACCATGGTACTGAGTGTCAGAGGGGGATCTCAGGTCTATGGAGGGACTGGAGCCTCCAGAAACCATGGTACTGGGTGTCAGAGGGGGTTCACAGGTCTATAGATGGACTGGAACATCCAGGGACAGCGGTAATGGGTGTCAGAGAAAGTTCTCGGTTCTACGGATGGACTGGATCCTCTAGCAACCATGGTACCTAGCTGACAGGAGTTTTTCTGTCAGTTTAGGTCAGTACTCATCTGCTGCCTTCCCTCTCAACTGTGTGGTCCCCCCAGGGTTCTATCCTGGGTCCTACAGATGTGGGCATGAAAAAGTTCCCCTTTCAGCCGACTGCCAGCCACTTACAAGCGACTTGCCTGCTAATTCAATCGCAAAGAGACATGCCTGTGTGCCCAGGGAAAACAATTTCTGAGCTTAAATGAACGCCTGGAACGAGGACATTTCCACACACCAAGTTTGGACACTGTATGTGATGACGTATTCGCGGGGCAAATCATTCAGCCAGTGATAGTGCAGTAATGGTGCACTATTACTGCACCACTTCTGGCAGAAAAAGGAGGAACTTTTTCATGCCCGCATCTGTATTTTGTTTTATTTGTATCTGCTTCTGTTGGGTTCTATCTTAGGTAAGTTTGGCATTTCTTTTCATTGCTTTGCTGACGACCTGCAGATCTATCTGCCACTGCAGACCAGGTCTTCTGGGTCCATTGACTATCTGCTGCAGTGCCTTGCTGAGGTGCATTCATGGCTGACTCAGTACTTTCTCCAGCTAAACAGGGATACAACTGAAATCATTGTATTTGGTGAGTCAGATGTATTGGATGGTTGTAGTAGTGTAAATGGCCCCTCATCACAATACTCCAATCAATATGTTTGGAATCTTGGAGTGATCTTTGACTCTCGGTTCAGATAAGATAAACAGATCCGGTCTGTTGTCAAATCTAGCTTTTTTCATTTGCGCTTTCTAGCCAAAGTCAGATCATATCTGCTGTATCAGGACTTAGAGAGGCCGATCCATGCTCTGGTTACCTGTCACCTGGACAATTGACCTATGGCTAAGCCCCCCCCCTCCCTCACCGCCCTTCGGTGCAGCGCATGTCTTTCATCGCTGCCCGCCACGCTGACCATCTCAAACAACAAACACACATTGTTCGAGCTACTGGGGAGAACAGCCTGTGATCTCTCCGTCCCCCTCAGTTCTTCCCCTCCCTCTGTTGTTGTCCAAAGTGATCATCTCCTACACAGCCCGGAGCGAGCAGCTGCTGCAGCTTAAGCCAGGCGTGCGTACCGTTACTACCCCCCGACCCCACGCATACCGACCCACCCACACCGAGCCCCCGAGGAGACCATTTCTTTCAGCAAGGCCTTCCCACATTCCTACCTCACTAGCCCTTTCATTTTATCCCGTCTTATGTTGTTCGCCCACTTGCTGTCTTGAGGCAACGCCCGCCCCAGCCCCGACCTAGACGAGTGCTGACCCCATCCCGTTCCTTTTACACCCACGACCCACATGCCGAGGAAGCGGCCCAGCCCCGGGCGGCCAGCAATTTAATTCCCTCTATTTTGGAGTAGAGCGGTCTCTTCTTTAGCGCTTGCAGACTGTGCAGAATGCAGCTGCTCGTCTCCTAACAGGGTCTAAATGCCATGACCATATTACTCCGGTTCTTGTTTCTTTACACTGGTTGCCAGTGCAGTTTAGGATTCAGTTTAAGATTTTTCTACTTCTTTTTAAGAGTCTTAATGGTACTGCACCTCCCTACCTCTTGAAACTTCTGAACACTTAAAGCCCAATCAGAACACTGAGGTAAACATACTAGATGCGCGTGACGGTTCATAGAAGCAGGCTAAAAGGAAAAGGTGATACGGCTTTTTCTGTTGCTGCTTCTAGGCTTTGGAACAGCCTGCCCCTAACCATCAGATCTGCGCAGTCCGTTGATCATTTTAAATCACTGATGAAAAATCATTTGTTTTCACTGGCTTTCCAACCAGTTTGAGAGTGTCACATCTATCTATATTTATATTTTATATTTTCGTATCTTTGGTTTTATCTGTTAATGTGATTGTGTTTTTTTATTCTGCTTTTTTATTTCTGATTTATTCTTTTATTCTGTACAGCAGTTTGGTCAATTGAGGTTGTTTTTAAATGCTCTATAAATAAATGTGGCTTGACTTGACTTGACTAAGGGGTGTCAGAGGGGATCTCAGGTCTATGGATGGACTGGAACCTCTAGCAACCATGGTCCTGGGTGTCAGAGGGGGATCTCGGGTCTATGGGGGGACTGGAACCTCTAGCAACCATGGTCCTGGGTGTCAGAGGGGGATCTCGGGTCTATGGGGGGACTGGAACCTCTAGCAACCATGGTCCTGGGTGTGAGAGAGGGTTTTCAGGTCTAAGGAGGGACTGGAGCCTCCAGGGCTCCCTCTTATCTCAGCCTGTTTCAGCAGCCTGTGATGACAAAGACGAGGATGAGCAGGACTTAACCACTCCACATTCCAGTGTGTTCCACTTGTCAACACTGGCCAGATCTTTTTCTTGGATTTCACTCTCCAGCTGATGGAAACATTCTTCCAGGTGTCATGAGCTGAAGTCCAGTTATCGCACAATGTGGTATTATTTCTAGTTTAGACAAGAGGTCAACTCCGAGGTCTGAGCAGTTTAACCCTTCCTCTGGCTGGGAAAGGGTTAAAGCTATTAGGCCTGACACTTGCTCATTATTATCATCATCATCGTCTTCAAATTAAGTTAGCACGTGTTTCTGAAAACTGACAGCAAAGACGACATTGTCACGAGTGTGTGTGCGTGTGTGTGTGTGTGTGTGTGTGTGTGTGTGTGTGTGTGTCTGAAGCCTTATTTAGCCACGTGTAGCTGATAGTGGTGAGAACCAGAAGTGTCAGTGATCTGACTTCCAGATGGACAGACAGGCAAGCAGATGGACGGACATTCAGGCAGACAGACAGATGGGCAGAAAGACAATTTAAAGCCACTTTTGTACAACAGCTTTTTTAAAATCTGATGTAAAGTTGGTTTAATAATAATGAAACTTATAATTATTTATTTGATTGGTTATTGTTATTGATTTAATCTCAGATTAACAGGAATCAGTATAATAAAGTTTATCTGATATTTTAATCCTCCTACTTCAAACAGAAAAGTTAGTCTTCCTTTATTAAGCATGTAATTTTGTTACTCTTTTGGGGAGTGGGTAGCCTAGTGGTAGCGTCGTGGGCTTTGGTGCGGAGGACCCGGGTTTGAGTCCCCGACTACAACCCCTAGGTGAACCACTGTGGACCCCTGAGCAAGGTCCTTAACCCCCAACTGCTCCCTGGGTGCTTTAAGTAGCAGCCCACTGCTCTCTGATACTTACAGTACAGATATGTGTAAAATGCAGAGCCCTAATTTCCCCTCAGGGATCTTAATAGTATAACAAAAAAAAAATCATTCTCAGATTTTTCGCTCTTCATCATTCTGAAGTACAAGAAGACAGCAGATTTATTCCACTGTGAGTTTTAACACTGAAACAACAGAAATAATTGTAATCCAGTTTATGAGAAAAACTCAAGATTCAGCCAAGACTTGGTCCTGATGAATCTGGAAGGAACAAACTGAAATAAAACAGAGAGAAAAGGCAAGAAGGAGGAAGAGGAGGAGGAGGAGGAGGAGGAGGAGGAGGAGGGGGGGGGGGGGTCAGCGGCTGATCAGAGGGAGGTGAGGAGGGGCTGAAAGAAAGTCATGTAGGAAGCCGGGAGGAATGAATTGTTGGAATTAGCTGGGTCATCGTACCGACTGTAACGCTACACCCGAGGGTCAACCTGATGACTCCCAACAGCTGCTGCTGCCATGGCAACCAGAGGGTGGGGTAAAGCCTGGCAACGCCGAGGACACCAGAGACACATGGGGGTGGTTTTCTCTGCTTCATAGGGGAAGGTCCACTTTAAGACCTGATCCCGAGTCCTGATCCAGAGCCCTGATCCAGAGTCCTGACCCAGAGTCCAGATCTAGCCCTGATCCAGAGTCCTGATCCAGAGTCCTGATCCAGAGTCCTAATCCAGTGTCCCTACCCAGAGTCCTGACCCAGAGTCCAGATCCAGCCCTGATCTAGAGTCCTGATCCACAGTCCTGATCCAGAGTCCGGATCCTGAATTCGGATCCAGAGTCCACATCCAAATCCTTGGTCCTGGTCTAAAGTCCCCTGCACACAGATACTCAGAATTCTGTTTTTGTGATTCCAGGTGAATTGTAGTTGCAGTGAGTAACCTACCATCTGGTCTGGTAAGACCACTAAGACCTTCCTTCACCTGTTCTATCCAGTTCCATCCAATTCAATCCAGTTCTGTCTGGTGCCTCCACACACCATCTTCAACCGGAGTCTTCAGACTGGACGTGTCCCTGCGCTGTGGAACACCTCGTTCCTGGTACCAGTGTCCGAGGTGAGCTGGACTGCTGGGATTGGACGTGTCCCTGCGCTGTGGAACACCTCGTTCCTGGTACCAGTGTCCGAGGTGAGCTGGACTGCTGGGATTGGACGTGTCCCTGCGCTGTGGAACACCTCGTTCCTGGTACCAGTGTCCGAGGTGAGCTGGACTGCTGGGATTGGACGTGTCCCTGTGCTGTGATAAACCTCGTTCCTGGTACCAGTGTCCGAGGTGAGCTGGACTGCCGGGATTGGACGTGTCCCTGCGCTGTGGAACACCTCGTTCCTGGTACCAGTGTCCGAGGTGAGCTGGACTGCCGGGATTGGACGTGTCCCTGTGCTGTGGAAAACCTCGTCCCTTGTACCAGTGTCCGAGGTGAGCTGGACTGCTGGGATTGGACGTGTCCCTGTGCTGTGATAAACCTCGTTCCTGGTACCAGTGTCCGAGGTGAGCTGGACTGCCGGGATTGGACGTGTCCCTGCGCTGTGGAAAACCTCGTTCCTGGTACCAGTGTCCGAGGTGAGCTGGACTGCCGGGATTGGACGTGTCCCTGCGCTGTGGAAAACCTCGTTCCTGGTACCAGTGTCCGAGGTGAGCAGGACTGCCGGGATTGGACGTGTCCCTGCGCTGTGGAACACCTCGTTCCTGGTACCAGTGTCCGAGGTGAGCTGGACTGCCGGGATTGGACGTGTCCCTGTGCTGTGGAAAACCTCGTCCCTTGTACCAGTGTCCGAGGTGAGCTGGACTGCCGGGATTGGATGTGTCCCTGCGCTGTGGAAAACCTCGTTCCTGGTACCAGTGTCCGAGGTGAGCTGGACTGCCGGGATTGGACGTGTCCCTGTGCTGTGGAAAACCTCGTCCCTTGTACCAGTGTCCGAGGTGAGCTGGACTGCCGGGATTGGATGTGTCCCTGCGCTGTGGAAAACCTCGTCCCTTGTACCAGTGTCCGAGGTGAGCAGGACTGCCGGGATGAAGGACTACAGGCCAGTAGCCCTCACGTCGCTGATGATGAAGACCCTGGAGAGGTTGCTACTCCGAGTCCCCAGACCCCTGGTGGAACAGGCACTGGACCTACTCTAGTTTGCATACCAGGAGAACATGGGGGTGGATGATGCCGTCCTTTTTCTGCTCCACCAGTCGCTCTCGTTTCTGGAGGGGGAAGGGGGCTATGTGAGATCGATGTTTTTGATTTCACAAGTGCTTTTAATACTATCCAGCCACATTTATTAAAAGTGAAACTGGAGGAGATTGGAGTAGATCCTGTTTTTACCACCTGGATTACCAGCTGGATTATCGGCTATCTTATGGAGAGGCGGCAGTACGTCAGGCTGGGGAGCGAGGTATCTGCCACCCTAGTGAACAACACTGAGGCTCCGCAGGGGACAGCACTCTCCCCCTTCCTCTTTACACTATACACCGCAGACTACCATCACTACTCTGCAACATGCCACTTGCAGACATACTCTGATGATACGGCTGTTGTGACGTGTGAGGGGGGGGGGGGGGTGATGACAGGAGCAATGGTCTGATCCTGAACACATCAAAGACCAAGGAGATGATCATTGACTTCAGCAGAAAGCCCTCTCATGCATCAGTCTCCATCCATGGTGAAGTGATTGAGGGGGGGACAGCCGTACAAGTTCTTGGGAGTACATTTGGACCACAAGCTGGACGGGTCGGTGCAAACGAGCGCTCTGTACAAGAAGGGACAGAGTAGACTACTTCCTGAGGAGGCTGAGATCTTTTACTGTCTGCAGTGACATGCTGAACATAATCTATCAGTCTGTTGTAGCCAGCGCTGTTTTTCAGGGTCGTTTGTTGGGGGGGCAGGTGGACTCTGTGGGAGCTGTGTTAGAGAGGAAGATGAGGACTCTGATGCAGAGCATCATGAGCAACACCAGGCAGCCTCTACATGATGGTCTATCTGCTCAAAGGAGCAACGGCAGCAGCAGGTTCTCTCCCTGGGCTGCAGAACCGAGCCCTGCAGAACCGAGCCCTGCAGAACCGAGCGCTGCAGAACCGAGCGCTGCAGAACCGAGCCCTGCAAAACCGAGCCCTGCAAAACCGAGCGCTGCAGAACCGAGCCCTGCAGAACCGAGCCCTGCAGAACCGAGCGCTGCAGAACCGAGCGCTGCAGAACCGAGCCCTGCAGAACCGAGCGCTGCAGAACCGAGCGCTGCAGAACCGAGCCCTGCAAAACCGAGCCCTGCAAAACCGAGCGCTGCAGAACCGAGCCCTGCAGAACCGAGCCCTGCAGAACCGAGCGCTGCAGAACCGAGCGCTGCAGAACCGAGCCCTGCAAAACCGAGCGCTGCAGAACCGAGCCCTGCAGAACCGAGCCCTGCAGAACCGAGCCCTGCAGAAACGAGCGCTGCAGGACCGAGCCCTGCAGAACCGAGCGCTGCAGAACCGAGCCCTGCAAAACCGAGCCCTGCAAAACCGAGCGCTGCAGAACCGAGCCCTGCAGAACCGAGCCCTGCAGAACCGAGCCCTGCAAAACCGAGCGCTGCAGAACCGAGCCCTGCAGAACCGAGCCCTGCAGAAACGAGCGCTGCAGGACCGAGCCCTGCAGAACCGAGCCCTGCAGAAACGAGCGCTGCAGAACCGAGCGCTGCAGAACCGAGCCCTGAAGAACCGAGCGCTGCAGAACCGAGCCCTGCAGAACCGAGCCCTGCAGAACCGAGCGCTGCAAAACCGAGCGCTGCAAAACCGAGCGCTGCAGAACCGAGCGCTGCAGAACCGAGCCCTGCAGAACCGAGCGCTGCAGAACCGAGCCCTGCAGAACCGAGCGCTGCAGAAAGTCTGTTCTTCCTTCTGCTGTGAGACTTTATAACAGCTCAGTTTAGATGTGCACTTTCTTGGTACCATTGTTGGTGATTTGATATTTTTCATGTATGTACTGTATGTTTGCGTATGTATGGATGTGTCGCTACTCAACACCTAAATTGCTCCTGTGGGAGATTAATAAAGTTTTTATATATCTATCTCTCTCTCTATCTATCCAGTAGCGTAACATGATGGTGGTAGGCCCCGGTGCAAATGTTCTTTTGTGCCCCACCTGTAAACAGAAACATGCTCGTGCTCACGTGCACGCATGCGCACACACACATTCTTGGACTCCCACACACACTGTTTGAGAGAACTGCTGTTGTCACCGTGATGGATTCCTGTTCCACCAAAATGCCGCAGCAGGTCGTGGGTAACAGAAATTTTATTTACTTCTTTGTGAACATGAGAGTTTTACTTGGTGCTGGTGTGACTTTTTGCATCATGCATCACCAGCGTCCAGCAGTGAAGGAGACGTTTCTACTGGGCAGGTAACACAGTAGCAGAACAGCTGAAACCAGCATGGTGGAGAACATCCCACCTTCTCTATGCAGCAATCTCTGAATCCTAACCATCACGTTTCCTCCTCTGACCAGTTCTATAATCCGTCGCTCTGTTGGCTTGGAGATCACGTCCATGTTTAAACCCTCTCATGTCAGCAGGTGCTCCGTCCTCCTGCTGAATCAGGTTATGTACAACGGTTCTTTACTCTGGTCCAGCAAAGAACTGGTGCCTGTTTAAAAGCAGTTTGGAGAGCAACGAGCATGTGGCTCTGGACCAGAACCAGAACCAGCTCAGTAGAAAATGGGCCCATGGTGTACTCTCATTTTACTTACCCATCTGAAGTATTCCATTTACAAAAACTCCATCTGATGGATGCATCGGTGTCTGATGCGTCCATTAAAACGCATCAGACACCGACCGCTTTGTTCCGTTTTCAGAGGGTTTTATGTGTTTTTAAGATAAATAAAAGGTAAAGCAGTGTGCATGAGGGAACGCTACATGGACGCGGGCATTTTTAATTTACTCTCCCCCTAAATCTGATGGACAGCTGCTTATTTGTTCCCCTTCCTTCATGGGCCCCTGAATGTGTATGGGCCCTGGTGCAGCTGCACCGTCATCAGATTAACCTCTTCCTCTCCACTGGATGATTCCTTTAGTTCACGAAGGATCTGGAGATGGAAATGTTCATCTGTGAACATGCAAACTCTGAAATATGCTCCACAAAGATAGGAAACTGGACTCAGGGATCTGGACTCGTAATTCTGGACTGAGGGTTTCGGGCTCAGGAATCTGGACTAAAGATTCACCTGTCATACAGGAAAACTGGTCAGACTGGAGTATTACAAACGCAGCTGGAGATCCGTTTGCTTTCTTTATCCACCGACTTTCATATACAGTTGTGTGATAAAGTGTTTCCTCCTTCCTGATGTCTTTTTTTTGTATGTTTGTCACACTTAAATGTTTCAGATCATCAAACAAATTTAAATGTGAGACAAAGATAACACAAGTAAACAGAAAATGCGGTTTTTAAATGAAGGTTTTTTTATCTGTGAGCAGGAGGAAATGCAACCCTCCATGTCCCTGTGTGAAAAAGTGATCTTCCCCTAAACCTATTAACTGGTTGTTCCACCTTAGCAGCAACAACTGCATCAAGCGTTTGTGATAACTGGCAGTGAGTCTTCTGCAGCGCTGTGGAGGAATTTTGTTCCACTCATCTTTGCAGAATTGTTGTAATTCAGCCACATTGGAGGCTTTTCCAGCATGAACCGCCTTTTTAAGGTCATGCCACAGCATCTCAATGGGATTCAGGTGGGGGCTTTGACTAGGCCACTCCAAAGTCTTCATGTTGTTGTTCTTAAGCCATTCAGAGGTGGACTTGCTGGTGTGTTCTGGATCATTGTTCTGCTGCAGAACCCAAGTGCGCTTCAGCTTGAGGTCACCAACAGATGGCCGGACGTTCTCCTTCAGGATTTTTTGGTAGAAGCAGAATTCATGGCTCCATTTACCACAGCAAGTCTTCCAGGTCCTGAAGCAGCAAAACAGCACCATCACACTACCACCACCATATTTTACTGTTGCTATGATGTTCCTTTTCTGAAATGCCGTGTTACTTTTACGCCAGATGTAATTTTTTTTTTTTTTTTTTTTTTTTTTTCTTTTTTTTTTTTTTTTTTTTTTTTTTTTTTTTTTTTTTTTTTTTTTTTTTTTTTTTTTCTTTTTTTTTTTTTTTTTTTTTTTTTTTTTTTTCTTTTTTTTTCCTTTTTTTTTTTTTTTTTTTCTTTTTTTTTTTTTTTTTTTTTTTTTTTTTTTTTTTTCTTTTTTTTTTTTTTTTTTTTTTTTTTTTTTTTTTTTTTTTTTTTTTTTTTTTTTTTTCCTTTTTTTTTTTTTTTTTTCCCCTGTATGTTGTTTCTTGTTTTTGGTTTACCCCCCCGCTCCTGTGCTGTGGCCCCGGGGTTCTTGTTTTTTTGGGTGCCGTCGGCGCCCTTGTCGGTTGGTTGGGGGTTTGGGTGCCGGCCCCCCCCCCCGGGTGGGGGGGGTGGGGGGGGTGGTGTGGGGGGGGGTGGGTTTGTGTTTGATGTTGAGTTGTGTTCTGTTTTTTGTGGGTGGGGGGGGGCCTAAGCCCCCCCGAGGTTTTTTTATCCCCCCCCGGGCCGGTTCGGTTTTGGGTGTGTGTTCGGTGGGTCGGGGTGGGGGCTGGGGGGGAGGAGGGGTGGGGGGGGGAGAAGATTCGAGTTGGGGGGGAGGGTTTTGGGTGGGGCGTGGGGGGGGTGTGGTGGGTCTGTTTGTTTGGTGTGTCCGGGATTGCAGCGGTGGTGGGGGTTGGAGGGCGCGGTTTGCTGGTTGGGGGGGGAGTTGCCGGTGGAGCGGAGGTGGTGGGGTTTTGGGGGGGGTTGGGAGAACGGGGGGAAAAACAGGGGACCCTTAAACGGGTGAGTCCAGGCCCCAGCACCCCCCCAAGGGAAGGAAGGTGCCCCGAAGACACCCCCCGACCCCTGTCACCAACACACCAAACAACCATAACCCAACATAATGGGACCTCCACCTTCCAGAAAGTTCCACTTTTGTCTCGTCAGTCCACAGAGTATTTTCCCAAAAGTCTTGGGGATCATCAAGATGCTTTCTGGCTAAACTGAGACGAGCCTTTATGTTCTTTTTGCTCAGCAGTGGTTTTGGTCTTGGAACTCTGCCACGCAGCCATTTTTGCCCCCCAGTCTCTTTCTGATGGGGGAGTCATGAACACTGACCTTCATTGAGGCAAGTGAGGCCTGCAGTTCTTGGATGTTGTTCTGGGGTCTTTTGTGACCTCTTGGATGAGTCGTCGCTGTGCTCTTGGGGTCATTTTGGTCGGCCGGCCCCTCCTGGGAAGGTTCACCACTGTTCCATGTTTTCACCATTTGTGGATAATGGTTCTCACTGTGGTTCTCTGGAGTCCCAAAGCTTTAGAAATGGCTTTGGAACCTTTTCCAGACTGATAGATCTCAATGACTTTGTTTCTCATTTGCTCCTGAATTTCTTTGGATGGCAGCATGATGTCTAGCTTTGGAGGATCTTTTGGTCTACTTCACTTTGTCAGGCAGGTCCTATTTAAAGGAGTGATGACATAACAGTTAAAAACTAGTTTATGTTGTTGGCATTACTGTATATGTAAAAACTCCAAAGAAAAAAACGGCATTTTTTACAGCGGAGTATTGTTTTGAAACGCCAGACCTCACTTCCTCAGTAATACAGTTGGGTCCGGTGATGATATGGAGCTTTACCCGGAGACCACGTTGACTTCATTTTGATTGGCTACACCTTATTTCGCTATGACCTTATTTGGAGAATCTAGGTCAAGCTGCGATCGGAGTTTGCAAAGGCTAACTGCTAGTAACATGGGCAGTTCAGATAGTGAGCAACGTTTATCAGACAAGACAGCATTTAGAAAATAAATAAACTTACAGGTAATGACAAGGTTGTGGCCCCCTCCCTCAGTGTTGCTGCAGAAGTTTGCTTTTAAATCCATTTGTTTGAAAACCCAGACCTGACTGCAGAGAAGTTACTACTAGCTTCATACACGAAGCTGAATCAGGGAGGGGGGGGGGAGCGGACGATGCATAAACCGTTAGGAGAGAGGGGAGGGGGGGGGCGCTGGCGCTGTTTACTTGATAGTGTGCTCTTATTGGAGCAATTAAATTACGTAGAATGATAGAACTACGTAGAATGATAGCCTGCTGTCTGATTCAACTGTCTCTGAGCAGAGAGACAAAGCTGACAGACCATAAACAGGAACTTTGATTCTCACTCTGACATTCACATGGCCTCATCAGTGCACAATAGATCATATTATACACCCAAAACCCCAGAAAAGTGAAATTTGATGTCATGGCACCTTTAAGGGATTTCTGATGGAGAACAGGTGTGGCAGTAATCAGGCCTGGATGTGGATAGAGAAACTGAACTCAGCTTTCCAAAGATGATGAACCACAGTTAGTTTATGTTTTAACAGGGGGGGAATCACTTTTTCACACAGGGACATCAAGGTTTGCCCCCCCCCCCCCTACTAATAACAATCTTCATTTAAAAACTGCATTTTCCATTCACTTGTGTCATCTTTACTGGTGAAGCTGCAGTCAAAACATTCACGGTAAACAGTTTCCCACAGCTTCTCCCTCTGCTGTCACATCTCTTCCCTCCCACTGCTGCCGCCCCCCCTCCACCACTCTGACTCACAGGCATTCACAGTGCAGCAGCCAGCTGATTGGACACAGTGCTGCACGTCATCACTCCTTAAAGGGGCCGTGCTGTTGTTTGACCAGCACTGTATATAGCAGGATGTGTTTTTGCTCTGACAGAAAAAAAAATCATCTGTCAGTGAAATAAGTTGAAATTGTCAAAAGTAATAATAAATAAAAATTCTATAAAAATCATGAAATTGATTTTGAATTGTGGTGCAACAGAAACATTAAAAAAGTAAACAAAAAATAAAACAAGTAAACAAACATGATGGGACTCTGAAGCTAAAATGTTGTTGAGACAATCAGGTGTTTCTGTAACGTCCAATCAGACGTCTGCACCTGTTGACAGGTATGTTGGTCCATTGTTCAGGGGAAAGGCGCTCTAATGTGTCAGGGACAGTTTTGTTTGTTGTTTTTTTTAAATATTCATTCCAAAGACAATTCAAAAGCAATAATTTTTTTCAGTAACGTATAATTCTGCAATTTTTTAGTTATCACTAGTTTCTTCTCATTTGAAATACTGTTGTGATATTAGCTTTTTCTTTAATTGGAGGGTATGAATAATTCTGAGGACAAATGTATTAGGACTGTAATGGTATTCAAAAATCACGGTTCGGTATGTACCTCAGTAAACAGATCACGGTTTGGCTTTTCTTCAGTACAGCAATGGAAAAAAAAATCACAAATATTAACTGTCTTGCATTTTATCGACAAGTTCACTAAAATTTAACATCACAGCTGAGTACAAACTACATACCTGACCCAGTGTTTTCCCTATCATTAAATAGGTAGGGTAGCCGCCCTTCCAGACCCAGCACTGCCTACAAAGTCAGGTTCATTTTTCCTGATCTGGTTTTCTATCCAGCACCAACTCACAAACTAGTTTTAGGTCTCATTTCCTCTAGAACAGGTTTATATTCATCTCTTGGATTAAAAACTGAACTGATGTTATCAGGTTTACATTACAGCATGTCTGAGACACGTAAACGTCCACGGGATGAGCGTTCATCGTGCCTCAGACAGAGCACATCTGAAAACACGACAACTAGCTAAAACTCAGACACAGATATCAGTTTAAACTCTACCGAGAAGATGATGGATGGAAACACTCATGCTCCTCTTCACCTGCAGCTGCAGCGAGAATGAGCACAGCTGATAGCGCCGTTAAATTAGTGTTTAATGTCAGCATGCCATTTTAGATCTGAACTTTAAGAAGTGGTGTTCTGATCAGTTCCACACAAATACACATGCTATATATATATATATATATATATATATATATATATATATATATATATATATATATATATATATATATATATATATATATATATATATATATATATATATATATATATATATATATATATATATATATATATATATATATATATATATATATATATATATATATATATATATATATATATATATATATATATATATATATATATATATATATATAAATACACATGCTATATATATATATATATATATATATATATATATATATATATATATATATATATATATATATATATATATATGTACATATATATATATATATATATATATATACACATATCAGTGCTGTCAGTTAAACGCAATATTAATGGCATTAACTGAAACCAATTATAAAGGTTTGCATTTCTTTATCGCAAGATTAACGCGAGTTCTATTTGGGCCAGACCTCGTCAGACGCTTGGTTTCCAGCGTCTTGACGCGCGGCGAGAGATGTCCAGCCGCGCCGCACGAGGAGCCTCTCTTTTCGCTTTCACTGGTCTGTCTGCACCATGACCGATGCAGGAGAGAGAGCGGCTCGGCTTTATGTGATAAACACAGCTAGGGAACGTTGTTGTCGGGCATCTCTGCTCCGTGTCCGGTTCACTAAATGATTCCAGGTGTTCTGACTGTGATGGGTTTCATCGTTTACTCCAGGAGCTGCTGATGAGGGCCACTTTCAGCCGTCTGATCCGGCCCAGTTTAACAACACGCTGTCCCGATGCGGGGCATCAGGCTATTTTGCTTAATTTACTAGTTTACCATAACATGCACTTTATTTTATTTTTTTTTGCCCTGTTTTGATCCCTGTGGAAGAGGCCGTTTCTGTGACCAAATATTTCTTTTCAGCCTTCTGGTTAACAGTGTTATATTGTGAGTGAGATAATTTTCTCCTCCTTCAATAATTCAACAATGTTTTTTCAATAAAAAACATTTGCACAAAGCAAGCCAATCCCAGCTTCCATGTGTATTAGAGCATTAAAATGAGGAAGAAATAATTGGGACAAAAAGAAATCAGGGGAAACTTACACTAGATAAAATGTGCGATTAATCAAGCTTAATTGTGAATTAATTTGGACATTTAACCGATTATTGGGGTTAAATATTTGAATCGTTTGACAGCACTACTATATATGAACACTAGATAGGTCATGATAGAGTTATGAATAATTGGAGCCCAACATTCTAGAGCAGAGCTATTGACATGGACTCTGATATAAAAAATAAACTGACAGGTGAATACACAGACGCACACAAGGTATTTATGTGAAATAAATCTTGAGGCGACTAAGATTTAAAAGATTTCTCAGTGCACAGAAGGGCAAATTTTGCATAAATGTACACCACTTTATCTGACCAACAGAGCAGACCAACAGTACGCCTGGCTGCACGCATCTACATAAAGTACTAATATACATTATCAAGAATGGAAACAGGTGCATTTTATCCTGCTAAAAGCTAAATCTACTCCTCATTTTACTAATAAGGACATTTTCTTGTCAGACTGTCTTTTCTGATTCTTTACTTTCTGCTGTCAACAGGAGGCAGTTGCTAAGCAACACGGGAGCTTGAGACCTGCACAATGTCAAGATGGTGTCTCTGCTGCCCCCCGTTGGTGCGGAGGTGTTCAGGCGCTTCACACAAGCTTCTCTGGAGGAAATCCAACGGCACCATGAAGCTGAGGAGGAGGAGCTACAGAGGAGGAAGGAGAAGAACATTGAGGTAGAACCACATGCTGTCGTATCTGAATAACACATTCAGATAGTACCAAGAAGAATGACTGGATGTCTAAAGGCCTAATTCTAACTGGCAGATAGCAGAAGAAGATCTTCCTAAACCAGCCAGTGATCTGGAAGCTGGGAAGCCCCTTCCCTTTATCTTTGGAGACCCACCCCCTGAGTTTCTAAACACCCCGCTGGAAGACCTGGATCCCTTCTACCGATCCCAGAAGGTTTCTCTCTATATCACCTACAAACATACACCTGACATGCAGCCTGCAGCACTTTCCTCTGTGATCTGTCAGAGAAATGTGGCCTTCAGGGTTTCTCCCTGTGGGACACGATGAGGGGCTGGACATCAAACTACCAACCACATCATCATGATTGAATCCCATCAGCTGAGTGGGCTGGACAGATACAATTGTGTTCAAAATTATTCAACTCCCACAGTAGAAGTTAAGTGTTTTTACAAGTTACTTTTTATCTTGTTTATAATCAGATATAAGGACAGGGAAATTAACAAATGCAACTGAAATTACAATAACTCATTTTTAAAATATACCAATAAATGTCCTTTCTCTGATACAAAGGTACATCTGTACTAAATACAACACTATTTGGCCATAATAGCATCCTTTTGATGTGAAACATAGCTTGGCACGAGTTTCTTGCAGCAATCTACAGGTATCTTAGCCCATTCCTCATGGGCAATGGCCTCCAGCTCATTGACATTCTTGGGCTTGTGAGCTGCAGCTGCCTTCTTCAAATCCCACCAGAGAATTTCTATGGGATTTAAGTCTGGAGATTGCGTAGGCCACTCTAGAATCTTTCAGCCCTTCTTCTGCAACCAAGTTTAGGTAGACTTGGAGGTATGCCTGAGATCATTGTCCTGTTGGAAGGTCCAACATTTCCCAAGCCTCAGTTTGGTCACTGACTGCATGACATTTGCAACTAAGATCTCCTGGTAGTGAACTGAATTCATGACGCCTTGAACACACTGGAGATCCCCTGTACCTGAAGAAGTAAAACAGGCCTACAGCATGACTGACCCCTGCCAGGCTTTGCGGTAGACAAGGTGGTCTTTTCTTTATAGGCATCATTCTTTCTCTTACAGACATTGTTCATCTAGTGGCCCAAACAGTTTAAATTTTGTCTCGTCACTCCAGAGAACAGTGTCCCAAAACTTTGTGGTTCGTCCACATGGTTTTTGGCATACTGAACTCGACTGCTGTGCTGTGGAGTCAGCAGAGGAGTGCACCTGGGAGTTGGGGCATGGAGGCCATCATTTTGCACTGTGTGCCTTATTGTCTGGGATGAAACCTTGGTACCTCCCTCTCAAAAGTTCGGCCACAGTTCCCTAGCTGTCACCCAGGGATTTCTCTCCACCTTTAACTTCAGGTACCGACAGCAGTTGCCGACCACATCCTTTTCTACCATGACTAGGTAATGTTTCCACTGTGCCTTTAGCTGTATATGTGCAGACTATGCTCACAATTGTGTATTTTGAAATGTTTAATGTCTTTGCTATCTTTTTCTATTCATATATTTGCTTATGAAGGGAAATTATCTCCTCTTGACTGAATGCCACAGTCCATCTGAATCTGCTTAACTGTTGCTCGTTTGGTTCACATCTACAGGTGTTTTCATCACCTTGTCTTCAGGTGGTAATCTTTGGGGGGGGGATAATTTTGTCAGTGAGGGAAAAACAAAAATGTAATCAAAAACTGTATCCAAAAACTTGCTGTTGAAATTTGATTGCATTTAAATGATTTACAAGTCCCTATTAGACTTCATCATAAACAAGATTTTAAAAAAGTCAAATTTTCTAAAACTCTGTAACGTGAAGGGGCTGAATAATTTTGAACACAACTGTATTTCTATTCTGAGACATCAATCACTGCCACATTTACATTTTAATTCTTTGAGATAACTGGGATCCAGTTAGTGTCTTTTTATTAATTTCCATCACTACAAACAGCAGATAGTTAACTGTCGTTGGCATCTACTTTCTACATGGTTAGGTCTAATACCATGTAGAAAGTAGGAGCCAACGACAGTGAACCAACCACCATCAGTGAAGTTAAACCTAATTAGTTTACCACAGTTAGCTCCTGTTTGCTCTGTGATTAAAAAAAGACAGAAGTTCTCTCCCAGAAATCTCGCTCTTGATTCCAGCCACAGTCAAACGTGATGAAGCGCCCTGGACCACCAGTCTGGCGCAGGAAACTGGACCAGACTAGATCTCAAGGGTGACATATGTGTCTCACCTGTCTCACCTGCAGACCTTCATCGTGCTCAGTAAAGGAAACGTCATCTACAGGTTCAACGCCGACCCTGCCTGTTACCTGCTGAGCCCGTTCAGCCGTGTGCGGATCTTGGCCATCAGGATCCTGATCCACTCATATCCTTTCTGATGTCACTCTCTTTTCATGGCATGCCTGAGACTCTGGAAACACAGCAGAGGTTTGATCTGTAGAGGCCTCCACGGCTTGTGCCGAGGCTGAGTTTATGAGTTGGACTTGCAGCACGTATCGTACTTCTATACAGTACGTTGTTCTGCTTCATCTCTACGTTTCAGATCACAGTGCAGAATTCATATGGAATCATCAGCTTCTATGAACTAGGATACTCGTCTTAGTGAGGACTGGACATAACCCTAACTAGTTATTTAGAGAACGGCCCTGTTTTCAGACCCTGTTCATAGCTTCTTTCACCACATTCTTGGGCCCCAGCAGTCTCCAATAATAAGCCACCCTGCAACCTCGTCCTTCAGTCTGCCGACAGCTGGTGAGGTGAAGTCAAAGCATAGTGTGTCTGGACAGTCGTGGTTATGATCATTTGTCTTTCCTTAAAACTTCCACATTATTCAGCTTGTTCATTATGCTGACGATCCTGGCCAACTGTGTTTTCATGACCATGAGTGATCCTCCAGCGTGGAGCAAGACGGTGGAGTGAGTGCACACACACACACAGTTATTTAGATGACGTTTACATGGAGGACCTGATGGGGGTTAGTCAGGGTTAGTATGTGTAATCATGCCGACACTTTCAATGCATCACTGCAACCTCACAAAGCAGCCACATGTCTGTTTCAACTAACCTGCATCCATAAATAACCTTTCCAGATAAACAGAGACATGTAAAACTGTTTGCATCATTTAAATGGCAATAAAAGTTTTTCAAAGAGAATGAAAAGAATAGCAACATTCAAGGAGAAGCTTTAAACAGAGGTTGTCTATATTTTTTGCCCAAAATGGGAGCTGGAGCCAGCAGAAGAGGCTGAAAGAGGCGAGTTCTGCTTCCTGGTTGAGACTGACGGGGTCAGGGATAGAGCATTTGATCTTTGAATTTTAGAAGCATCATTGAATTTTCTGCACTTTAATGACAGAAATACTGAGGTACTGCTATTTGATCCCAGTGATGCCTCCAAGGGTTGGGTTGACCTGGGATGCACATAGACAGTAATCTCAGACTTGACATTCACATCAGAGAAATGCTTTCTACACGGTATAAATGTGTTAAAAGAGGTACTGTACCGTCTTCTTCCGCTTATCCGGGATCGGGTCGCGGGGGCAGCTGCCTAAGCAGGGAAGCCCAGACGTCCCTCCCCCCGGCCACAGCCCCCAGCTCATCCGGGGGGATCCCGAGGTGTTCCCAGGCCAGCCGGGAGACGTAGTCCCTCCAGCGTGTCCTGGGTCTCCCCCGGGGTCTGGTCCCGGTGGGACGTGCCTGGATCACCAGGGAGGCGTCCAGGAGGCATCCTGACCAGATGCCCGAGCCTCCTCATCTGGCTCCTCTCTATACGGAGGAGCAGCGGTTCTACTTTGAGTCCCTCCCAGATGACCGAGCTCATCCCCCATCTCTAAGGGAGAGCCCGGCCCCCCTGCGGAGGAAACTCATTTCGGCTGCTTGTACCCGCGGTCTCGTTCTTTCGGTCATGACCCACAGCTCATGGCCATAGGTGAGGGTGAGAGGTAATTTCATCAAATAAATCCCTCCTTGATTGCGTATCTGCATGATTCCAGGCCTTTTTAGTTCAGGTTTCTAAGGATGACGTGACGCTCTCTTCATGCCAATGTGGTTCGTTCTACATAAGTTTCGGTTTCCTATCAGCCAATCACAGCGTTTTTAACGAGGAGCGCCCTCCTCTCTCACGTGCACGGCAGCACTTGTAAACAGAACCGCATGGCGTCTGCCGAAGGGAAAGTGGTGATACGGCAGCAAAACAGCCTGTAAGCAGCAAAACAGCCTGTAAGCAGCAAAACTGAAGAGGAGAGAGATGAAACGCAGGAGAGACCAAAGAAGGAATAAAGTTCGTGTTCTCGGTGGATTGTATGAAGGTAGAGAGCAGCTGGACGCCTTGGACTGAACGTGGACTGGAAGTCCACCTGGACACGGATTTTTTTCAATAACTTTCTTCTAAATAACATATTATATGTCCTCGTCCTTCCTCTGCTGGTCTACCGATATAATAGTGATATTTACACCATATATAATAGTGATATTTACACCGTATATAACAGTGATATTTACACTGTATAATAGTGATATTTACACTGTATATAATAGTGATATTTACACCGTATATAACAGTGATATTTACACCGTATATAATAGTGATATTTACACCATATAATAGTGATATTTACACTGTATATAATAGTGATATTTACACCGTATATAATAGTGATATTTACACCGTATATAACAGTGATATTTACACCGTATATAATAGTGATATTTACACCGTATATAATAGTGATATTTACACCGTATATAATAGTGATATTTACACCGTATAATAGTGATATTTACACTGTATATAATAGTGATATTTACACCGTATATAACAGTGATATTTACACCGTATATAATAGTGATATTTACACCGTATATAACAGTGATATTTACACCGTATATAATAGTGATATTTACACCATATAATAGTGATATTTACACCGTATATAATAGTGATATTTACACCGTATATAATAGTGATATTTACACCGTATATAATAGTGATATTTACACCGTATAATAGTGATATTTACACTGTATATAATAGTGATATTTACACCGTATATAACAGTGATATTTTCACCGTATATAACAGTGATATTTACACGGTATATAATAGTGATATTTACACCATATAACAGTGATATTTACACCGTATATAATAGTGATATTTACACCGTATATAATAGTGATATTTACACCGTATATAATAGTGATATTTACACCGTATATAACAGTGATATTTACACCGTATATAACAGTGATATTTACACCGTATATAATAGTGATATTTACACCGTATATAACAGTGATATTTACACCGTATATAAGTGATATTTACACCGTATATAATAGTGATATTTACACTGTATATAATAGTGATATTTACACCGTATATAATAGTGATAATTACACCGTATATAATAGTGATATTTACACCGTATATAATAGTGATATTTACACGTATATAACAGTGATATTTACACTGTATATAATAGTGATATTTACACCGTATATAATAGTGATATTTACACCGTATATAATAGTGATAATTACACCGTATATAACAGTGATATTTACACCGTATATAACAGTGATATTTACACCGTATATAATAGTGATAATTACACCGTATATAACAGTGATATTTACACCGTATATAACAGTGATATTTACACTGTATATAATAGTGATATTTGCACCGTATATAATAGTGATAATTACACCGTATATAATAGTGATATTTACACCGTATATAATAGTGATATTTACACGTATATAACAGTGATATTTACACTGTATATAATAGTGATATTTACACCGTATATAACAGTGATATTTACACCGTATATAATAGTGATAATTACACCGTATATAACAGTGATATTTACACCGTATATAACAGTGATATTTACTCCGTATATAACAGTGATATTTACACCGTATATAACAGTGATATTTGCGCCGTATATAATAGTGATATTTACACCGTATATAACAGTGATATTTGCGCCGTATATAATAGTGATATTTACACCGTATATAATAGTGATATTTACACCGTATATAACAGTGATATTTACACCGTATATAATAGTGATATTTACACCATAAATAATAGTGATATTTACACCGTATATAATAGTGATATTTACACCGTATATAACAGTGATATTTACACCGTATATAACAGTGATATTTACACTGTATAATAGTGATATTTACACTGTATATAATAGTGATATTTGCACCGTATATAATAGTGATAATTACACCGTATATAATAGTGATATTTACACCGTATATAATAGTGATATTTACACGTATATAACAGTGATATTTACACTGTATATAATAGTGATATTTACACCGTATATAACAGTGATATTTACACCGTATATAATAGTGATAATTACACCGTATATAACAGTGATATTTACACCGTATATAACAGTGATATTTACTCCGTATATAACAGTGATATTTACACCGTATATAACAGTGATATTTGCACCGTATATAATAGTGATATTTACACTGTATATAACAGTGATATTTGCACCGTATATAATAGTGATATTTACACTGTAACACCATGAAGCTTTACATCACTGCTTCTGAAGTGGCCGGTTAGAAACTTTATCAGGCTGCCATGTTGTAACGTCGCCTATGACATCATAACTCGTCATAACTGCATCTGTGTACATAACTGTAGTTACGGTAAAATACCGGTTATGGTAGAAAATGTCATTTAGCTGATCTGCAGCCGTTTACTGCAACCAGAACAGGAATTTCACTGCAAGATGCAAGTTTGCTCTGGAGAGTTTCTTTGTGCACGAGTATGAAACGTGCATGTTATTTTGTGCATGTTGAGTGGGAGGAGAGAGAAAAACGAGAGCAGGAGCGTTTCTCAGTGGGAGAAACAGTTAGGGGCGGGGCTTACAGTTAGGGGCGGGGCTTACAGTTCAAACTACACTGTTCACCTGCTCACGGCTCGCAAATGTGCAAAATCAGGTACAGCACCTTTAATCCATGCTTTCATAACAAATCGTTTAGACTATTGTAATGCACTTTACGTTGGGCTCAGCTAGACCTACCTGGACCAACTGCAGCTCGACTTTTAACAGGCACTAAAAAACAAGAGCACATTTCTCCAGTTTTGGCTTCCCATTCATTTTAGAATTGATTTTAAAATTCTTTTATTGTTTTTAAAACCAGGGTGGATGATGTTTTCCAGGAGCATTTTTTACTATATTGCTTAAAGGTGGAGTCCGACGTTTTCCCCTCTGTAAATAAACATTAGACTTTTGCAAGTGGAAATCCATCTCAAACTGCGCCTTTGGGCCACTACTCGCATGCCGTGGTGCGTTTGAATGCAACTCTCTCTCCCCCTGCCTGTAATCCGCTCTTTAACTTTGTTTTGTTGTGTTCGGGACGTTTCTGGGGGGAGATTTCTGTTTATATTACCAGCCAATGACAGAACTAAGGACATGACGCCATGTGGGAATAAGCTCATGATTGGAGCAGACGCCAGTCACTCAAACTCTCGAAGGAAAAAGAAAGAAAGAAAGAAAGAAAGAAAGAAAGAAAGAAAGAAAGAAAAAAAAACGGTGGATGCATTGAAGAAAAGGTAAGAGCTTTAGATAATGCAAGTTTCAAAACCAGCTTTTACCCACGTCTGATCTCTGAAGGAGAAGCTTGAAGCTGAATAGTTTGAAGAACGAGGCGGCCATTAGTCTAAGAGGGAGGGGCAATAAGTTTGAATGCTGCTGTTTACAAACAGAAACGGTGGAGGGGCTTCGGACTCTACCTTTAAAGTCTTCTTCACACCCCGATTGCAGACAAATGTTCTTACACAAAAATTTAAAACATTTAATCACCTGTGGAACGTAGAGGACTGGAAAAACCCATCCAGTGAAACTCGTTTCACTGGATGGGTTTTCGAACGGCCCGTGCTGATTGATTGAATGATTCTTATGTCCATCAAACTCGACTTCTGTTTGTCGCGCACTCACTTCCCATGAGCGTCTCACAGTGCAGATGAACCGAGACAACATGGCTGCTCGCTGCACATATCTATGCTGCTGTTTGCTCTTAAAAAGAAAAACCGCATGAGGATGAAGTCATGGAGGTGTTGGTGTTTGCAGTGAGGATGTTTTACGCCAGAAGAAGTTGGAGGTGAGATAATTATCACTTTTAGGAAACGTGGTTCCTCTGTTGTTTACTGGGAAGCTAACAAGCTAGCCAGTCAGTTGTACTCGTTTATGTTCACCGACAATCATCCATGCACTCGTTCCTGTGCCCTGAAGACGTGGTTTCAGGGGGTGTATATCTTTTCAAATGTAGCTTGTTCGAATTGCTTTTCCAAGATCCCCTACCCTGCCTTTAAGTGCCTCCATAACCTCGCCCCACAGTCCGACCTTATTCATCCATACACTCCTTCACGTTCCCTCAGGTCAGCTGATTGGTCAATTCAAACCGTCCCTTCAACCAAGAGGAAACTTAGAGGTGACCGAGCCTTTTGCGTAGTTGCACCCAGACTGTGGAACCAGTTACCACCTCGGGTCCAGGAGGCCTCTTCACTTGCTGTTTTTAAGTCTTTACTTAAAATACATTTCTTTTCATCGGCTTTTAACGCTGGCTGAGATGTTTTTTGTGCGACTGTATTTTATTTTAACTGCCTTTATTAGTTGATTACATATTTTAATCATCTAATTTATGTTTTATGTTTTATTCATTCTATGTACCTTCGAAGAACTTTGGTCAACTCTGTTGTTTTTTAAGTGCTGTATAAATAAAGTGGAGTTGGAGATCTTCCTGGTCAGGAAAAACACAAACACTGCATCTGGTTTCAAACCAGACACAGAAAACTTAGAATGAAATCTTTGGTTTTGTGTTCTGTTTTTCTGTTGTTGAACAGATACGTCTTTACGGGAATCTACACGTTTGAGGCGACCGTCAAAGTTTTATCGAGAGGATTCTGTGTGGGAGATTTCACCTTCCTCAGAGACCCCTGGAACTGGCTGGACTTCATGGTCATCAGCATGGCGTAATATTCAATAACTAACCTGATCATATTGAATATTGTTTGTAAACCTTCATTTTCACAATGTTTTGGTTTGGTTAAATTGGTTTATTGAACCAGTTCAAGTTTAGATTTGTTTTAAAAATATGCTTTACATGAAAATAACCAGAGTAGCAGGGTGACCTGCAAGGGAACAAAAAGAAAGTGGAACCAATCAAAACAAAAAAAACAGGTTGACTGGAAGTGATACAGTGGGAGCGAGTCTGGTGTCCAAACCTGTCCTAGTCACCTCCACCTGAGACCTGTGGAATACATACTAAAACCTAGATAAACCACATACTGGTCCACATGAATTAACACCTCAGTGACACCAAGGAGTCAAACAGCATGGCTTGGTAGACTGACTCTGGTCCCAACGCCCTCATGTGTAGCAGACTGAACTTACCCTACCAGGTGACGGCAATCATTCAGACATGAGGGCGAGACTGGCCAAAGAAGCCAGCCTGACAAAATCAAATCACGCCAGACTGGACCGACAAATCAAATCAAATTTGTTTCCACAGCCCTTTCTAGAACGCAACGGACACACAAAGGCCCTCATTTATCAAACCAGCATAGAAATGATCGCACATCTGATTGTAAAAAGGATGGTACAATTGGACCCATGTGTGATTTATTAAAACACACTTGTATCTATCCCGTCTCGTCATACAAACAAAAGAGTCTTGATAAATACCACGGCTGAAATACATCGTCATTTAAATGTCACACCCACGGTTACGCCCTTAAACATGCATGACTATGAGGTTTCGCCCAGCGAGGCTGAACTGTGGAAAGGAAAGATTCTGCCAAAAACGGAATTCCTCATTTGTGAGGTCGGAAAGATTAAAGAGGTGTTTGGCAGCTAAAAAACCTGAAGTCAGAGACGTCCACAAAAACGCTGCACGGAAGAGGATCAGTCAGCCTCACCGGTGTGAACGACCAGCTGAGATATGAATAAAAGTCTCATTCTAGGCCTGGCTGATACGGTTTATTCATTTTATTAGTTAGGAAATTTAATAATAGCCCACATCTGATAGCAACGTCACAATTCTTTAGCCAATGGGTCAAGAAAAAGTGGTCCAATATGAAACTCACCACTAAAAGATATTTCACCATCGCAATTTGATCATATCCTACGATCACGTCCAAATTGATAAATGCCGAGTCTTGTGTGGAAATGGAAGTACACACAGATTTTTGTCGTATGATTGTTTGATAAATTAGTGCCAAAAATGCTTCACAGCAGGGCAACAGACAGAGGCATTGCAGCAAACACATCATAAAATGCAGAGTTAAAAATGGAAAAGAAAAAGAAAAAGTAATTAAGTTATAACAACAAGTCAAAATCAGAACAGGCTCTTCGGAGTGCAGGCTGTACATAAAAGATACAATTTTAAAGGAATTAAGCTAGTTAGAGTTCAAAGGTAGATGAAAATGGAAGGTAGGACAAGGTGGTACCGCCACCATAACATATTCATAATGACCATTAAAGGTGTCATAACCTGGTATTTTACATACACAATCTTTCTTGAATTATTTTCAAATGAATCTTTAACCATAAGTGGGTGGGAGGAAAATTTAATAAGCTAATTTTTACCTCTTTTCATCCCCCACTTTTGCCTTGCAAGAGCAAGCAGGAGAATTAGACTCATCTGGAGGCATGTTGACGAGGCAGAATCACAAATGAAAACAAAGTTTACTCAGAATGGACCGAGCGAGAGAAGATGATGTCTCGACAGAGAAAAGCTGACAAAAATGTAACGGTACAGTTGACAGAGAGAATACGCAGAGTTAAATGGCTGGTCTCTGATGAAGATAAGGAGCAGATGTCTGATGTAAAGTTACTCCAACAACAAGTGTGTAGCTTATTTAGCTACATTAGCAGCTTGTCACCGTTCGTCTATAATCATTTCCTGGTCTCTCACACAGAAGAAAAGAGGTTCCACCTGCAGCAACACTTACGACTGCTGCAGCTTTGAAAAGACTCCTGCCGCTTGGCCTCTTGGATCAGAGCAGTTGAGTACGGCGGCTCTATTTCAGGGGTCATCCTCCTCTCTGACAAAGCTCGTCCTTAACTGCCGCTCTGCTGCACCTGATCAGCTAATTTCAGGTGGTGGAAAATAGGAGAGCCTATGTTAGCAGCTAGCAGCTTCCGCCGAGGTCATCCTTGGGGGAGGACCACGACCACATACTACGGAGTGACACTCTTGTGGACGATTCTTTTGAGGACAAAAAGCCCACTGTCAGAAACAATGGAGTTCCAAAGGAGTCCTGGCCAAGAGGCAGTGGTCACAAAAAAAAATGATGAGAATGATGATGATGAGAAAGAGAATAATGATTAGAATCATGATGAGAATGATTATTCTGATTATGAAAATGTTGATAAAAATGAGAAGGTTATGATGATAAGAGAATAATGATGATAAGAATGATGACGCCGATGATGATGAGAAAGAGAATAATGATGATGAGAATGATGATGATGATGATGAGAAAGAATAATGAGAATGATGAATAGAAAGAGAATAATAGATGAATAATGAATAATGATGTAATAAAAAATAATAAAAGAGAATAATGATGGGAATTGTGATGATTGATTATTCTGATTATGAGAATGTTGATGGAAATGAGAATGACTATGATGATAGTGATTAATAAAACGATGATGATGATGATGAGAATGATGAATAGAATGATGATGAGAATTATTCTGATTATAAGCATGTTGATGAAAATGAGAATGATTATGATGACGATAATGACAATGATAAGACTGATGATGAGAATGAGAAGAATGGTGATAAGGATGATGATGTTGAAAATCATGGTGAGGATGATGATGATGATTCTGATTATGAGTATGTTGATGAAAATGAGAATGGCTTTGATGATGATGATAAGAATGATGATGAGAATGAGAAGAATGGTGAGAAGGATGATGATGATGATGGCTCATGTTTTCTCACTCTTCCAGGTACTTGACAGAGTTTGTGGATTTGGGAAATGTTTCTGCACTCAGGACGTTCAGAGTTCTCCGAGCCCTGAAGACCATCACTGTCATCCCTGGTGAGTGTGTCAGACACACATTTCATTTCTAAACTGGATGATCTGGACCGCTGCATCCTTCTAGTGGTTGTACTTTTACTTGTGGCTCTTTCTATCCACCTGGATTAGGGTTTGTCACATGGTGAGCTTTCACACGTGCAGCAATGTTGTGTAGAAACAGCTCCTCCATGAATGTCACCATGTCCTGATTGGTTGGACAGTCTTTACTTCCTGTCCTTTCTGCAGGGTTAAAGACGATTGTTGGAGCTCTCATCCAATCAGTGAAGAAGCTGGGTGATGTTATGATCCTGACAGTGTTCTGTCTCAGCGTCTTTGCTCTGATTGGTCTTCAACTTTTCATGGGAAACTTGAGACAAAAATGTGTCCTGATGCCTCCACCTTTTCTCAGCAACCACACATCAGCCAGCAACAGCAGTTTCCATGGCAACAACACCCACAACAGCAACAGCAGTCATTTTAATTATGATGAGTACATCAACAATCCAGGTGATGAAACATCAACTCAAAGCCATTTAAAAAGTCTTTTCTCAGGATAAACTAAATGTCAGACCTAACACTTGTCGTTCTGTCTGTCTGTCTCTCACAGAGAACCATTACTTCTTGGCTGGCCAGTCTGACCCCCTCCTTTGTGGAAACAGCTCTGATGCAGGGTAAATTGAAAATGAAACTGATGATATTGAAGGGATAGTTCACCCACAGAATCATGTTCCTTCATCCTCTCCTCACCCTCATGCTGACCAAGACACTGGAGCACTTGTTTAATATCTCAAATGCAGCCGGAGATCCGGGTGGGTTCTCGATTTCCCCAACTTTCATATAATGGAGTTCACCAGCACTCAAAAACAAAAGTGTCCATAAAAGTCCACAAAAAACTTGTCAATATTCCACCATACTGCTCGTCCAATGTAATCCAAGTGTCCTGAGTGGGTAGCGTCCAGAATTTACTGGAAACCACATTATTTACTAGATTTTGATAGACTAAAAAGTAGAACATCGTACTTCCCTGATGGGTCCATGAGAGTTCATGGCACTATGGAAGCCGCGGCGTTCAGTGCCTACTCTGCCGATAATGCCAGCATAGAAGAAGAAGTTTGCTATTTACATTGTGACCGAGCTGCAGACAAACACAAGAGGGGTTGGATATTAATTTGAAAGACAGAAAGAAAGACAGATAGATCAATCTCGTCTGGTTTGGTCTGTCACGGCTTCCATGGTATTGTGAACTCGCATGGACGCATCCGGGAAGTATGATGTTCTAATACTTAAGCTATAAAAATCTACTAAATGACGTGGTTTCCAGTAAATTATGGACGCTACCCACTCAGGACACTTGGATTACATTGGACGCTTGCATTATCAGCAGAGTAGATGCTGAACGCTGTGGCTTCCATAGTGTCATGAACTTGCATCGACATACATTGGGGAAGTATGATGTTCTACTGCAAAGGCGATAAAAATATATTGTAACGCTTCTGTGTTAAAATGATGAGTCGGGTGGCTGCTTCAAAGAACTTGCTTCTTTAATAAAGTGAAACTGGTCACTGGATGTTGTGACCATGCCGTACAACCAACGTATAACCATCTAACAACCAACGTACGACCATCGAACAACACCACCACACTTGAGCCACTTCCTGCTTAATTCTCCCTCAGCTCCCTCATCACCACCCCCCGTTCCTTGTTCTCCCCTCTCTGCATTCCTGCTTCTTGCAGTCTTGCCCCCTACCCTTAAAACTAAGTACAACAGGCTTTGAACGTACCGTACTGTACCGTCTACTGCTGCTTATCTGGGATCGGGTTGCGGGGGCAGCTGCCTAAGCAGGGAAGCCCAGACTTCCCTCACCCCGGCCACAGCCGCCAGCTCATCCGGGGGGATTCTGAGGCGTTCCCAGGCCAGCCGGGAGACGTAGTCCCTCCAGCATGTCCTGGGTCTCCCGGGGTCTTGTCCGGGTGGGACGTGCCTGGATCACCAGGGAGGCGTCCAGGAGGCATCCTGACCAGATGCCCGAGCCTCCTCATCTGGCTCCTCTCTATATGGACGAGCAGTGGCTCTACTTTGAGCCCCTCCCAGATGACCGAGCTCCTCCCCCTATCTCTAAGGGAGGGTCCAGCCACCCTGCGGAGGAAACTCATTTCGGCCGCTCGTACCCGCGATCTGTTTCTTTCAGTCATGACCCACAGCTCATGACCATTGGTGAGGGTAGGGACGTAGATGGACGGTAAATCCAGAGCTTCTCCTTCTGGCTCAGCTCCTTCTTCACCACGATAAACAGATGCAGAGTCTTCATCACTGCAGACGCCGCACCGATCCGTCTGTCCATCTCCCGCTCCATTTTTCCCTCACTCGTGAACAAGACCCGAGATCCTGTCCATAAAGGTTATGAACAGGATCGGTGACAAAGACCAGCCCTGGTGGAGTCCAACTCTCACCGGGAATGGATCCGACCTGCAGCCGGAAATGCGGACCAAGCTCTGGCACCGGTCGTACAGGGACCGGACAGCTCGAACAAGGAGGTCCGGCACCCTGTGCTCCCAAGCACCCCCCACAGGAATCCCCGGGGGACACGATCGAACGCCTTCTCCAAGTCCACAAAGCACATGTAGACTGGTTGGAGAACTCCCATGCCCCCTCCAGGATCCTGAAGAGGGTGTAGAGCTGGTCCACTGTTCCACGACCAGAACCAGAACCAGAACCACACTGCTCCTCCTCAATCCGAGGTTCGACTATCCGACGGACCCTCCTCTCCAGTGCCCCCGAATAGACTTTACCAGGGAGGGTGAGGAGTGTGATCCCCCTGAAGTTGGAACACACCCTCCGATCTCCTTTTTTGAAGAGGGGGACCACCACCCCAGTCTGCCAGTCCAGAGGTACTGTCCCCGATGTCCACGCGATGCTGCAGAGGCGTGTCAGCCAAGACAGCCCCACAGCATCCAGAGCCTTAAGAAACTCCGGACGGATCTCATCCACCCCCGGGCCCCGGCCACCGAGGGGCTTTTTTACCTCGGCGACCTCAGCCCCGGTGACAGGAGAGTCCACCCCTGAGTCCCCAAACTCTGCCTCCTCCTCGGAAGACGTGTTGGTGGTATTGAGGAGGTCTTCGAAGTATTCCTTCCACCGACCCACAACGTCCCGAGTCGAGGTCAGCAGCCCCCCATCCCCACTGTACACAGTGTTGACGGTGCACTGCCTCCCCCTCCTGAGCCGCCGGATGGTGGACCAGAATCTCCTCAAAGCCGTCCGGAAGTCGTTCTCCATGGCCTCGCCGAACTCCTCCCATGTCCGAGTTTTTGCCTCAGCGACCGCCAGAGCCGCGCTCCGCTTGGCCCGCCGATACCTGTCAGCTGCCTCAGGAGTCCCACAGGCCAGGAAGGCCCGGTAGGACTCCTTCAGTCCCACAGGCCAGGAAGGCCCGGTAGGACTCCTTCAGTCCCACAGGCCAGGAAGGTCCGCTAGGACTCCTTCAGTCCCACAGGCCAGGAAGGCCCGGTAGGACTCCTTCAGTCCCACAGGCCAGGAAGGTCCGCTAGGACTCCTTCAGTCCCACAGGCCAGGAAGGCCCAGTAGGACTCCTTCAGTCCCACAGACCAGGAAGGCCCGGTAGGACTCCTTCAGTCCCACAGACCAGGAAGGCCCAGTAGGACTCCTTCAGTCCCACAGACCAGGAAGGCCCAGTAGGACTCTTTCAGTCCCACAGGCTAGGAAGGCCCGGTAGGACTCCTTCAGTCCCACAGGCCAGGAAGGCCCGGTAGGACTCCTTCATTCCCACAGACCAGGAAGGCCCGGTAGGACTCCTTCAGTCCCACAGGCCACAAAGGCCCGGTAGGACTCCTTCAGTCCCACAGGCCAGGAAGGCCCGGTAGGACTCCTTCAGTCCCACAGGCCAGGAAGGCCCGGTAGGACTCCTTCTTCAGCTTGATGGCATCCCTCACCGCTGGTGTCCACCAGCGAGTTCGGGGATTACCGCCACGACAGGCACCGACAACCTTACGGCCACAGCTCCGACTAGCAGCCTCAGCAATAGAGGTGCGGAACATAGCCCACGCCGACTCAATGTCCCCCCCCCCCACCTTCCTCGGAACATGGATGAAGCTCTCCCGGAGGTGGTAGTAAAAGCTCTCCCTGACAGGGGACTCTGCCAGACGTTCCCAGCAGACCCTCACGACACGTTTGGGCCTGCCAGGTCTGCCAGGCATCCTCCCCCACCATCTGAGCCCACTCACCACCAGGTGGTGATCAGTGGAAGCTCCGCCCCTCTCTTCACCCGAGTGTCCAGGATAAGGGGCCGCAAGTCTGATGACATGACTACAAAGTCAGTGATCGAGCTGCGGCCTAAGGTGTCCTGATGCAGGTGGACATGTGGACACTCATGCCTGAACATCGTGTTTGTTATGGAGAATCCATGACGAGCACAGAAGTCCAACCACAAAACACCATGCTTTGAACATGCAAAATCTAACAGAAAATGGACTACTGATAACTCGTTACACAACTAAATTAAGTGGTTTCCAGTAAATTCTGGACGCTACCCATTCAGGACACTTGGATTACATTGGACAAGCAGTATGGAGGAATTTTGACAAGCTTTTGTGGACTTTTATGGAACTTTTTGTGTCAGTCTCCATTATATGAAAGTCGTCAGATATTGACCCCCCCCCCCCCCCCCCCCCCCCAGATCTCCATTTGAGATATTTAAAAAGTGCTCCAGAGTCTTGCTCAGCATGAGGGTGAGTAGAAGATGAAGGACCATCATTCTGTGGGGGTACTATCCTTTTAAGAAGAATGAATGATGTTGATGATGATGATGATGATGATGATGATGATGATGATGATGATGATAATGATGATGGTGTCTTCAGGATCTGTCCCGATGGTTACATCTGTCTGAAGGCAGGGAGAAACCCAAACTATGGCTACACCAGCTACGACTCCTTCGGTTGGGCATTTCTGGCTCTGTTCAGACTGATGACGCAGGACTTCTGGGAGAACCTTTTTCACCTGGTCAGAACTGCACTGGTCCCAGTACAGACACCAGTAATGATTGTGGTGACCATCAACAAAAATTAGTCACTGAAAGGAGAGAGCAGGGATCTGTCAGATGTCCTGAATCCAAGGAGGACACATCAGAGCTTTACTGCAGTTCAAGGGTGTTTATTGTACCCTTTGTATCAAACAGATCTTCAGATATAGATTTTACAATGATAAACTATCAGATTTAATAATGTTAACTTGCGGTCAGCAGAAATATCGGCACCCTGCCTCAGCCTCTCTCTGCACCAAGCAAACAAGATTCACTGGCAGATCCAGGTGATGTTCATTAGAGAATCATTCAGCTCCAGAAACACACCCCCACACTTGCAGCTCTGCCCACACACATACATCCACAAACCTCCAAGCATCCACATTACCCCTGGTGACAAGTGAGGGAAATACATCCTTGCCTCTACAATGAAAGCAGAGCATGTTTTACAGCACTGTTCAGGTAACTCAGTCCATCCATCTATTCATCAATCCACACATTCACACTTCCATCTGTACATCCATCCATCCATCCATCATCCATCTTCTTTTCTTTTTTTTTCCATCTTAATATATATTCCTCGTACATCCAGCCATCCAGCCATCATCCATCCGTACATCCAGCCATCCATCCATCATCCATCTGTACATCCATCCATCCATCCATCCATCCATCATCCATCCGTACATCCATCCATCATCCATCCATCTGTTCATCAATCCATCATCCACACATTCACACTTCCATCTGTACATCCATCCATCTTTTTTATATATATATCATCCTCATCCATCCATCTATTCATCAATCCACACATTCACACTTCCATCTGCACATCCATCCATCCATCATCCATCTGTACATCCATCCATCCATCCATCCAGCCATCATCCATCTGTACATCCATCCATCCATCATCCATTCGTACATCCATCCATCCAGCCATCATCCATCCATCTGTTCATCAATCCATCATCCACACATTCACACTTCCATCTGTACATCCATCCATCCATCATCCATCCGTACATCCATCCATCCAGCCATCATCCATCCGTACATCCAGCCATCCATCCATCATCCATCCATCTGTTCATCAATCCATCATCCACACATTCACACTTCCATCTGTACATCCATCCATCCATCATCCATCCGTACATCCAGCCATCCATCCATCATCCATACATTCACACTTCCATCTGTACATCCATCCATCCATCATCCATCTGTACATCCATCCATCCATCATCCATCTGTACATCCATCCATCCATCCATCATCCATCCGTACATCCATCCATCCAGCCATCATCCATCCGTACATCCAGCCATCCATCCATCATCCATCCGTACATCCAGCCATCCATCCATCATCCATCCATCTGTTCATCAATCCACACATTCACACTTCCATCTGTACATCCATCCATCCATCATCCATCCGTACATCCATCCATCCATCCATCATCCATCCGTACATCCATCCATCCAGCCATCATCCATCCGTACATCCAGCCATCCAGCCATCATCCATCCGTACATCCAGCCATCCATCCATCATCCATCCATCTGTTCATCAATCCATCATCCACACATTCACACTTCCATCTGTACATCCATCCATCCATCATCCATCCGTACATCCATCCATCCAGCCATCATCCATCCGTACATCCAGCCATCCATCCATCATCCATACATTCGCACTTCCATCTGTACATCCATCCATCCATCATCCATCTGTACATCCATCCATCCATCATCCATCTGTACATCCATCCATCCATCCATCATCCATCCGTACATCCATCCATCCAGCCATCATCCATCCATCTGTTCATCAATCCATCATCCACACATTCACACTTCCATCCGTACATCCATCCATCCTTCAATCCGTACATCCCTCCATCCAGCCATCATCCATCCATCTGTTCATCAATCCACACATTCACACTTCCATCTGTACATCCATCCATCCATCATCCATCCGTACATCCATCCATCCAGCCATCATCCATCCGTACATCCAGCCATCCATCCATCATCCATCATCCATCCATCTGTTCATCAATCCATCATCCACACATTCACACTTCCATCTGTACATCCATCCATCCATCATCCATCCGTACATCCATCCATCCAGCCATCATCCATCCGTACATCCATCCATCCATCCATCATCCATCCATCTATTCATCAATCCACACATTCACACTTCCATCTGTACATCCATCCATCCATCATCCATCCGTACATCCATCCATCCAGCCATCATCCATCCGTACATCCATCCATCCTTCAATCCGTACATCCCTCCATCCAGCCATCATCCATCCATCTGTTCATCAATCCATCATCCACACATTCACACTTCCATCTGTACATCCATCCATCCATCCATCATCCATCCGTACATCCATCCATCCAGCCATCCATCCAGCCATCATCCATCCGTACATCCAGCCATCCATCCATCCATCATCCATCCATCTGTTCATCAATCCATCATCCACACATTCACACTTCCATCTGTACATCCATCCATCCATCATCCATCCGTACATCCATCCATCCAGCCATCATCCATCCGTACATCCATCCATCCATCCATCATCCATCCATCTGTTCATCAATCCACACATTCACACTTCCATCTGTACATCCATCCATCATCCATCCGTACATCCATCCATCCAGCCATCATCCATCCATCTGTTCATCAATCCATCATCCACACATTCACACTTCCATCTGTACATCCATCCATCATCCATCCATCTGTTCATCAATCCACACATTCACACTTCCATCTGTACATCCATCCATCCATCATCCATCCGTACATCCATCCATCCAGCCATCATCCATCCGTACATCCATCCATCCAGCCATCATCCATCCATCTGTTCATCAATCCACACATTCACACTTCCATCTGTACATCCATCCATCATCCATCCGTACATCCATCCATCCAGCCATCATCCATCCGTACATCCATCCATCCTTCAATCCGTACATCCCTCCATCCAGCCATCATCCATCCATCTGTTCATCAATCCATCATCCACACATTCACACTTCCATCTGTACATCCATCCATCCATCATCCATCTGTACATCCATCCATCCTTCAATCCGTACATCCAGCCATCCAGCCATCATCCATCCATCTGTTCATCAATCCATCATCCACACATTCACACTTCCATCTGTACATCCATCCATCCATCATCCATCCGTACATCCATCCATCCAGCCATCATCCATCCGTACATCCATCCATCCTTCAATCCGTACATCCCTCCATCCAGCCATCATCCATCCATCTGTTCATCAATCCATCATCCACACATTCACACTTCCATCTGTACATCCATCCATCCATCATCCATCCGTACATCCATCCATCCTTCAATCCGTACATCCCTCCATCCAGCCATCATCCATCCATCTGTTCATCAATCCACACATTCACACTTCCATCTGTACATCCATCCATCCATCATCCATCCATCCGTACATCCATCCATCCAGCCATCATCCATCCGTACATCCATCCATCCATCCATCATCCATCCGTTCATCAATCCATCATCCACACATTCACACTTCCATCTGTACATCCATCCATCCATCATCCATCCGTACATCCCTCCATCCAGCCATCATCCATCCATCTGTTCATCAATCCATCATCCACACATTCACACTTCCATCTGTACATCCATCCATCATCCATCCATCTGTTCATCCATCCATCCAGCCATCATCCATCCGTACATCCATCCATCCATCCATCATCCATCCATCTGTTCATCAATCCATCATCCACACATTCACACTTCCATCTGTACATCCAGCCATCATCCATCCGTACATCCATCCATCCTTCAATCCGTACATCCATCCATCCAGCCATCATCCATCCATCTGTTCATCAATCCATCATCCACACATTCACACTTCCATCTGTACATCCATCCATCCATCCATCATCCATCCGTACATCCATCCATCCAGCCATCATCCATCCGTACATCCATCCATCCATCCATCCATCATCCACCCGTACATCCATCCATCCAGCCATCATCCATCTGTACATCCATCCATCCATCATCCATCCGTACATCCATCCATCCAGCCATCATCCATCCGTACATCCATCCATCCATCCATCCATCATCCACCCGTACATCCATCCATCCAGCCATCATCCATCTGTACATCCATCCATCCATCATCCATCCGTACATCCATCCATCCATCCAGCCATCATCCATCCATCTGTTCATCAATCCATCATCCACACATTCACACTTCCATCTGTACATCCATCCATCCATCATCCATCCGTACATCCATCCATCCATCCATCATCCATCCATCTGTTCATCAATCCATCATCCACACATTCACACTTCCATCTGTACATCCATCCATCCATCATCCATCCGTACATCCATCCATCCAGCCATCATCCATCTGTACATCCATCCATCCATCATCCATTTGTACATCCATCCATCCATCCATCATCCATCCATCTGTTCATCAATCCATCATCCACACATTCACACTTCCATCTGTACATCCATCCATCATCCATCCATCCATCCATCATCCATCCGTACATCCAGCCATCCAGCCATCATCCATCTGTACATCCATCCATCCATCATCCATTCGTACATCCATCCATCCAGCCATCATCCATCCATCTATTCATCAATCCACACATTCACACATCCATCCATCATCCATCCATCCATCCATCCATCATCCATTCGTACATCCATCCATCCATCCATCTTCCATCCGTACATCCATCCATCCATCCATCATCCATCTGTACATCCATCCATCCATCATCCATCCGTACATCCATCCATCCAGCCATCATCCATCCGTACATCCATCCATCCATCCATCATCCATCCGTACATCCATCCATCCATCCATCATCCATCTGTACATCCATCCATCCATCATCCATCCGTACATCCATCCATCCAGCCATCATCCATCCGTACATCCATCCATCCATCCATCATCCATCCGTACATCCATCCATCCAGCCATCATCCATCCATCTGTTCATCAATCCATCATCCACACATCCACACATCCATCCATCATCCACACATACACACATCCATCCAGCCATCATCCATCTGTACATCCATCCATCCATCATCCATTCGTACATCCATCCATCCAGCCATCATCCATCCATCTGTTCATCAATCCATCATCCACACATTCACACTTCCATCTGTACATCCATCCATCATCCATCCGTACATCCATCCATCCAGCCATCATCCATCCCCCTGTACATCCATCCATCCATCATCCATTTGTACATCCATCCATCCATCTGTTCATCAATCCATCATCCACACATTCACACTTCCATCTGTACATCCATCCATCATCCATCCATCCATCCATCATCCATCCGTACATCCATCCATCCAGCCATCATCCATCTGTACATCCATCCATCCATCATCCATTCGTACATCCATCCATCCAGCCATCATCCATCCATCTGTTCATCAATCCATCATCCACACATACACACATCCATCCATCCATCCATCCACCGACCCATTACCCATCATCCATCATCCATCATCAAACATCCATCAACCGTCCATCCATCCATCCATCCATCATCCATCCATCTATTCATCAATCCACACATTCACACATCCATCCATCATCCATCCATCCATCCATCATCCATTCGTACATCCATCCATCCATCCATCATCCATCCGTACATCCATCCATCCATCCATCCACCCATCATCCATCTGTACCATCCATCCATCCATCCATCCATCATCCATCCGTACATCCATCCATCCAGCCATCATCCATCCATCTATTCATCAATCCACACATTCACACATCCATCCATCATCCATCCATCCATCCATCATCCATTCGTACATCCATCCATCCATCCATCATCCATCCGTACATCCATCCATCCATCCATCCATCCATCATCCATCTGTACATCCATCCATCCATCATCCATCCGTACATCCATCCATCCAGCCATCATCCATCCGTACATCCATCCATCCATCATCCATCCGTACATCCATCCATCCATCCATCATCCATCTGTACATCCATCCATCCATCATCCATCCGTACATCCATCCATCCAGCCATCATCCATCCGTACATCCATCCATCCATCCATCATCCATCCGTACATCCATCCATCCAGCCATCATCCATCCATCTGTTCATCAATCCATCATCCACACATCCACACATCCATCCATCATCCACACATACACACATCCATACATCCATCCATCCATCCAGCCATCATCCATCTGTACATCCATCCATCCATCATCCATTCGTACATCCATCCATCCAGCCATCATCCATCCATCTGTTCATCAATCCATCATCCACACATACACACATCCATCCATCATCCACACATTCACACATCCATCCATCATCCACACATACACACATCCATCCATCCGTACATCCATCCATCCAGCCATCATCCATCCATCTAATCATCAATCCACACATTCACACTTCCATCTGTACATCCATTCATCCATCCGTACATCCATCCATCCAGCCATCATCCATCCATCTAATCATCAATCCACACATTCACACTTCCATCTGTACATCCATCCATCCATCATCCATCCGTACATCCATCCATCCTTCAATCCGTACATCCCTCCATCCAGCCATCATCCATCCATCTGTTCATCAATCCATCATCCACACATTCACACTTCCATCCGTACATCCATCCATCATCCACACATACACACATCCATCCATCCATCTATCCACCGACCCATTGCCCATCATCCATCATCAAACATCCATCAACCATCCATCCATCCATCCATCCATCCATCCATCCGTCCGTCCGTCCGTCCATCCATCCATCCATCCATCCATCTGTTCATCTATCATCCAACATCCATCCATCCATTCATCCATCCATCATCCATCCATTCATCCATCATCCATCCGTACATCTATCCATCCTTCAATCCATACATCCATCCATCCAGCTATCATCCATCCATCTGTTCATCAATCCATCATCCACACATTCACACTTCCATCTGTACATCCATCCATCCATCCATCCATCCATCCATCCATCCATCCATCCATCTGTTCATCTATCATCCAACATCCATCCATCCATTCATCCATCCATCATCCATCCATTCATCCATCATCCATCCGTACATCTATCCATCCTTCAATCCATACATCCATCCATCCAGCTATCATCCATCCATCTGTTCATCAATCCATCATCCACACATTCACACTTCCATCTGTGCATCCATTCATCATCCATCCATCTTTTCATCAATCCATCATCCACACATTCACACATCCATCCATCCATCCATCCATCCACCGACCCATTACCCATCATCATCATCAAACATCCATCAACTGTCCATCCATCCATCCATCCATCCATCCATCCATCCATCCATCCATCCATCCATCCATCCATCTGTTCATCTATCATCCAACATCCATCCATCCATTACCGATCATCCATCATCCATCCATCATCCACACAGTTTGGTGTATCAGTGCTTCTCTGGTCCTTTAGGGAACTATGTTGGTGTTGGTGAAACTGTGACATAAAATGAGTCAGAGGTGAGTTTTTAACATCAGAAAGCTCCGTTGTAAGTCTGACATAGCTTCTGGAATGACTACATTTCCCTCCTGCCAGGCTTGAACAACATCAGAATCCCGAACAGTCGTTATAAAACAACTTTTGGTGGATTGGGTTCACCGGTGAAAAGTTACCGAGCCAACATATGCCACCAGCAATAACCTGTGTCACCTGTATGCCTCTTTGCAGACGCTACGAGCAGCAGGGAAAACCTACATGATCTTCTTCGTGGTGGTCATCTTCCTCGGTTCCTTCTACCTCATCAACCTCATCCTGGCGGTGGTTGCCATGGCGTACGCGGAGCAGAACGAGGCGACGATCGCTGAGGCCAAACAGAAAGAGGAGGAGTACAGTCAGATCATGGAAGTGCTGAAACAACGAGAGGAAGAGGTCCGACATCTTCGAGGTCCACCAGAGCAGTGAGAACACCCAGCTGAATACTTCTTCTCTACCTTTCAGCAAGCAGCATGCAGGGCCAAGCTCGCAGAGGAACGAGACACAAAAAACCTGGACGAAGAGCACATGGATGTGGACGGTAAGCATACACGATGTAGTATGAAGGAGCCAGTAGTTCTCAGACATCAGGACTCACTGATGTAGACATGACCCGGGCTTACAGGAGGTCCAGACTCCTCAGGTACCCTCACGATACAGGACTCACTGATGTAGACAGATGGAAGGATGAACAGATGGATGGATGGATGGATGGATGGATGGATGGATGGATGGATGGATGGATGGATGGATGGATGGATGAACAGACGGATGGATAGATGGATGGATGGATGGATGGATGGATGTTATCAGTGGAAAAAGTGTTACTTTTCCTTAAAGTCCCAACATTGTGGGGAAACACGGTGGATGTGAAACTGCCCCAGAGGAAAACCGGGTTAAGTGGATGCAGCCTCCAGTTTTACAGAAAACACATTGTTTCTGATTCTGTTTCAGGGTTTGAGGATGACCAGAGACCGTGTCCTCCATGCTGGTACGGCTTTGCCGACATTTTCCTGAAGTGGAACTGTTGCGGCTGTTGGCGGTGGCTGAAGCAGCTGCTCTACACCTTCGTCATGGACCCCTTCGTTGACCTCGCCATCACCATCTGCATCGTCCTCAACACTGTTTTCATGGCCATGGAGCATTATCCAATGACCGAAGAGTTTGAAGATCTGCTGAGCATCGGAAATCTGGTCAGTGAGGATGATGACTTCCAGACATTTGTATTCAGTGTATGCATGGGTTCTCTCCGGGTTCTCCGGCTTCCTCCCACCATCCAAAGAAATGATGTTAAGTTAATTGACAAACCCTGAATGTAAAAAGGTTTTTAACATAGAAAACATTCGATTTTTGCAAAGTTGAAGAAAAATATACGGTATGGCTTCAAAAGATCTTAAATTAAGAGCTGTTTGGGAGTCAGAAGAGCTGAACATCCCATCACAAGTAGGGGCATGGATGGATGGATGGGTGGATAGATGGATGGTCCAAAGACATGATGTTAGGTTAACTGGTCATTCTAAATTTTCTTTAGGAGTGAATGTGAGTGAATGGTTGTCTGTCTCTCTGTGTTGCCCCTATGACAGACTGGAGACCTGTCCAGGTGTACCTTCCTCTCACCTGGTAATAGCTGGGATAGACTCCAGCAACCCTGAACTGGATAAGCAGTCCAGAAAATGACATGACATCTCAATTCGGTCACATTTGCTGATTCATCCGGGGGATCCTGACCCAGGATTACCTCTGGGGGGGGGGGGGGGGGGGCAAATCGCCATTCCAACATGCGTCCACTCCTCGCCATTCCAACATGCGTCCACTCCAACATGGGTCCCCAATTCTTGGAATGGCAACACTTAAATTTCTGCCAAACATCTCATCATTGACAGTATTTAAGGAATAAAACATCCTACCATTCCGACAATTCCTTTAAAAGCCTCCCCCGGCATTCAGATTTGTACACACGTTTAGGGACTTACTTTGATCAAACCCTGAGCTTTAAAAAACACATTAAAAGACTCTGTAATTCAGTTAGACATAACTTATCAGGATTCAGACACATCAGAAATAGCTTAACAACTGAAGCATCTTTTACTTACTTAAATGCCATGATCATTCCTCATATCACCTACTGTTTGTCCTGTTGGTCCCAGGCTAATGAGACAGCACTCAAACCTCTAAGATCACTTTATAATCAGGCCCTGAAGATACTTGATAAAAAACCTCTCCGTTATCATCACTGTAACATCCTCAGCAAATACAAAATCCTAAGTTTTGAAAATTTAATCTGCTACACAAGTTTAAGAACAGTCTTTAAAATCATCAATAATATTGCTCCACCCCCACTGAAACAATTATTCAAACTTTATTCTGACCACACAACCCGAACATCTCGCTCCACGACTCACAGAAATTGTGCCGTTCCACAAAGATCATCTACCTTTGCCCAAACAGCTTTTTCTTTTAAAAACATCAGACAGTGGAATCAGCTCCCAGAGAGTCTGAAACTGGCTGTAGACATAAACCTGTTCTCTACTAATCTGAAGAAGTATATTCTTGCACACCAACTGTGTCAGCATCAGTCAAGTTAATTTGTAAATATTTTTATGACTATCTGTATATTTTATATTCAAAGTATCTTTTTATTTTTAGACAAATTGTAGTTTTTTGTATGTGATAATATCAGTTTTGTTAATCTGCAAACATTTTGATGACTGACTGTATATCTCATATTTACAGTATTTTTTGTATTTTAGATAAATTGTAGTTTGTCTTTAAATGTGTGTACCTGCCCAGGGACAACGGATGGAAATTAGCAATAGCTAACTCTGGTACAAAACATCTCTTCTTTTTAAGACTAATGTTTATTGTACGCTGTCCCTTTTAAATAAACTAATAAACTAACTAAAGCAGACGGACTCCACAACCTGGCAAACCAACTTAATAATATGTTATTAAGATCCCCTGAGATGAGAAATATAATATCCTCCACATATTAATGGGACTCGGCTGGTCTGGAACATGTTTGATTCATGTCTGTATCTCAGGGATGATCATGGGTAAGCAGAAATACAGTCAGTCACCATCACAGCAGCAGCTGGAGCAGAATCTCCACAGAGCCGTGTGTCTTCATGCACGCTTGCATCATATGCAACATTACGAACTGCTGATATCAATGACAGCACTGCAGCGGACACGTGAAGTCATGGACTAATTCCAGCAATATTGCCTGGTACAGAGCTGACCATCATTAATATGCGGCACAAGCATCTGTTCCATGTGCAGAAAGCTGGAATAAGGTTGTTCCTTCTGTTCTAAACTATGTTTCTCTGGTGACTGCAGTTCAGGACACTTGAAGCATTTATTGATTACATCACTGGAAGTGGCTTTCCACCGTCACTTACTGCCGGTGTCAGTGCCATTGATTGACACGTGCATCAGTTTGGCTCTTGAAAAACGAAGAATGTCTGGACAGTTCCGGCTGGCTTTGCTCCATTTATGGCATCTACACAAGCACAAATAAATACATCAATAAGTGAACAATGTTTGTCGTTACTTTTTGTGCAATACACAAGACTACTTGAATATCACGAGTTTGCTTTTGGGGGTGTCTTGAAATACATGTATGCAGGGTACTTTTATATTTGGAGGGTTTGGAAAGAAAACTGTTTTCCATTCCTTTGCATTTTACTACACACTCAAAAACAGAGGTACGAGACAGGAACATTTCTATACCTGTAGGTACATTTTTTACAAATGTTCTCTCATAAGTACAACATTGGTCTTTATGAGGCCAGACGTACCTATATACTATGAAAAAGGGTTCAAAGTAATATAAAGTACAAATTTGTACCATTACAACCCTAAGGGTACCTGCAGCATTGAAAAATGTGTGTAGCTTGTACAATAATTATAAATAGCAGTACTTCTAAACAGTAGTATAATTATAGTTATTATATTATGATTTTCATAATAATCGTAGTATTAATTATATGTATAATTATATATGTGTTTGGCCTAATATTTCTATAATAATTATTCATTTATTATTAGCATCTTTGATTGTTGTCATAATCTCTATTTTATTGACTTTTATTCATCATCTTTAATTGGTTTAATTGTACTTTATTAACTCATACAGCTTGATAAGGTACAAAAATGGACCATGAAGGTACAGAAATGTCTTTCAGAAAGGACCCCCCCAGCAACAAGCTTTGGACCCTTTCAAGTACAAATTGGCACCTCTATTTTTGAGTGTGTAGGGACATCCTGAAACCACTTTTTTTTGCAAACCAAGTGCAAGTACGAGTACTGAGATTTGAGTACTTGCTGATACCGAGTACCAATACGAGTAATTAATAGGGAAAAGTGAGAAGCGTGTTTTTGTTTTTGGGTTTTTTGTTGTTTTTTTAAATAAAGAGAAGCATTTCTGGTGCTCAGGTGTTGGTGTTTGGAAAGGATGTGTAAGTGCAGTGGACTGCAGTTTTTGCGGACACTCCAGCTTTATTTTAGCTAATAAGTCATAACAAGTCTCTGGTGATCTTTTGACTACATTTTTCAACTATGGTGTAAACTAGTGTTTTAAACAGCCACAACTGTTCTCCTGGCTGACATGGCACCATTGTGACATGGTTTTAGTGTCTTTTCTTTCTATAAAATCAAAATTTCCAACTCCTCACCTGTGATTTCTCCAGACTGCATTGATTCAACATTTCATGCTTATTTGTATGAAGCATTTTCATAGTAGCTACCATTTGTTTATGAAGCTGAAGTGATGAGAACTTTAGTTAGAATATATTCAGTTATTTTTTTCTTTTCTGCGACCGTTGGCCTTTTTCCTTTTAGTTCCATAATTGGATCTGTTTCTTTTTTGTTTTCTTAAAAATTTGAGAATTGAAGTACTAATGGTCCACTCTGAACCCAGGGACATGACACGGGTCAAATGCATTTAATCTGTCCTCGTGTGATCAAAAGCGTCTTGTGATTTAAAATTAGACGTAAACTCCAATGGAGTAAATGCTAAACTCTGCTCATGTTGAAGAATGTCAGTGTAAACACCTTAGGTATCGGCTGCTGTCATTAGCGAGTATTTGATGAGTACAGCAAAATAGGCCAGGTGGAAGTGGCGACGCTTCAGTAGAAGCTCTGTCCCTTCTGCCATTGCTGCTCTCAACAGTTCAAAGCGATAATCTTGCTCCTCCTCATCATATTTTGCGATGTGTTGTGTGTCTATTTGTCTACAGTGTTGTATGTACGTTCTGACAATGCATGTGAAAAAGAATTGCCCCTAGGGGACAATAAAAGTTCTATCTATCTATCTATCTATCTATCTATCTATCTATCTATCTATCTATCTATCTATCTATCTATCTATCTATCTATCTATCTATCTATCTATCTATCTATCCATCCATCCATCCATCCATCCATCCATCCATCCATCCATCCATCCATCCATCCATCCATCCATCCATCCATTTAAAGCTTCTAATTCATCATAGCGTATGGAGTAGTGAATCCAATTTTATCAAATATTGCAAAAATTGTTGAAAGAAACATCTTCCATTACGCCTTTAAAGGAGTGGAGGGTCACGTGACCTCTCAGTATGATGGAACAGCAGACGTGCAGGTTCTGGACCATCTGCAGGTTTTCACCATGAATGCTCGGAGGCCTGTGACAAGAACATCCTACTATTGAGCTGACGGAATAAAACCCCTATGTTGGTAAGCTGAGCGATGACTGGGGTCGGTCTGGACCGGGACCATGACTGAGGTCGGTCTGGACCGGGACCATGACTGAGGTCGGTCTGGACCGGGACCATGACTGGGGCCGGTCTGGACCAGGACCAGTAGATAGCCTTTGTTGATGTAAAGCTATTATTTCTGCCACAGAGGTCTTCCCCGGGTAAGCACACTCGTTCCCATCCTGTGGTGAAATGTGTCATGTGCCTTATTAAATCATCTTGATCTTGAATATCAGATCAATGTGCAGTTTGTTCCTTCCACACTGATATTAAAGGTACAATATGTAAAAATTACTGACATCTAGTGGTAAACATGGGTATTTGAAAGAAAAGACATTTTCTTTCAAATGACTTCATATTCCAGCACTGTTGTGAATGTACAGTGTCTGTTTGCTCTGACCAAATTTATGAATGACATATGTCTGAATACTGACACAGTAAAATCAGCAGTGTTAGAGTAACACTTAAAGAGTCCATTTTAACACTAAGCCAGGTTACATATGGTCCTGCCCTGTACAGTGTTAAAGTAACACTGGATCTAGTGTTGAATTTCTAGTGTTAATTTAACACTGATGAGTTCATTTTCATTATAGAGTTAAACTTGATCAACACTGACATTGTTAATAAGCTTTTACTCTTTGAGATAAAGTAACAACCTGTAGTGTTGATTTAATATGTCATTACACAAGTGTTGACACATCAAATTCTTTAACATCTTCACAAAGTAAAATATTTCAGTTAATGGTGACTTGCATCCATTCAAGGTTTAGTCAGGGGTCTTGCCATTGATTAGCTTTCTAGCAAGTTGAGATTGTGGAGAAGCATTGCTTACCATCTCCAACATCTCTTTTAGTTAGAAGTTAGAGTTCACACCAAGGTACCATAAGCTGAGCACATACACACTTCACTCGTGGTGCAGGATTAAACAGTGAAGTCACACTGTGAAGTTGCTTTTTTTAAACGGCTCTTACCTCTTTAAATGAGTTCTGCCATTGTTGAATGTATATTTTTTCTGCTATGATATGAAGTTTGTGTTTTATACCATGTATTTGGTGATAAGAAAAAATAAATAAACAAAATGAAATGAATTGAAATTAACAAAGCATGATGGGAAATATTCAAGCTGAAAAGGGTGGAGCCTCCCTGAGTAACTCTGATAAGTTATTTTTCTTTGACACTGAAAAGAAAAAACTTGTTTGAACTCTGAAAATGATCACCAGCACTGCTGGTCATCAGGGGGTATTTTACTCTCACTGGTGTTGGAATTACTCTAAAAGAGTTAGGGCCCGATATACGAAAGGTTTGCGCTTGTTAAAACAGGCGCTATCTTCATTATGCACGCAATAATCCACCAGAGCTGATTTACAAAGCAGGGCAAAAGGAGGTTTTGCGCTTGTTAAGGGGCAAAATAGCGCCGCTGTCCATTTTGCGCATCTGCTGCAGATGAATATGCAAACTGGGCGTTTCTGCCAGAAGGCGCAAAATATTGGGAGGAGACTATGCAAAACCTCAGTTTAACACGCGCAAATGTGATCTATGAACCGTTCAACGAAAAGCGGGGGCAAAAAACTGCGTGTAATTTAGCACGTCTGAAAAGCAGGTATAACTGCAGCTTTACGCACTGATGGCTGAAAGATGCTGCAGGACTGCAGACGTCGGGTCAGAACCGGTTCTGCTGCAGGACTGCAGACATGCAGCATCGGGTCAGAACCGGTTCTGCTGCAGGACTGCAGACGTCGAGTCAGAACCGGTTCTGCTGCAGGACTGCAGACGTCGGGTCAGAAGTGGTTCTGCTGCAGGACTGCAGACGTCGGGTCAGAACCGGTTCTGCTGCAGGACTGCAGACATCGGGTCAGAACCGGTTCTGCTGCAGGACTGCAGACATCGGGTCAGAATAATTTCTCATGATGTGTTCAGGCGACATGTCAGGTTTTCATTATTTAATTAAATAACAATCATCACTGTTAAACTCGGTTATTCTGACATGAAGCAGAACATCTGCAGCTGCAGCATCATTGTAGTTAAAGCTGATATTATTTATGTCTTTTTATTTTCTGTTACTTTTTGCCGATGGCATATTTTTAAATTAAAATCATCTCCTGCTCCTCCACACCGCAGCAACTGCTGCTGCTGCTCTGAGGTTGCTTTCCTGCGTGAAGTTGGCCCCCACCCCACAAAAAACTCAGTGAAAATAACCAGTAACGCACAAACTATTGATACTACTTTTTACTGAGTTTTGCATGGGGTGGGGGGCAATTACGCAGGTCCCGCGCCTGGCATTGTGCCAAAGAGCGCGCAGTCTGTGCGTAACATCAGATCATCTTCACCAGCGTCTCCTCATCCATGTCCTCATCCATGTCCTTATCCATGTCCTTATCCATGTCCTCATCCATGTCCTCATCCACGTCCTTATCCACGTCCTTATCCATGTCCTTATCCATGTCCTTATCCACGTCCTTATCCACGTCCTTATCCACGTCCTTATCCATGTCCTTATCCATGTCCTTATCCACGTCCTCATCCATGTCCTTATCCACGTCCGTAAACTGGCCTCTTCTTACAATCCACAGTGTCCATCCATGTCCTCACCTCCCCCCACCTTCCATCCTGCCTTATCCCCGTTTTTATTTATAGTTATTATATGAAGAGTTCATTTTGCATAAACAGACAAACATCACTGTGGAAAAACAGAGATAACTGCTTTTGTTGCTGTCGGGTACAAACCTCCTATCTCCATTTTACATCATTAAACCTCCACTTCATGTGAGCTTGATTTGCTGAAAATATTCAAAAAGTAAATGAGGAGTTTATGTGCAAAAGCAGTTAACTCCGTTTTTTCTAAATGGCGTTTGTCTATTTTTACAAATGAACTCTTCATATTTATCTTATATTCTGTTTTTTATTTGCCTCATTACATCTCTGAAACTAACATCTCTCTATCCGGATGAATTTCATTTTGCGTTTACCACATGCTTTTCTGAACTTTCCGTGGCGCAGGGAGAGCGCACGCTAAATCCTCATTTAAATCCTGCTGTTTGCGCCTGTTACAGATTGCGCGTGTAATCTTTGTAGATCACCCGCAAACGCTAAAATGACGGCGCACGCAATTTTTTTGCGAGGCAAAGACATTAGACTCGCAATTTGGATTCTTTATAAATCAGGCCCTTAATGTGATTTAACAATTCAAATTTTACACTGAGGATTTTGCTGTGCACTGGAAAAATGTCAGTGTTGGTTTTACTGGATCTCAGTGCTGCATTTGATACAGTTGACCACATTATATTACTCCAACGACTGGAGAAGTGGGGGGGTCTCTCTGGGTCTGTAGTAAACTGGTTCAAAACATACTTGGAGAACAGGAAGTACTTTGTGTCAGTAGGTAATTTTACATCTGAGCAGACAAAAATGACCTGTGGAGTTCCCCAGGGCTCTATCCTGGGGCCTCTTCTGTTTAACATCTACATGCTACCACTGGCTCAGGTTATAAAGAACAACAATATTAGTTACCATAGCTACGCAGATGACACACAGCTATATATTACAGTGTCAGCAGGAGACCGGGGCCCTGTACAGGCTCTTGGTAAATGTATTGATGAGATTAATGACTGGATGTGCCTCAACTTTCTTCAGCTGAACAAAAACAAAACTGAGGTGATTGTTTTTGGAGCCAAAGAGAAACGACAGCAGGTTGTCACAGAACTTCAGTCCATCCACATAAAAACCACCAATCAGGCCAGAAATCTGGGTGTAGTGATGGACTCAGACCTAAAAACCACCAACCAGACCAGAAATCTGGGTGTAGTGATGGACTCAGACCTAAAAACCACCAACCAGACCAGAAATCTGGGTGTAGTGATGGACTCAGACCTAAAAACCACCAACCAGACCAGAAATCTGGGTGTAGTGATGGACTCAGACCTAAAAACCACCAATCAGGCCAGAAATCTGGGTGTAGTGATGGACTCAGACCTAAAAACCACCAACCAGACCAGAAATCCGGGTGTAGTGATGGACTCAGACCTAAAAACCACCAACCAGACCAGAAATCTGGGTGTAGTGATGGACTCAGACCTAAAAACCACCAACCAGACCAGAAATCTGGCTGTAGTGATGGACACAGACCTAAAACCCACCAACCAGACCAGAAATCTGGCTGTAGTGATGGACTCAGACCTAAAACCCACCAACCAGACCAGAAATCTGGGTGTAGTGATGGACTCAGACCTAAAAACCACCAACCAGACCAGAAATCTGGGTGTAGTGATGGACTCAGACCTAAAAACCACCAATCAGGCCAGAAATCTGGGTGTAGTGATGGACTCAGACCTAAACTTTGAAAAACACATCAAAGCGATCACTAAATCAGCCTACTATATAGACTTTAAAGTTCTGCTGCTGGTCTATAAAGCTCTGAATGGTTTAGGCCCAAAATACATCAGTGACCTGTGACCCAGTATGAACCTACTAGACCCCTCAGGTCATCTGGATCTGGTCTTTTATCAGTTCCCAGAGTCAGAACCAGACATGGAGAAGCTGCGTTCAGCTTCTATGCTCCACGTCTGGAACAAACTCCCAGAAAGTCTCAGATCAGCTGAAACACTTAGTTTATTTAAATCCAGGCTGAAGACCCACCTGTTCACAGCTGCAGTTACGTAGATTTTATTCAAAAGTTAAAATCCGCACATCTCTATTTTCTCTCTTTTTAATGTTAAATGCTTTTAATTTTGAAACATGCTTCTAATTGTTTTCTCCCTTTTTGCTTTTATGTTAAGCACTTTGAATTGTTCTGTAAATGAAATGTGCTATACAAATAAACTTGCCTTGTTAGTGGCCAAACTTCTTCCAGACATAAAGATGTTTTAATATGAGTGTATCAGTGGTCTTAGGTGTAGCTATGACTGGACTACGAGGAACCACTTTAATGTCTTTTAGGGCATTACTTACCCAAACAGTCTCTAACTCCCATTAAACAGAGCTGCTACAGCAGTTTTACAGTTCAGAGTTTTCATTTCACTCACATTGTTTTGTCCATTCAGGGACACCATAGTAAAATTGGGGGAACAAATATGGCTGCCCCCATATATTTAATTCAATATAATTCAACTATATTTGTATAGCGTCCATTCATGACGTCACCTCAGGGCGATTAACAGACAGAAAAGTTCAGGTCAGATTCATAACAGCCTAGCTAAGGAAACCAACAGATTGGATCAGTCTAGACTTGACCCGGTCCAATCCCCCATCCTGAGCAAGCACGGAGTGGTGGCGACAGTGGGAAGGAAAAACCTCCATCTGCCTCGACTGGCTGGGGTGGAGAGGACAGAGAGAGAGAGAGAGAGAGAGAGAGAGAGAGAGAGAGAGAGAGACCAACAGATACTGCAACTTTTATCCAGCCAGACCTGCTGAGAGAGGAGAACACAGTTAATGATGCAATATCTCACAAGTTTCTACATGGAGAGCAGAGATGAGTGAGAAAGAAAGCCCAATGCATCAAGAACGTCCCGCAGCAATCGGCCCCCAGCAAGTAGATATAAGTGCCTCATTCTCAGAAAATAAAAACATAACAGTTATTCTAGTGTAGCAATTACACATCAATAGAAACTAGTTTGAATTATATATCACATTTTTCTGCTGTTGACCTCTGATATTTTTACACACTGTATCTAAGACAGATTAGTTATTTGAATCCTGACCTCTGACCCCCAGGTCTTCACAGGAATCTTTACAGCTGAGATGGTCCTCAAACTTCTGGCGATGGACCCGTATTACTACTTCCAGGTCTGCCTATCTCAGTTAGATCACTGCTTCCTCCGGTCAGCTGTTCCTACTGTAACATTGCTTTGTTGTCATGGTTACAGGTGGGTTGGAACATCTTTGACAGCATCATCGTTACCATGAGTCTGGTTGAGTTGGGACTGGCTAATGTTCAGGGTCTTTCTGTGCTGCGCTCCTTCCGTCTGGTAAGTCGATTGACCTGCTGGTAAACATGACTACAGTTGTATCTCTGATGACCTCTCCTATACTCTCACCTCTCTGATAATCTCTCCTATACTCTCACCTCTCTGATGACTTCTCCTATACTCTCACCTCTCTGATGACCTCTCCTATACTCTCACCTCTCTGATAATCTCTCCTATACTCTCACCTCTCTGATAATCTCTCCTATACTCTCACCTCTCTGATGACCTCTCCTATACTCTCACCTCTCTGATGACCTCTCCTATACTCTCACCTCTCTGATAATCTCTCCTATACTCTCACCTCTCTGATAATCTCTCCTATACTCTCACCTCTCTGATGACCTCTCCTATACTCTCACCTCTCTTCTCCTATGACCTCTCCTCATACTCTCACCTCTCTCTGATAATCTCTCCTATACTCTCACCTCTCTGATGACCTCTCCTATACTCTCACCTCTCTGATGACCTCTCCTATACTCTCACCTCTCTGATAATCTCTCCTATACTCTCACCTCTCTGATAATCTCTCCTATACTCTCACCTCTCTGATGACCTCTCCTATACTCTCACCTCTCTGATGACCTCTCCTATACTCTCACCTCTCTGATAATCTCTCCTATACTCTCACCTCTCTGATGACCTCTCCTATACTCTCACCTCTCTGATAACCTCTCCTATACTCTCACCTCTCTGATGACCTCTCCTATACTCTCACCTCTCTGATAATCTCTCCTATACTCTCACCTCTCTGATAACCTCTCCTATACTCTCACCTCTCTGATGACTTCTCCTATACTCTCACCTCTCTGATGACCTCTCCTATACTCTCACCTCTCTGATGACCTCTCCTATACTCTCACCTCTCTGATAATCTCTCCTATACTCTCACCTCTCTGATGACCTCTCCTATACTCTCACCTCCCCAGTGCTTAATTTGTCCTCCAAAATGTGCCAGGTCCCCCTTCTCGAGGGAACCCATCACCTCCACACAGGCGCAAAAAAAGCTTTATTTTCTAGTGTTTTTAACATGTTGTTGTGTTTTACCTTAATTTCCGTAACTACATTGTATAACATTTGCAGCAAAATTAGCAACATCAAGTGGCCCCCTGGCCCATCGGAACAGACAAGAATCTATCAATTTAAATGAGCAAACTGAATAACTGACATATTGTATATGTGTTTATATATATGGTAAATGGACTGTACTTATATAGCGCTTTTCCAGTCATACTAACCGCTCAAAGCGCTTTACACTACATATCACATTCACCCAGTCACACACACAATCAAACACACATTCATACCCCGACAGGCACACCGGGAGGCAATTTGGGGTTCAGTGTCTTGCCCAAGGACACTTAAACATGTAGTCTGGGGAAGCCTGGAATCGATCCCCCAACCCTCCAGTTGAAAGACGACTGCTCTTCCACCTGAGCAACAGCCGCCCCATATATACATATATGTATATGTTTTTAATTTCATCCTTCCAAATAGACCTTTTGGCTACATTTTTTCTGCATTTTATATTGTCAGGTTTTTGTATTGATAAGGTGTTTACGTGACAGTGACACAGTTTGAACTGTAAGAAAAAAACACAACAAAACTGTTGCTAACATAATGAGTTGTGCACACAGCCCAATACTGCCAAAATTAAGGCAGCAGACACATTTTGAATAAATGTCTTCTTTATGGATTCATTTATGTGTCATCTTGTTATGTGTTTGGTACATGAATACAATGAATACACTCCCCACATGTACATTGGTACACGTGGGAAGTGGGTAGCCTAGTGGTAGCATCGTGGGCTATAGCGCGGAGGACCCGGGTTCGAGTCCTTGACATGACTCCTGGGTGTACCACTCTGGACCCCTGAGCAAGGTCCTTAACCCCCCAACTGCTCCCCGGGTGCTTTGAGTAGCAGCCCCCTGCTCTCTGATACTTACAGTACAGAGATGGTGAAATGCAGAGCCCTAATTTCCCCTCAGGGATCTCAATAGTATAACAAAAAAAAACTTTATGCTTGTTGACTGATTGTCTTCTCATGATGTCACCACAAGGCCTCTCAGCCCCCCCAACCCCTCCCTCCCTCTCTCTCTCGTGCCATGTAGTTTCCCTTCAATGGAGGGGGGGTTGAATTAGGACTTCATGTTTTACTGTACTTTAAAAGGTCTAAACAGAGTGGCATGTTAAAAATCATGCTGCAACTGTATCCACACATTCTCCCCGGCTTTGCACCTGGTCCGTGAGTTCAGCGCAACGGCTTTGCTATGACCTTCACGGCGCAAGCTTTCACACTGTTCACTGTCCTATACCCCCCCTTTTTGAAGACCTCATCTCTGACTCTCTTTTTCTCACCTGTTCAGATGCGAGTGTTTAAACTGGCCAAATCGTGGCCTACCCTCAACATGTTGATAAAGATCATCGGGAACTCCGTGGGGGCTCTTGGAAACCTCACTCTTGTTCTTGCAATCATCGTCTTCATCTTCGCCGTTGTTGGCATGCAGCTGTTTGGGAAGAACTACAAAGACTGCGTCTGTCGCATTTCAGAAGACTGCGAGCTTCCTCGCTGGCACATGGATGATTTCTTCCACTCCTTCCTCATCATCTTCAGGATCTTGTGTGGAGAATGGATTGAGACCATGTGGGACTGCATGGAGGTGTCGGGTCAGGCCATGTGTCTGATAGTTTTCATGATGGTCATGGTCATCGGAAACCTTGTGGTGAGTCTCTTTGGTTGGAGGGTTTCTGTTCAGAGTCAGGAGCTGTATTCTCTAAGAATCAGGGCTGAAAGTAGCTCATAACCTGTTGATTTAAGAGTAACTTAAAGAAAAAGTGCCTGTGCCAGTCCTAAATTTGTCAGGACTCCTAAAATGCTAAAAGTACACCAAAGATTAAATTCAAAGCTGGCTGCTGCCAGTAATTCACATTACAGAATCAACATTTTTCAAGACTTCTATGAAGTTTTTTCCCTCTCTGTTGTTTTGAAAACAGTAAGTACAGAGCAACATTCTTAGTATCATGTTCAGTTTGAAATTTTGGTTTAATGACAACCTTAAAGGCAGGGTGGATGATGTTTTCCGGGAGCATTTTTTACTATAATGCTTGAAGTCTTCTTCACTCCCCGATAGCAGCCAATTAATTAAATGTTCTGACAGAAAAAAAAATAATAATAATCACCTGTGGAACGTACAGCACTGGAAAAACTCCATCCAATGAAATTCATTTCATTGGATGGAGTTTTGAACGGCCCGTGCTGATTGATTGAATGATTTTTATGTTCATCAAACTCGACTGGTCCCTGTCGCGCACCAACCGTCCTCGCGTGCATGTGCACACGCTCACAATTCGCCATGAGCATCTCAGTGCACACGAACCTAGACCAACATGGCTTCTCGCTGCTCTTATCTACGCTGCTGTTTGCTCTTAAAGAAGAAAAAATGGATGTGGATGAAGTCATGGAGGTGTTGGTGTTTGCAGTGAGGATGTTTTACGCCACAGAAGAAGTTGGAGGTGCCTCTGCTGTTTACTTGGAAGCTAGCAAGCTAGCCACTCGGCTGTTCTCGGTTAACTTCACCGATAAGAGCGCACACGACACATTCCTATTTCCTGGAGGCGTGGTTTCGAGGGGTGTATATTTTTTTCAAATGTAGCTTGTCCGAACTGTTTTTCCAAGATGGCCTACCCTGCCTTTAATGGTAAAAGATGCTGAATGGCTGACCTGCTCCAGAGCAGGCTATGATCTGGATCAGAGATCAACCAATCAGCTCTCTGGAAAATGTTACGGCCAATCTTAGAACAAACTGACGGCACTGATGTGGATCCTCAAAGGAGCTTAGAGGGAAAGAGGTTACTGGGACAGATGCTCCTTGGGATTGGTGGCGCTGTTTGTCAATGCCAAGGGCACCAGGACCCAGAGTTCACCCTGGGGTGTGGGTGTGTTTTTAGAGAGGGAGTGTGTGTGTGTCTGTGTTTGTGTGTGTATGGGGGAGGGGGTTTACAAATACAGCGTCCAAAAAGACATCTTTAAAAAATGTTCTCAAAATGGATGGACAGTATATTTTGAGTCTGGAACAGTGTTAAAAACAGTCATGTTTGTTAAATTACATTTCAGTGTTTAAATCAATTTTTTAACTGCATTTCTATCTTTTGTGCATAAATAATTCAGGTAGGGCAACCAATTATCAACAATATGTATATATATATATATATATATATATATATATATATATATATATATATATATATATATATACTGTATATATATATGTGTGTGTGTGTGTATTTTCTTATGATTTACACTATGTCAAATCTTTGGCAAGTATCTACTTAGACTCTTACATTAGTTTTAATATACTCTAGCATGTTAATACATACATGTTCAAAATAATTTAAGAGTTTTAAGATAAAATAACATGTTCATAGTTTTACATTGGTTGTACCACCTGACATTGAAAGTGTAGCGGTCTACCTCTGAGTTGGAGAAAAGCTCAGTTTATCCATATTTTATAGAGAACAACAAACCTTTTCACTCACCAATAAAGTCTACTTGGGATGTTCTGGCTGCAGCAGCATCATGTTTGCTGTTATTACCTCTTTATTAGACAACTAAAGTCATGTTTCTATGGTTGTGCCACGCTGACATTTAAAGGTGTCATAACCTGCTGTTTTACATCCACAATCCTTTTTGAATTATCTTCAAATGAATTTTTAATTCTAGTTGGGTGGGAGGAAAATTTAATGAGCTCATTTTAACCTCTTTTAATCCCCAGCTATTGTTTGTCGTGAGAATACGTACGAGAATCAGAGCTGTCTGTAAGCGCGTTCACGAGGCAAACGTCAAAGCCAAAACAAAGTTTTATCAGGACAGAGCAGGTGAAGGAAATGATGTCCCAGCAGAGAAAAACTTGATAAAAACGTAACGGTGCGGCTGATGGAGAGGATCTGGAGTAAAAGGGCTGGACTCTGATGGATATAAGGAGCGGACGTCTGACGTGAAGTTAACCAAACACTGTTAGCTTCTGTAGCTACATTAGCAGCTTGTCTGCTCGTCTACCACCGTTTACTGGTCTCTGACACAAAAGATAATAAGTTACACAGCAGCAACACTTACTGACTGCACATCCTCACTGATAAATATCATCCACTGCTCCCTGGTAAAGCTGTCCCTCCTGTTACACTGAAACTGATGAATTTCTGCCGAGGCAACTCAGCATGGCAATCTCCCTCCTCCTCCTCCTCCTTGTCGCCGGCGTCTTTTCTGACAAAGCCGGTCTACTCCGTGGCAGGTAATCAGCTGCCTTCAGGTGGTGCTAAAGAGGCTAGCTTAGCAGCTAGCAGCCTCTCTAGTTCACCTCATAACAGCTAATCATAATGACTCCGCGGCAGGTAATCAGCTGCTTTTAGGTGGCGCTAAAGAGGCTAGCTTAGCAGCTAGCAGCCTCTCTCATTCACGTCATAGGAAGAAAGAATTCCAATTCGCGTACTGTGGAGAGCGTGTGCTTGTGGCCGGTTCTGGTGAGAAGAGAGCGCTGCACTCAAAGACGAAGTTACTTTCATTTTCTGGAGTTTCTGGCACGTTATAACTGAGGTCCTGTTCCAATGCACATGTTTTTACGTGAAAAAGTGGGATTTCCGGGTGATGACTCCTTTAAGTACATACAAATTATTGGACACAGCACAAGTTTTAAATGATCTCAAAAGCTTTAAACTATTACTCTTTATAAAGGTCGGCTTATTTGAAATATTTTAAACACAAAATTATGCCAAGAGATTTAATATCAGTCATCAGTCATTTTCTGTACCGCTTATCCAGTTCAGGGTTGCGGGGGTTGCTGGAGCCTATCCCAGCTATTATCAGGCGAGAGGCGGGGTACACCCTGTACAGGTCACCAGTCTGTTCCAGGGCCACATTTAACACACACACACACAGTTAATTTATTATCATTAAAACACCATATAAAAAATTTTTCTCAGTATGTTTATTTGCTCAGACGGTTGCACCACCTGACATTTTAGGGGTTTGTGATGTCAATACATAAAAATATATGTAATTGGAATGTGCTGAAAATGTATGAAACTAGAAAATGTTATGGAATATAATGATGCACTCAGGGATTTATCAGATTATTTTTTAAAAAGCAATGATACACTCGGACACAGAACTATGCACGTCATGTCAATGACCCATCTATAGGCATGTGTGGGTGCAGGGAGAGGTATGTGTGTTTGTGGGGGCGTATGGGTGTGTGTGCATATGTGAGCGAGGTGTGGGTCTGCATATGTAAAGCGCACGTATATGTGTATGTGGGTGAGGGTGAGGGCAGCTGTGCGGCGGAGGGGTTGTTGCAGCAGGGTAACTTTAGGGTAAACCGGCAGGTTCTCCACACTGACTGAACCCCTGATCATACCTCAGCTGACTCCATCATGTGGGATCCTCAGAGCAGCAGCTGGTGGACGGATGTCTGTTTTGAGTCAATGTGGTGGGACTGGTGTGAAAAGGATTCTCTCACTGGTCTGGTTCCAGGTCCTGAATCTGTTCCTGGCCTTGTTGCTCAGCTCTTTCAGTGGCGATAATCTGGCAGCTCCAGAAGACGAAGGAGAAAACAATCTTCAGATTGCCATAAATCGGCTCAGCAGGGCGGCGGCCTGGATCAAGGCCTGGATCCTGGAGCGTATCTGGACTCTGCTGGGAAAGAAGACCAGCAAAGGCCTGGACCACAATGGTGGGAGCATATTTATTTTATTGATCATCTGTTTCAGACATTGTTGTTTATTGAGGTCTGGTTGGTTCCAGCTGTGGCCTCTGAGGAAGATGATGGAAACAAGGAGGTTCTAGCTCTGACCTCGTTGACTTCAGACCAGCTACCGTCACAAGTCAGTGTCCCTACTGGTTACCATGGTAACCTGACCAGCAACTACCACAGCATAACTTCCCTGAAGGTTCCCATCGCCGAGGCTGAGTCTGACCATGATGATGATGATGATGATGATGATGACGATGACGATGACAATGATCAAGGCGATGAAGATCAACCCTCC
>JALJCO010008083.1:277500-380000 GCA_023101725.1 Atherinomorus stipes | reverse complement strand
CAGTAACGTCTTGGTCTTGTCTCGGTTCCTGGTCTGGGTAATGTCCTCGTCTTGGTATCTGGTCTGGATAATGTTTTGGTCTTGGTACCTAGTCTCAGTAACGTCTTGGTCTTGTCTCGGTTCCTGGTCTGGGTAATGTCCTCGTCTTGGTATCTGGTCTGGATAATGTTTTGGTCTTGGTACCTAGTCTCAGTAACGTCTTGGTCTTGTCTCGGTTCCTGGTCTGGGTAATGTCCTCGTCTTGGTATCTGGTCTGGATAATGTTTTGGTCTTGGTACCTAGTCTCAGTAACGTCTTGGTCTTGTCTCGGTTCCTGGTCTGGGTAATGTCCTGGTCTTGACGACAGCACTACTCTGCTGTGTCTGAGTGATGAGTCCTCAGTCCAGTCCAGTCCAGTCCGTGCTGAAAGTCTGACTCAAACCTTTCTGTGTTCCAGGGTGCTACAGTCGTTGTCCACGCCTGGACATCGACACGTCCCAGGGCAGAGGGAAGATCTGGTACAACTTCAGGAAAACTTGTTTTTCCATTGTGGAGCATAACTACTTTGAGACCTTCATTATCTTCATGATCCTGCTGAGCAGCGGAGCTCTGGTAAACACAGCTCAACAACATTATGGATTATTGATCGGACCCTAACCCCCTCATTCTCAAACATTTCAGTTTAACCTTGATGTCTTCTATCATCAGTCCCCTAACAGCCTGACTGCTTCTCACTGTTGCCAGACCCAGAAACCCATTTAACGATCGGGTCATCCTTATCAGACATGAGGTCTATGGTGACTCTGCTTAGGGCTGGACGATAATTCAATATTGATATATATCGATCGATAGAGGTTTTTTCAATAGAAAAAAAAAGAGGGTCAATAAAAGTTCAATATAGAAACACAGTTTTCCTCTGTAGCCTATCGGGTAGCATGATACAGTCACTACTTACGCCAACCAATCACAAACGCAGACCAGGCAAAGGCTGAATTGAAATTCAGTGTTAGCGTGATCTTTATTATGAGTAGGTCATTCAGCAAAAGCTTAAAGGGGAACTTTGTTTTTTTTCAATCTGGATCTGGTTTCTAGCATGAAACACATTCATTTACTCACCCAGACAGTTTTGGTGTAACTTGAATTCCTTCGGGAGATATTTAGATCCACTCCAGATCAGCGTATGTCAAATATAAGGACAAATCACCATAAAAAAGCCGCTTCGAGCTCACAGGAGGGGTCTGACTAATGTTTCGCAACAAAACATTGGTGAAATGAAGGAGTTTGTGGCAGATAATGCCTTATTTAGAGGTTGTGCAAGGTTGCCCCATCACTTCCATTATATTGGACATAACACTGATCTGGAGTGGATCTAAATGTCTCCTGAAGGAATTCAAGATACACCAAAACTGTCTGGGTGAGTAAATGAACATATTTCATGCAAGAAAATAGATCAAGATTGAAAAAAAACTCGAACTTCCCATTTAAATGGCCAGGGCTGCACTTAAAATGGCTTTTATTTTGAAAATGACTTTTTTAAAAATAAATATCGATATCGATCGATACAGATTTGTTTTTATCGATAATCTTTTTTTCTATATCGTCCAGCCCTAGCTAAACATCATTCTTACCAAAGTGCTGGTCTTTCAGCTTTCTCTCCTTCTCTCACAATACTTTCTTCATTCCTGTCAGCAACATGACGCGACACAATGTGCATTAGCGAAATTGCATCATGAAGTTAGCCCTCCTACTTGAATCACATTTGATTTTTGTAGGGTAAAATCCTCTTACTTACACTTTATTGAGTAGATGTGGAGGTTTTTCTCTCCTGAATCTGCCTAAAGTGTCCTCTTTCAAACCGCCTCAATACTACCAGTATTTAACTGTAATATGTATCATTTACAGCCAGAACTAAGTGAAAACAAAACCTTCCTGTAATTTTACAATTTGCTATTGTAAACTTCTGCCTTATGTTACTGGAATTATTTTTGGCCCATAATGCATTGCAATATACAGTTATACCTTGTAAAATTTTAGAACATGTAGATATTGTATTTTTTTACCGTAGAAATTCCAGAAATTAGTTACTGTGTGCATGTTGGCACCAGTCTGAGCACAAGAGGACTCTGAGAGATGAAACGCTTTTAAGGACCATTAAAAGATTTTGCCTTAGAGGCACTGAGTATGTTTGATGCATGCCAGAACGCCTGTCCAGGTGTGTAACCATAGTATATGTGTGGACAGGCATTCGAGGACATCTACATGGAACAGCGTCGCGTCATCAAGATCATCCTGGAGTATGCAGATCAGGTCTTCACCTACGTGTTTGTGGTGGAGATGGTCCTCAAGTGGGTGGCCTATGGATTCAAGGTGTACTTCACCAATGCCTGGTGCTGGCTGGACTTCCTCATCGTGGATGTAAGAACACCATGAGTGATGGTGACCGGGTCTGGGTCAGGGTTGGGCTCACTTTCTTCTGTTTAATGATCCAGAATCACTGTTAAAAAACCTGCAGGAAAAAAAAGCAGCTCTGCATGCCTCTTGGGGGGTTTGCGGGGCCTGGGGATGTTGGGCCGGTGACTCTGGCCCCTCCGCCGACCCTTTCCGCTCCCGTCCCTCTTCCCCCCTCCCTGGCCTGGGGTGGTCGAGCGCCCCCAGGGGCCGAGGCTGGCCCCTCTGTGGTGAATGCCGGTCGCCTGGCCGTGAGGGCGGCCATGCCTGCCCCCCTCTGCCCTGGGGGGATCCCGGGAGGCAGGGGTACCTAATGCCGGTAACGGCTCATCTTCCAGGGGGGAATTCATACCCCCCTGGTCTCCCTTCCCAAGACCTCCCCCCCCCCCCTGCTCTACCTCACACACACACACGTAGGGTTTTGGGGAGGGTGCGTGTCAAGCGGGCGTGGTGAGGGAGGGCACCAAAGTGCCTTTGCTTGCCACGTCTAGAGACAGCCTGCCCCCCAGTTTTAACCACACTTAGACACCTAAACACATAAAATAACAACAGCTCACAACCACTTCTGAGGGGCGGGCCATATAGTGTGTGGAAGGAGGGAGGGGCCGGTTGGGTGGTCATACCCCCTACGCGACCCCACTCCCGGCATGACTTGGCACTGCCCCTCGTGGAACGTGTTGGGGGCTTGGAGCTCACGGCTCCTTCCCCGGCCCGAGCTAACACTCAGGAGGCACGAGGGCATGGGCAAGAGAGAGGTGGGTATGTGAGAATAATGAATGAGAGTGTGAAAGAGGAAATGTGGGAGGGAGGAACTTGGGCTGGAAGAGGGGGGAGATGTGGGTAAGTGGTTGGAGGAAAGGGGGGAGGAGATGTGGGTAAGTGGTTGGAGGAAAGGGGGGATGGAGGAAGGAGGGGCATGCTCGTGAGTGTCTAGTAGGGATGGTCATGAGGGGCTGAAGGAAGGAAGGGCGGGAGTGTGATAGGTCAGAGGGATGGGCGGGGCTGGACATGTAAGGGGGGGACTGTATGGGGCATTGGGGGTATAGGGAGGTGGGGGCATATGTGTGGGGTGGAGGGAGGGGTTGGTGCAGTTATGTGGGGGGAGTGCATGTGTGTGTTAGAGGGTATGAGGGAGGTGGGGGTAGGTGTGGACGGTAGAGGGAGGAGAGTGTTGGGGGTGGAGGGAGGAGTGAGTGTGGGTATGTAAGGTCGGAGAGCGGAGTGGGTGGGTGTATGTGTGTGTGTGGGGGGGTACATGGGGGTGTTGGGGTAGGTGTGTGGGGAGTGTGTGTGTGAGCATGGTGGCGGGGTAGGGGGGTGGTAGAGGTGGTGGCGCCCTGGTGTCAGGTGTGTGGGGCAGGGACGTTGGGGTGGGGGCTGGCCTGCCCTGGGGGGGTGTCGTCTGGGGGGTCCGGTCCTCCTGGGTTTCAGTTGGGCCGCCCAGGTCGGGTGGGGGATGGCTGCTCCTGGGCGCTTGGGCCCTGGGCCCGGCGCTGTCTCTGCCCCGGGGGGCGCCCGGTGGGGTCGGCAGCTGCTGGTCTTGGTCCGCTGGGGCCTGGGCCCCCAGACCGCGGGGGGCTCTGGCCGGAGCTGCCTCTTGCCTCCCTCTGGGGGATGCATGTCCGTTCTTTGGGGGGGGGGTAGCTGGGATCTGGGCCTCTGGGTGGCTGCTGGGGGCCTGGGTCGTGAGCCTTGCGGGCTTCCTCCTCCTTGCAGAGACGAGGCTGTATCTGCATGACTGTATCACCATGGAGACCCTTTATTATGCATGTTGACACTGTGACACTGCTTCCCATTGCGATGACTAGGTTGTACCTCTTCTCTACTTCCCATTGCGCTGACTAGGTTGTACCTCTTCTCTACTTCCCATTGCGCTGACTAGGTTGTACCTCTTCTCTGCGTAGTTCTGCGTGTGTTTGTGTGTGTTTGTATGATCTGAGGATATTTAAGCCACCTGCAGGTCCTCCTGTAGGGGATTGCTTGTTTTGTTTTCCAACAGAGACCTTGGTTGTTTAGGGATTTCTGTACAGATGTACCAGTGAACTGTGGAAGTGGATTCATGTTTTCTCTCCTCTCTCTCTCTCTCTCTCTCTTCCTCTTCCTCACTCCTTTCTCTCTGTTCCACTTTCTATCATTACCTCTGTTAACTTTCATTTCTCCTTGTCAGGCCCAGCAGTATGATATGGAATGCTGTAATAGACAAATGTTTAATTAAAGAAATAAAATGAATAAACAGGATATCAAGTGGAGCCTTGTGTTCATAAAGCTCCGCTTGGTAAAGAAAAACTGTTCAACAAAATAAAGCAATCAGATTTCCATTCTGCTGCTGATGCTGGACAGGACAAGTAAAAAAAAAAAAATTAAAAAAAACCTGCAGGACCGTAGCTGACGAGTACCAGATCAGGAGATCCCTGATGGGGACGGGATGGGGGATGGGGGATGGGGTCGGGGTCAGGGTCGGGCTCACTTTCTTCTGTTTAATGATCCAGAATCACTGATGAAAAACCTGCAGGACCGTAGCTGACCAGGACCAGATCAGGAGATCCCTGGTATAAAGCTCTGTCCTTGTTAGCTGCTGCCCTGCAAATTTCCAAAACTTTGTAGCGCTGGTGTTTGCAATCAGTTTTTCTGATAAACAACATTGATATTTATTTGTAAACAAAGATGGAGACTGTAACTGCAAGGCCTTCAGCAGCTGTGTCGTTTCTGCCAGGTCTCACTGGTGTCACTGACGGCAAACATCCTGGGATACTCTGAGCTGGGAGCCATCAAGTCTCTGAGGACTCTGCGAGCTCTAAGGCCCCTGAGGGCCCTGTCCCGCTTTGAAGGCATGAGGGTAAGATGGGTGCTGCAGATGCTGGCAGATTGGTGCACTGGCAGGCTGAGTCAGCTGTTGCTCTGCAGGTGGTGGTCAACGCGCTGGTGGGCGCCATCCCCTCCATCTTCAACGTGCTGCTGGTGTGTCTGATCTTCTGGCTGATCTTCAGCATCATGGGGGTCAACCTGTTCGCCGGGAAGTTTTATTATTGCTTCAACGAGACGTCCGAGGAGATGTTCCTCCCCGAGCAGGTCGACAACAAGACGCAGTGCCTTTCTCTGATCCAGGAGAACTTCACCGAGGTCCGCTGGAAGAACGTCAAGGTCAACTACGATAATGTGGGCATGGGCTACCTGTCACTGCTGCAAGTGGTGAGTCTTGACCACTGGACCGGGTCTGGTTCACGGGACCTCCAAATTCCAGACCAGTAACCCTGTATCTGACACTCCTGTTGGTTCCAGGCCACATTCAAAGGTTGGATGGACATCATGTATGCTGCAGTGGACTCCAGAGAGGTCAGTACTGGTTATAGTGGGACTAGGACTGGAACTGTTACTGGTACAGGATTAAGATTGGTTTCAATTAAAAACTGATTCTTGTTCACGTTTAGCATTCTGTCCTTCACAAGACCGAGAAAACATCACAAATACTGATACAGGTTACCATGGTAACAGTGTTGTCTTTGTAGGTGGAGTCGCAGCCAGTGTATGAGGACAACCTGTATATGTACCTGTACTTTGTTTGTTTCATCATCTTCGGCTCATTCTTCACACTAAATCTCTTCATCGGAGTCATCATCGATAACTTCAACCAGCAGAAATCCAAGATAAGTTTCTCCACCCTGAAGCAGCGTCTCACTGCACACATCATCATCATTACCATCATCACATCACTGCACGCATCATCATTTCGCTGCACTGCATGTGAACTGTTCGTCTCAGGTCGTTTATACACATATGTGGAGCCAGGTGTGGGCGGAGCCAGGTGTGGGCGGAGCCAGGCGTTGCCGCGGCAGTAAAAAGGTTACAATGTTTCAATCTTCAACCAATCCGGCTCCGTTTCACATCTGCTTTTGAATCACTGCGCCCAGCAGTCGCTCTGCAGACTGGAGCATTGTGTATCCATGGCAACCAGACGGAAGTATATGTCCCAGCTTTAAGCGCAGCTGTGTTGTAAACAAAACACACGTGAATGATGGTGTGTTGAAGACACGTTTGCATGTGGAGAGCAATGTTGTCATGTACTGGAAGAGGATTTCTAGACAAACCAGAGCAAGACACAGATTGATTCCGTCGAACCGTGAAGTCCGACCATACACAGATATTATCGGTGAACAGCAGGTAGCGGTGAGTTGTAAACATGAACATTAATGCTTAGCCTGCTAGCCCTTGTTGGTAATTGTCCAGTGTTTGTGAACGCTCCGTTGATGTTGACATTAGAAATATATTAGTAGCTAGCAAACACATGATGATACTAAATGTTCCAGTTAGGCCCTAACCCTGTTATTGTAATATAACACTGTCAATAACAAGGATATCCCAAAAATACAGCTGCCTACGGATACCTGTTTAGTTCAAAAAGGTGGAGTATCTGGGGTTTAGGTTGCGCTAAAGTTGGTGCGTGTTCACACATCACTCGCGCTGCATTTCAGGTCAACACACAAGCCGCTCTGAAACCACCCTGTACAGCCGGTCCGAGAGCCGCCGAGTTAGGTCGACCTCAGACCAGGACTCAGACCAGAGACCAGGACTCAGACCAGACACCAGGACTCAGACCAGAGACCAGGACTTAGACCAGACACCCGGACACAGACCAGAGACCAGGACTCAGATCAGACACCAGGACTCAGCCCAGAGACCAGGACTCAGACCAGACACCAGGACTCAGACCAGAGACCAGGACTCAGACCAGAGACCAGGACTCAGACCAGACACAAGCACGCTGCTCTGAAACCACCCTGTACAGCCGGTCCAAGACCGGGCGAGTTAGGTCGACCTCAGACCAGGACTCAGACCAGAGACCAGGACTCAGACCAGAGACAGGCAAGCCGCTCCAACACCCCCCCTGTACAGCCGGTCCGAGACCGGGCGAGTTAGGTCACCTACGAGCGTGAGTGGCGTGTTCACACAGACCCAGTCACGCTGTGTTCGGTACCAAAACCCAGTTAGGTGGACATGAACGGGTCCTATGTGAAAACGACCTCAGTTAATGTGTCCCTCTCTCTCTCTCTTTACCTCGGAGGAACAGATATTTTCATGACAGAAGAACAGAAGAAATATTACAATGCCATGAAGAAACTGGGCTCAAAGAAGCCTCAGAAACCTGTTCCCCGACCTGAGGTGAGTCCAGACACATTCCTGTCTGAATGTCCACATGCAGGTTAGAGTTAGCAGGAGTTTCATAAAACTGGATCTGACCATCTTACCTCTGCTCCTACCTTCTCTGTCCGTCCAGAACAAGTTTCAGGGTCTGGTCTTTGACCTGGTGACCAAACAGTTCTTTGACATCTTCATCATGGTGTTAATCTGCCTGAACATGGTGACCATGATGGTGGAGACCGACGAGCAAAGCGCCGAGAAGGAAACCATCCTGTACTGGGTCAACTTGGTCTTCATTGTGGTCTTCACCACAGAGTGCAGTCTGAAGATCATAGCCCTCCGCCAGCACTACTTCGCTGTGGGTTGGAACATCTTCGACTTTGTGGTGGTCATCCTGTCCATTGTAGGTGAGTCAGGTCCTCGGGATTCCAGACCAGACAAGTCATGTTTCTGTCCTTTGTGTCTCCTTGATTTGTTGTGTCCTCTCTTCCTCCCTTCCTTCCTTCCTTGTCTCTTCAGGCCTTCTCCTTGCCGACATCATAGAGAAGTACTTTGTCTCGCCGACTCTCTTCCGAGTGATCAGATTGGCCCGTATCGGCCGGATCCTCCGTCTCATTCGTGGAGCCAAGGGGATCCGGACGCTGCTGTTTGCTCTGATGATGTCGCTTCCCGCCCTCTTCAACATCGGCCTCCTCCTCTTCCTCATCATGTTCATCTTCTCCATCTTCGGCATGTCGAACTTCGCCTATGTGAAGAAGGAGGCCATGATTGACGACTTGTTCAACTTTGAGGACTTTGGGAATAGCATGATCTGCCTGTTCATGATCACCACATCGGCCGGCTGGGACGGTCTGCTGAACCCCATCATGAACTCGCCTCCGGACTGCAACCCCGACTTTGAAAACCCCGGCTCATCGGTCAGAGGGAACTGCGGCAGCCCAGCGGTGGGCATCGTCTTCTTCACCTCCTACATCATCATGTCCTTCCTGGTGGTGGTGAACATGTACATCGCCATCATCCTGGAGAACTTCAACGTGGCCACGGAGGAGAGCAGCGACCCACTGTGTGAGGACGACTTTGAAATGTTCTATGAGACTTGGGAGAAGTTTGATCCTGATGCTTCCCAGTTCATCCAGTACGGGTGAGTCCTACCTGCTTCCACACCTGAGCTGGAGCGTCCTGTCCTCCCTGAACCTTATGTGCTATGTTTTACAGTGAGCTGTCGGACTTCTGCGACACTCTGCAGGACCCTCTAAGGATTCCCAAACCCAACACCGTCAAGTTGATCCACATGGACCTGCCTCTGGTCCCAGGAGACAAGATCCACTGCCTGGACATCCTGCTGGCCCTCACTGCCGAGGTATCATTAATTCCTTCCCCTGAGAAACTTTCCCGGAGTCCGGGCTCTGTGCATGACTCGCTGAGCTGCATTACTGGACAAACCAGTGAATCCAGGTGTGTCTGGCTATCGTTGGTGTGGTTACTGAGGCCAGGCACACCTGTATTATTCTATGTGTCAGGAAACGAAACACAGAAGAACAGGAGCTTGTGTTCAGGGAGGAGTGACGTGCATAGAGCCCGTTGTACGGCTATATTCTTTTTGGGGCCGTGTGTAGAGCCCGTTGTATCGGTTACATTGTGTTTGGAGTTGTGCATAGAGCCCATTCTATTGGTTAAATTGTGTTTGCAGGTCTTGGGGGAGTCGGGAGCGATGGACACGCTGAAAGCCAGCATGGAGGAGAAGTTCATGGCCAACAATCCCTCCAAGGTTCAGTCCCATTTACTCTTTCATTAAATTTCAGTCACGGCGTTTCTGATCAGCTCACCTTCAGATGTGAGGTGCAACCTTTGACCAAATGATGTCACTCTTTCCAGGTGTCGTACGAACCAATCAGCAGCACCTTGCGCAGGAAGCAAGAGGAGGTGGCGGCGAGGGTGATCCAGCGAGCGTACAGGAGGCACCTGCTGCAGCGAACCCTCAAACTGGCATCCTACAAGTACCGAGAGAAAACGCTGGGGCGAGGGGACATGCTGTCTCCACCGGAGACCGAAGGCCTTCTCTACAAACGCATCAGTCAGCTGTACGGGGACGGGGAGGTGGAGACCCCCGCCCGGGTGGAGCTGCAGACCGAGTTCATCCTCCATGCTGCCCCTCCGCTTGACAGCCTCACCTTCCTGCAGGATGAGAGCCTGAGGGAGTCAATCGTGTGATGACAAGTGTTCCTGCTCTCACCTGTGGAGAGGAGCAGACTCACCTTTCTGTTAGCTTTGGCCTCCCAGACGAGCAACAGCTCACAGCAGAGACGTCTTCAGACCCGGGTCATGGGGGTCTCCGTGGTCCTCCTGGACTCAGCTGAGGTTTTATCACTGTGTTGACGTGTAGGTGTTCAGGTTTGTTCTCTCTCACAGCTTCATCCACACGCCGGACCGTCTGACCGGGACTTCATACTACCGCTGATCACTCCTGGATCTGCAGGTCCTGGCTCGGTGCAGTTCTGCTGGTTCTGATCCAGACTCAGGAATCATGATGTCAGCGAGGAGTTGGGTCTCACTCTGAAAAAGAAAGTAAATATGGAACAAAAGCTTCAGTGTGAAATAGATGATGTGGTCATTTTTCCGATCAAAAATGTAAATTAAAATGGCCCCCCCACCCACCCACTGTATTTATTTATTTATTTATTTATTTATGTCCACAAATGGCACCCTAGATGAGGCGCATCCTAGACATGACAAACAATCAGAAATACAGGCTACAACATTTAGTCAGGGATGATTCCTGACAAAGCGCTCCAACAGCATGGACAGCGATCCTCCTCCTGTGGCAGATATATTTTTTCCGTGTGCACTAATAAGTTTCTTTTTACTTTGGGCATGGGGACAGCAGAGACCGTATTAACGGCATCTGTTATTCCTTCCAGGCTTTTGATTTACCTGTCCCTGTCACACCACTGCTAACTGATGAAAATAAAATGTTTGTTATCTCAACTTCACACACTAAAAACTCCTGGGTGAATATAATGACGCAATCGCTGACTCAATTTAGTGTTGGGTAAAATATATTTGGGTCTTTTATTGCTGTGGCACAAATATTGACCACAACCTGGGTACCTGCAACAGACTACATTGAAACACACCCAAGTCCTGGGCATGGAGGTACTAACTGCTGGGTGAAGGACCCATTTGCTGGGTTTGTTAAAGACACACAACGGAACTTTTAGCAGTTTTCTCAGTGACCCCCCTATCGGTGACTAAACTAGCAGCCATCTTGTATCATACCTGCACCATGATTCACTCCAGCCAGTAACAGACAGTCTTATCTTGACTCTTGTTCTGTCCCTTCCTCTCTTCCTTTTCCTCTCTTCCTCCTGTAATGTTTCTTTACTCTCTCTCTTCCTTTTCCCCGTCCCCCCCCTCCACCCCCCTCCCCCCCCTTCCTTTTTTCCCCCCCCCCCCCCCCCCCCCCCCCCTCTCCCCCCCCCCCCCTTCCCCCCTCTCCCCTCTTCTTCCTTCTCCCCCCCCCCCTCCTTCTCTTTTTTCCTTTCTTTTCCTCCCCCCCTTCCTTTTCGTCCCCCCCCCCCCCCCCTCCTCTTTCCCTCCCTTGCCCCCCCCCTCGTCCTCCCTTCCCTCCCTCCCCCCCCCCCCCCCCCCCTCCCCCCCCCCCCCCCCCCCCCCCCCCCCCCACTTTCCCTTCCCCCCTTTCCCTTTTCCCCCCTTTTCTTTTCCCCCCATTTTTTTTTTTTTTTTTTTTTTTTTTTTGTTTTTATTTCCCTTTTTTTCCACTTCCTTTTTTTAAATTCTTCTTATTATTGAATCTGACATGATGTGCGTTCAAAATACTCGCGGGGTTGATCCCTGGTTTACATCCGGTTGCTAGTGAGTGACGCGGTGCTGCAGCCAATAGTCGGTTGCGACGTCACAGTCGCGTCCCGGATGGGAATCTTACATAGTGCTGTTTCTGAGCCCCAGGACGCCTCTGGGCAGTGACGGCTCGAAAATGCGCAAAATGAATGTTGGTGTGCCATCAAAACGAGTCAAAAACGCAGATTTTTAAGGTCTAAAAGTTACGTTGTGTGTCTTTAATATCCCCATTCTGTTACTATATCCACCCCCCGCCAGGTCCATACCCATTTAATTGGTCATTTTTCCCACTGTTGGACATTGCAGGAAGGGGTGCAGGACATGATTTTCAGGTCTTGGAAGTAAGTGGCTTTATTCCATATTAAATGTTCTACAGTCATGCCAATATTTGCGATATAGCAAGACTTCTTGTGTGTTAGGCTATTTCTCACATTAACTGTTGTCCGTTGGTAGGCTACACTGTTAGCTAGCCTTCTGGTTATGTAGCTATTAGCTAAGTTACTAGCTTTTGACTTGTCAGGTTAATGTAGCCTGAGTTAACTGCCTAATCTCTAGCAGGAAAATCATTTCTAATCGATTATTTTATCACTGAACATAGCCTTGACTTTATGTTTTTAACTGAGACCTGGTTACATGAAAACTGTCATTCAGCTCTTATCGAGGCCACGCCCCCTAACTTCAGTTTCATCGGTGAAACCAGAGTGAACAGGAGGGGGGGGGTCGCTATCTTATTTAGGGACTCATTCCAGTGTAAACAGTTATCTCTTGGGGATTTCCCTTCTTTTGAATATGTGGCTTTACAGCTGACGGCCTCATCCAGAGTCATGTTTTTAAATATTTATCGGCCGCCCAAATACTGTGCAGATTTTAATGATGATTTTACTGAACTGTTGTCTGTGATCTGTGCAGACTTTGACCATCTTGTTATCACTGGTGATTTTAACATCCATTATGATTGTCATCAGGACAAAGGGACCAAAGACCTGATTAACACTCTGGACAACTTCGGGTTGACCCAGCATGTCACAGAGCCCACACACAGTAGAGGACACACCTTAGATCTACTGATCTGGAAGGGTCTGGACATTTCTAAGGTCACGGTGTGTGATGTGGGGCTGTCGGATCACTGCTGTGTTTTCTTTGAGAGTACCATCTCAGTGCACACAAATGTCTCAAAGGAGGTGATAACAAAACGGTGTATAACTGAAAATACCAGTGAGATTTTTAACCAGGTCTTCTCTCTAACACCTGCCCTGTCAGGGGCTTCTGTCAATGAGCTGGTCACTAACTTTAATGCTAACATGCTGAGTGTCATGGATTCTATTGCTCCTATTAAGGTGAAGGTTATCTCTGGAAGGAAAAAGTCTCCATGGAGAAATTCCACACTGGTGAAAACTGGAAAGAGAGAGTGTCGGAAAGCTGAGCGCAGATGGAGAAAAACAAAACTACAGGTTCATTATGACATCTATAAAGAGAAACTTCACTTTTATCATTTACAGCTGAGGAATGCAGGAATTCGTATTTTTCTGACATCATCACTAAAAACGGTCATAATGCTCAGGCCTTATTTGCTACAGTCGACAGGCTAACAAACCCTCCTGTCTCAGTAGCACCTGAATTTTATTCCACCAAAGCCTGCAATGACTTTGCCAAATTTTTCACAGACAAAGTCCAAATTATTAGACAAGCTGTTGGTTCAACAACAGCAGGTTCAGGTCTTGTATCGTGTCCACCAAGTCTAAACACCATGACACAGTTTTATCCCATTACTAGCAAAGAACTGGAGGACATCTTGCATCAACTGAACTCCTCCTCTTGCTGTTTGGACATCCTGCCCACTGGTTTTTTAAAAAAGGTCTCAAAGACCTTGGAGGCAGATCTGCTTCAGATTGTGAACTCCTCTCTAACGTCAGGTGTTTTCCCAGAGTCACTGAAAACAGCTGTGATCAAACCTCTGCTAAAAAAGGATAATCTAGACAAGACACAGATGAGCAGCTACAGGCCGATCTCCAATCTTCCATTTTTAAGTAAGATCATTGAAAAAGCAGCTTTTCACCAGCTAAATAACTTTTTAAGAGAAAACAACCGTTATGATGTCTTCCAATCAGGTTTTAGACAGCACCACAGCACCGAGACTGCTCTGACCAAAGTCATGAATGACATATGTCTGAATACTGACACTGGAAAAATGTCAGTGTTGGTTTTACTGGATCTCAGTGCTGCATTTGATACAGTTGACCACATTATATTTTACTCCAACGACTGGAGAAGTGGGGGGTCTCTCTGGTTCTGTACTAAACTGGTTCAAAACATACTTGGAGAACAGGAAGTACTTTGTGTCAGTAGGTAATTTTACATCTGAGCAGACAAAAATGACCCGTGGAGTTCCCCAGGGCTCTATCCTGGGGCCTCTTCTGTTTAACATCTACATGCTACCACTGGCTCAGGTTATAAAGAACAACAATATTAGTTACCATAGCTACGCAGATGACACACAGCTATATATTACAGTGTCACCAGGAGACCGGGGCCCTGTACAGGCTCTTGGTAGATGTATTGATGAGATTAATGACTGGATGTGCCTCAACTTTCTTCAGCTGAACAAAAACAAAACTGAGGTGATTGTTTTTGGAGCCAAAGAGAAACGACAGCAGGTTGTCACAGAACTTCAGTCCATCCACCTAAAAACCACCAATCAGGCCAGAAATCTGGATGTAGTGATGGACTCGGACCTAAAAACCACCAATCAGGCCAGAAATCTGGGTGTAGTGATGGACTCAGACCTAAAACCACCAACCAGGCCAGAAACTGCTCAGTGCCACCCCCCCCCCACTGGAGTGATGGACTCGGACCTAAACTTTGAAAAACACATCAAAGCGATCACTAAATCAGCCGACTATCACCTGAAGAACATCTCAAGGATAAAAGATCTGATGTCTCAGGAAAATCTGGAAAAACTAGTCCATCATCATCTTCAGTCGGCGTGACTACTGTAACAGCGTCTTTACTGGTCTACCTAAAAAAAACAGTTAAACAGCTGCAGCTCATTCAGAACTCTGCTGCCCGAGTTCTCACAAAGACCAGAAACCTGGACCACATCAGTCCAGTTCTGAGGTCTTTACACTGGCTGCCGGTCCATCAGAGAATAGACTTTAAAGTTCTGCTGCTGGTCTATAAAGCTCTGAATGGTTTAGGCCCAAAATACATCAGTGACCTCTGACCCAGTATGAACCTACTAGACCCCTCAGGTCACCTGGATCTGGTCTTTTATCAGTTCCCAGAGTGAGAACCAGACCTGGAGAAGCTGCGTTCAGCTTCTATGCTCCACATGTCTGGAACAAACTCCCAGACAGTCTCAGATCAGTTGAAACAGTTTATTTAAATCCAGGTTAAAGACCCACCCGTTCTCAGCTGCATTTACGTAGATTTTATTCAAAATTTAAAATCCACACGTCTCTGTATTCTCCCTTTTTAATCTTAAATGCTTTTAATTTTGAATCATGCTTCTAATTTTTTATTTTTTCTCCCTTTTGCTTATAATGTTTTATGTAAAGCACTTTGAATTGTTCTGTACATGAAATGTGCTGTACAAATAAACTTGCCTTGCCTTGCCGAATGCAGGTGATTTAGGCTTCAAAATTATTCACTGATGACCACACCAACATGACCACACCACCATGACCACAAGTTTGGGGTGGGGTTGAGGGGATTGGCTGCCGGGCTGTGCGCACATTGTTGACGTACATATGACATGAACGCAAAGCACAACAGGCCAAACACATCACTTCCTTTTTCTTGGACAAAACACGGAAAAGCCTCGCAAGCGAGATACAACAGCACCAAACTTCAGAGTCGCCATGGCTAACTGAGAGATGCCGAAATTTGATAACTCCTTACGGTGAAGGCTGAAATGGAAATCGTAAACAGCATTAAAAGGGACAGCACGGGATTCGGTGGTATACGACCGCATTACCACTTTGTTAAAAGATTGTGGGGTGAACAGAACCAAGCATCAGGTTATCAGCAAACTGAAGACTATCAAGCGGCAGTACCACGAGGTCAGCCACCACAAGAACAATACCACAATAACATACCTCGAACTTTGTCACACCATATGGGGCTCGCAAACAACTACAAACCCTGCGGTTCTGTGCGGGAGTTTAGATGAGTCTTCCACCTTGTCTGCGTCCACTGAGGTTCCCACTGGCTGCGAAGGGACTAGTGACAACGAGATGACCCCAGAGACTACTACAGAGACGTCTGCAATCGAGTCATGTTCAACAGCAGGTAACTTGAATGATAATATCGTTAACAGGCAAACTAGTGTAAGCAAACCACCGAAGAGCTTGTTAATTGTGTACTAACGCCATTGTCTCTGTTGCTAATGAGTTGTTATATTTTTTTTAATTTTTTAATTCAAATTACCCAATGAAATTTAGTTATGAATTTTATTTTTTTTTTTTTTATTATTTTATATTTCAACTCAACAAGACCCCCCCCTTATTTGCCCTTTTCTCATTATTTTTCTTCCTTCTTTATTCTTTCCCGCCCCGTTGTAGAATTTATATGAACCCTTTCCTTTTCGCTTCCTTTTGTTTTTTTTTTTCTTGCTGTTTATTGTTAATGTTATTCTTTTCCCCACCCCCACCCCCCCCATCATTTATTACCTATACTTTTCTTCATATATGTCTCATTTTTTGTTCTATTTTGGGCTCAAGCCTGCCCCATTCCTCAGTTCATTCAATGATGGATTCATTTTTTTTTATATTTTTTTTTTGTTCATCTTACCCTCCATCACCTTAAAAAGATATAAGTTTTTATTTTTTTTGTTTTATTTTACCTCAACTCGTATCTCTTCTCACTACCAAAATAAATTTTTTTCCTTTATTATTTTTTATCTTTTATTTTTATTTCTTTTTATCCTTTCCATCTAATGCCAATTTTATTTTTTTTTATTTATGTTTTAATTTTATTTTTTTTTTTCTACAAAAAGAATAAATTTAGTTCACCATTTTTTTTATAAAAAAAAAATACTCCCGATTACAGTTTTATTTTTTTCTCTAAATATTTATTTATCACTCCAAAATATTCTTGTAGGGCCATCATGCAGCACTCCAGCACCAAAGAGGAGGAGGACTGGCTTTTCACACTCCCAAAAACAATCCTCAGAACTCTTGGATAACTTAAAAGAAATGGTCGGCAAGTTTGACCAGCGCGAGCGCCAACGGTGGGAAAAACAGAAAGAGTTTGAAAGGGAGGCACGCCATGAGTTAATGGAAGGGAGGAAGCAGGAAGCAGCTACTCTGGACAGGATGGCTACACTGCTGCAAGACATTGTAAACAGGTTACCCCAGTCACTACATCAATGGATGCAGGGCCCGAGCTACCACCAGTTGTAGTCCTACCATAGACTTTTAGTTTAAACGTTTTTTATTTTTACAAGAGTGTTTTGCATGGGGGTTTTTATTAATGGTGTTTTGTGTGATTAAACTATATTACAATTTTATCTGTTCTCTGTACTCCATCACAAACAAATGAGACATAAGGTTGCAATGAATTCCCTTTTATTCAAATTATGGGAGCCTTTCGTAGGCATTACAAAACAAATGCAACTATCAGACAGCATTTACTAAGGCATTTGGCTAAAGAATGGACATGATTGCCTCACAAATCTGCGGTGGTCTTCCAGCTGGAGGGGCATATAAAACTGCATCTGGCTGAAGGTGTTCAGGGTCATCATTACTCCACTCATCCAAAAAAAGTCTTTGTTGAGCTCACAAATGTTGTGCAGAACACAACAAGCAATTACAATGTCTGGCATTATTGAAATGTCCACGTCATTGCGCTAGGCTAAGTATATCCAGCGCCCCTTCAGCCGTCCAAAGGCATTCTCAACAACCATCCGCGCACATTGTTGCCAACTTAGCGACTTTGTCGCTATATTTAGCGACTTTTCAGACCCCTCTAGCGACTTATTTTCAAAAAAGCGACTAGCGACAAATCCAGCGACTTTTCCTGGTGATCATGGAGACAGATAAAGTTTATATCGCTGCACCCGTTTATCAAGAGCTGCCTTCCGTCAGCCCCTCCCTCCCTGTTTCCCGGCACTCACTCACTACTTCCGCTGTTCCTTTGCAGACAGCAGCCCTCCTGAGCCAATAGTATGTGCCCAACCACGCCTCCTCATCAACATTATTTCCCATGATGCCTTGTGGGCACAACTGGGTCTTCTTTGCACCATGACTCAAACATGTATGTCACTTCTTTAGTACCCTTGTAAATAAGCATTACTGTTTGTGAAAAACAGAACATAGATCATGAGAGTCTGCGCATGCGCGTGACCATATTAATGGGTTGGTGACATCATTTGGCGACTGTTGACGACTTTTGAGTCAGCCAATAACGACTTCTCTTCACAAAGGGTTGGCAACACTGTCAGCGCAGAGCTTAAACGGTAGTTGAAGTTTCTCTGTTCAGAAGTCAGATGATGATGATTAGTAAAACCCTTCATTAGCCAGTTCTTCAAAGGATAAGCTGCATCGCTGATGAGATGAACTGGTACCTCCACACCATTTACATCTCTGGATTTCTGTGGGAGGACAGTGAAGACAGGACAAAAAATAAATATGAATTAAACTTCTCATGAAAAGTTAGGGATATTCAACTTTCATTTTTTGGAGAACAGAATGATGCAGGGTAAATATTTAACCATTGAACAATGTACATGTGCATTGAAAAGTTTAGCGAGAGTTTAATTCAGTTCACGTGGAAAGGTTGTAGTGGAAGTTAGATTCATTCTGACATCATACAAAAAGACAAATATCCTTAACTTTTTGTGAGTAGTGTAAGTAGATAGTTGCAAATGCCATTGAAAGAACATTTAATTGGAAGACTTTTAAAACAGACAAGCTGGTGTTGAAGTGTCCTGTGTATATACCAACACTGACTTTATAGATGTTTTTTATGCATTTTTGTATTTAGTATCCATTTTATAGACCGCTTTCTGTAAAAAATAAATTAACATCATTATACATACCACCCGGGGGAACAAGTAGCCATCTTGTTGTTCAGCCATGTTGAAGATATGCAAGTTATTTAGTACTCTGGCATCATGTGTTCGTCCAGGCCAACCCACATATACGTCTGTGAAACTGGACAAAATCCATTATCAGCACAAGTCTTAAAGATCATTACTATGTTAACAGTTCTTAGAAACAATTTCAAAACAACGAGATGTATGATTAACATAAAAAAAATCTTACCAGAAAGTGTGGTTGACAACAGCCTGTAGTACGATGGAATGCCATCCTTTCCGATTGTAATATGAGGCTGGATCATCCCTTGGAGCAATGATTGGGATGTGGCTTCCATCAATAGCACCGGCACACATCGGGTAGCCGCGTGCTGCAAACCCATCCAGAGTTTTTTCCAGTCGATCCCTTTTAGGTAATCTTTTTTTCTTTTCTTTTTTTTTTCTTTTTTTACTTGTCCTGTCCAGCATCGTAGCAGCAGAATGGAAATCTGATTGCTTTATTTTGTTGAACAGTTTTGCTTTACCAAACAGAGCTTTATGAACATAAGGCTCCACTTGATATCCTGTTTATTCATTTTATTTCTTTAATTAAACATTTGTCTAAAACAGCATTCCATATCATGCTGCTGGGCCTGACAAGGAGAAATGAAAGTTAACAGAGGTAATGATAGAAAGTGGAACAGAGAGAAAGGAGTGAGGAAGAGGAAGAGAGAGGAGAGAGAGAGAGAGAGAGAGAGAGAGAGAGAGAGAAAAAACATGAATCCACTTCCACAGTTCACTGGTGCATCTGTACAGAAATCCCTAAGCAACATTCCAAGGTCTCTGTCGAAAAACAAAACAAGCAATCCCCTACAGGAGGACCTGCAGGTGGCTTAAATATCCTCAGATCATACAAACACACGCAGAACTACGCAGAGAAGAGGTACAACCTAGTCATCGCAATGGGAAGTAGAGAAGAGGTACAACCTAGTCATCGCAATGGGAAGCAGTGTCACAGTGTCAACATGCATAATAAAGGGTCTCCATGGTGATACAGTCATGCAGATGCAGCCTTGCCTCTACAAGGAGGAGGAAGCCCACAAGGCTCACGACCCAGGCCCCCAGCAGCCACCCAGAGGCCCAGATCCCAGCCACCAGAGAACAATAGCTCGTCTGCGGCAAGGCTCATTTGCTCTTCGCCAGCGTGTACTCTTCCGTGTTAGTGCTGGTCTAACCAACTTTAACACAAAATCAAATGTACTGCAAGACGTCGAAAAGTGTTGATTCCAGTCCGCATCACCAAAATTGTTCAAAACGTCTGACCAGAACAGATGGTCGCTTGGTCTTGAGAGCTTCCATTTACGTTTAGTAGCTTGCTGTTGTAACATGTGCCTGATCAGTGTCGCTCATTTTGAGCGATATTTTTGTTTGTCTGCATTAGATGTGCCCTCTGTATTATTTCTATTTTACATCTGATTTCTTCTTCAATGTCATTCAAGCGTTTCTTTGCACGCAGAATTGAAAATATAAAAACAATAAGGACTCGGATTATGCTAGTTGGTGTATCGTTGGCCATCTTCGCAAGTACTATAGTTTGTTGTCAGGGAAACAAAATAAATACGTCGCACAACATCAACGTCATATCCTGTTTCAACTTTCCGCAACATTTCCCTATGTCTGAATGTAGTCGGAAAGTTATAAGTCCGCAACCTCGCCTCATGTCTGAAAAGACAGGTCCGGTTAAAGAGCGGATGGACTTCACCGCTCATGTTCAGCAATGCAAGTCTGAAAGCTGCTTAATTTATACATTCTATTGCGAGGGTAGCCAAAATTTGGTGAGTTTTTTTTAAACATGTTCAGACGCCCAAAAATGCAATAAATTCGGCATAATAATAATAATAATAATAATAAGCTGGGAACACTAGAGTTTCAATAGGCCTTCGCACTGCCTTCGGTGCTCGGGCCTAAAAACGACTCTTGAAACCAGACTGAAGAAATTTTCAAGCTGTTTACAAAGACTCAGACAGCCAGCCAGTAAGGAGTCTGGGGGAGAAGCTCAGTCCACTAAAACAGCTTCAGATCCACCTGGGAGATGAGCTCCGGCTTCTTCTGCAAGTCACTCCAGGCTGAAGTCGACTGAACAGACGACGGTTCTGTGGAATACTCATATTTAATCTGAACATAATTTCTTAACTTTACTTTTTTCCTCACATTCAGCTTCCATTGTTGTTGATTTAACAGTAACAGTTTCTGTTTAACTCTCTTTAAATTACACTGTAAATTATTCATAAAATGTATGTTTAAATCTAAACTTGAAATGATTGAGTTTATCTCTCTGACCCAAGACTAGTTATGCCCTTTGTTCCAATTAAATATACTTTTTGTTAACCTCCCCTCTGGCAGTTGGGTTAGGCGATTCCACAGTCTGATCATCTCACATCTCTGCCTTGTCAAACAGCTTTCCCAACCTGTGTCACCTTCTACAGCCAACTTAGTTGTGTGTTTATGTACTCCAAGGAAATACCTCAGAGCTCTGTTGGAATCATTTTACATTCTCTGGGCTCCTCATAGCCCCACAATCCTGCTGCATAAAAACGAATAAGTGCAACCATGGAATCATATAATTTAGTAAATGTAGCAAAACCTGAGTCGGGACATTGTTTAATTTTACCAATGATGGCCCCCAGAGCTCTATTTGCTGAGTCTGCCAAGATCCTCCTTCCCTCTGCAAAATCCATAAATTCATTAAAGACAAAGCGTAGATATTTATAAGTAGTATATTTCAGACTTTGTGTCCCAAAAATAAATCTATAACTACTTTGGTGCTTGTATTTCCACCTAAAATGTATAATCTGAGTTTTCCCCTATTAATTGCAAGTCTTCATTTGCTACACCACCCATTCATAATGTTCAGCATTTTCTGTAGATTAGACTCATTTTCAGCCAACAGAGCAATATCATCTGCGTATAAAAGAATACTCAAATTAATATTTCCGATTGATATTCCCAAATTTTCCTGTTTAATTTCCAGAGCCAATCCATTTACAAAAAAAGCAAATGAGGTGGGGGACAGCACATCCCCTTGCTTAACACCATATGGTGTAGGAAACCAGCCAGTTCTAAATTCATTCAACTGAACACAAGCCACTGGTGCTCTGTATAAAGCTCTGATGGCATTATAGAATTTACCAGTAATGCCAGCACAGAGTAGCTTATATTCAAGTAACTCTCTATGAATCCAATCAAAGGCCTTTCTAAAATCAACAAAGCAAACAAATGTATTTTTATTCTCCTCTAATCTGGCTTTTATAACTGATTAAACTACAAAAATATGATCGACGCAAGCTCTATTTTTTCGAAAGCCATTCTGCTTATCAACCAGCCCATTATTAGATTCCAAGTAATCAGAAAATCTTTCATTTAGAACACCAGAATAAAGCTTATACACCGTACTAAGCAAACTGATGCCCCTGTAGTTTAGGGGAACACTGGGGTCTGCCGTAACTGATTTTGGGATGGGTAATGATTGATTTATCCCACACAGACGGGATGATGCCATGATTAAAACAGACTTTAAATAAAGAATATAATACATTCAACAAGCTGGGTGATTTAAGCACTTCATTAGAAAGCTCCTCCACACCTACTGCTTTTCTTACGGTGTGTTCAGACCAAGCGCGATTTGGGCATCAAGGGCGTCAGGTTTACATGCACAGTCAATGGCCGACGCGCGTCGAGGAGGCGTTGAAAAACCTGCGGCGCGTTTCACGCGTCGGACACGGCGCGTCGCGTTTCGCACCTCGAGTTTTGAGATTTTGAGCGTTTGACGCGCGTTAGGAGGATAAACTGTGATCTGTGTGCGGTCCCTGTTTCTGAATGGTGGTTTGATGACCTGCTGTCCTGATGGGACGTAAAACTGGGCTGATAATGCTGCCCCGCATCGGGACGTTAAACTGGGCTGATAATGCTGCCCCGCATCGGGACATCGGGACATCGGGACGTTAAACTGGGCTGATAGTGCTGCCCCGCATCGGGACATCGGGACATCGCGACGTTAAACTGGGCTGATAATGCTGCCCCGCATCGGGACGTTAAACTGGGCTGATAATGCTGCCCCGCATCGGGACATCGCAACGTTAAACTGGGCTGATAATGCTGCCCCGCGTCGGGACGTCGGGACGTTAAACTGGACTGATAATGCTGCCCCGCATCGGGACATCGGGACGTTAAACTGGACTGATAATGCTGCCCCGCATCGGGACATCGGGACGTTAAACTGGGCTGATAATGCTGCCCCGCATCGGGACATGGGGACGTTAAACTGGGCTGATAATGCTGCCCCGCGTCGGGACATGGGGACGTTAAACTGGGCTGATAATGCTGCCCCGCATCGGGACATCGGGACGTTAAACTGGACTGATAATGCTGCCCCGCATCGGGACATCGGGACGTTAAACTGGACTGATAATGCTGCCCCGCATCGGGACATCGGGACGTTAAACTGGACTGATAATGCTGCCCCGCATCGGGACATCGGGACGTTAAACTGGGCTGATAATGCTGCCCCGCATCGGGACATCGGGACGTTAAACTGGGCTGATAATGCTGCCCCGCATCGGGACATCGGGACGTTAAACTGGACTGATAATGCTGCCCCGCATCGGGACATCGGGACGTTAAACTGGGCTGATAATGCTGCCCCGCATCGGGACATGGGGACGTTAAACTGGGCTGATAATGCTGCCCCGTATCGGGACATCGGGACGTTAAACTGGACTGATAATGCTGCCCCGCATCTGGACATCGGGACATCGGGACGTTAAACTGGACTGATAATGCTGCCCCGCATCGGGACATCGGGACGTTAAACTGGACTGATAATGCTGCCCCGCATCGGGACATGGGGACGTTAAACTGGACAGATAATGCTGCCCCGCATCGGGACATCGGGACGTTAAACTGGACTGATAATGCTGCCCCACATCGGGACATCGGGACATCGGGACGTTAAACTGGGCTGATAATGCTGCCCCGCATCGGGACATCGGGACGTTAAACTGGGCTGATAATGCTGCCCCGCATCAGGACATCGGGACGTTAAACTGGGCTGATAATGCTGCCCCGCATCGGGACAGCGGGACGTTAAACTGGACTGATAATGCTGCCCCGCATCGGGACATCGGGACGTTAAACTGGACTGATAATGCTGCCCCGCATCGGGACATCGGGACGTTAAACTGGGCTGATAATGCTGCCCCGCATCGGGACATCGGGGGACGTTAAACTGGGCTGATAATGCTGCCCCGCATCGGGACATGGGGACGTTAAACTGGGCTGATAATGCTGCCCCGCATCTGGACATCGGGACGTTAAACTGGACTGATAATGCTGCCCGCGCATCGGGACATGGGGACGTTAAACTGGACTGATAATGCTGCCCCGCATCGGGACATCGGGACGTTAAACTGGACTGATTATGCTGCCCGCGCATCGGGACATCGGGACGTTAAACTGGACTGATAATGCTGCCCCGCATCGGGACATCGGGGACGTTAAACTGGACTGATAATGCTGCCCCGCATCGGGACATCGGGACGTTAAACTGGACTGATAATGCTGCCCCGCATCGGGACATCGGGACGTTAAACTGGGCTGATAATGCTGCCCCGCATCGGGACATCGGGACGTTAAACTGGACTGATAATGCTGCCCCGCATCGGGACATCGGGACGTTAAACTGGACTGATAATGCTGCCCCGCATCGGGACATCGGGACGTTAAACTGGGCTGATAATGCTGCCCCGCATCGGGACATCGGGACGTTAAACTGGACTGATAATGCTGCCCCGCATCTGGACATCGGGACATCGGGACGTTAAACTGGACTGATAATGCTGCCCCGCATCAGGACATCGGGACGTTAAACTGGACTGATAATGCTGCCCCGCATCGGGACATGGGGACGTTAAACTGGACAGATAATGCTGCCCCGCATCGGGACATCGGGACGTTAAACTGGGCTGATAATGCTGCCCCGCATCGGGACACGGGACGTTAAACTGGACTGATAATGCTGCCCCGCATCGGGACATGGGGACGTTAAACTGGACAGATAATGCTGCCCGCATCGGGACATCGGGACGTTAAACTGGACTGATAATGCTGCCCCGCATCGGGACATGGGGACGTTAAACTGGACAGATAATGCTGCCCCGCATCGGGACATCGGGGCGTTAAACTGGACTGATAATGCTGCCCCGCATCGGGACATGGGGGCGTTAAACTGGACTGATAATGCTGCCCCGCATCGGGACATCGGGACGTTAAACTGGACTGAAAATGCTGCCCCGCATCGGACTCGGGACGTTAAACTGGGCTGATAATGCTGCCCCGCATCGGGACATCGGGACGTTAAACTGGACTGAAAATGCTGCCCCGCGCATCGGGACGTTAAACTGGGCTGATAATGCTGCCCCGCATCGGGACGTTGAACTGGACTGATAAAGCTGCCCAGCATCGGGACATCGGGACGTTAAACTGGACTGATAATGCTGCCCCGCATCGGGACGTTAAACTGGGCTGATAATGCTGCCCCGCATCGGGACGTTAAACTGGACTGATAATGCTGCCCCGCATCGGGACATCGGGACGTTAAACTGGACTGAAAATGCTGCCCCGCATCGGACATCGGGGCGTTAAACTGGACTGATAATGCTGCCCCGCATCGGGACATCGGGACGTTAAACTGGACTGATAATGCTGCCCCGCATCGGGACATCGGGACGTTAAACTGGGCTGATAATGCTGCCCCGCATCGGGACATCGGGACGTTAAACTGGACTGATAATGCTGCCCCGCATCGGGACATCGGGACCTTAAACTGGACTGATAATGCTGCCCCGCATCGGGACATCGGGACGTTAAACTGGGCTGATAATGCTGCCCCGCATCGGGACATCGGGGCGTTAAACTGGGCTGATAATGCTGCCCCGCATCGGGACAGCGGGACGTTAAACTGGACTGATAATGCTGCCCCGCATCGGGACATCGGGACGTTAAACTGGACTGATAATGCTGCCCCACATCGGGACATCGGGACGTTAAACTGGGCTGATAATGCTGCCCCGCATCAGGACATCGGGACGTTAAACTGGGCTGATAATGCTGCCCCGCATCGGGACAGCGGGACCTTAAACTGGACTGATAATGCTGCCCCGCATCGGGACATCGGGACGTTAAACTGGACTGATAATGCTGCCCCACATCAGGACATCGGGACATCGGGACGTTAAACTGGGCTGATAATGCTGCCCCGCATCGGGACATGGGGACGTTAAACTGGGCTGATAATGCTGCCCCGCATCGGGACATCGGGACATCGGGACGTTAAACTGGGCTGATAATGCTGCCCCGCATCGGGACATGGGGACGTTAAACTGGGCTGATAATGCTGCCCCGCATCTGGACATCGGGACGTTAAACTGGACTGATAATGCTGCCCCGCATCGGGACATGGGGACGTTAAACTGGACTGATAATGCTGCCCCGCATCGGGACATCGGGACGTTAAACTGGACTGATTATGCTGCCCCGCATCGGGACATCGGGACGTTAAACTGGACTGATGATGCTGCCCCGCATCGGGACATCGGGACGTTAAACTGGACTGATAATGCTGCCCCGCATCGGGACATCGGGACGTTAAACTGGGCTGATAATGCTGCCCCGCATCGGGACATCGGGACGTTAAACTGGACTGATAATGCTGCCCCGCATCGGGACATCGGGACGTTAAACTGGACTGATAATGCTGCCCCGCATCGGGACATCGGGACGTTAAACTGGGCTGATAATGCTGTCCCGCATCGGGACATCGGGACGTTAAACTGGACTGATAATGCTGCCCCGCATCGGGACATCGGGACGTTAAACTGGACTGATAATGCTGCCCCGCATCAGGACATCGGGACATCGGGACGTTAAACTGGACTGATAATGCTGCCCCGCATCGGGACATCGGGACGTTAAACTGGACTGATAATGCTGCCCCGCATCGGGACATGGGGACGTTAAACTGGACAGATAATGCTGCCCCGCATCGGGACATCGGGACGTTAAACTGGACTGATAATGCTGCCCCGCATCGGGACATCGGGACGTTAAACTGGACTGAAAATGCTGCCCCGCATCGGGACGTTAAACTGGGCTGATAATGCTGCCCCGCATCTGGACATCGGGACGTTAAACTGGACTGATAATGCTGCCCCGCATCAGGACATCGGGACGTTAAACTGGACTGATAATGCTGCCCCGCATCGGGACATCGGGATCGGGCGTTAAACTGGACTGAAAATGCTGCCCCGCATCGGGACGTTAAACTGGGCTGATAATGCTGCCCCGCATCGGGACATCGGGACGTTAAACTGGACTGATAATGCTGCCCCGCATCAGGACATCGGGACGTTAAACTGGACTGATAATGCTGCCCCGCATCGGGACATGGGGACGTTAAACTGGACAGATAATGCTGCCCCGCATCGGGACATCGGGACGTTAAACTGGGCTGATAATGCTGCCCCGCATCGGGACCGGGACGTTAAACTGGACTGATAATGCTGCCCCGCATCGGGACATGGGGACGTTAAACTGGGCTGATAATGCTGCCCCGCATCGGGACATCGGGACGTTAAACTGGACTGATAATGCTGCCCCGCATCGGGACATGGGGACGTTAAACTGGACAGATAATGCTGCCCCGCATCGGGACATCGGGACGTTAAACTGGACTGATAATGCTGCCCCGCATCGGGACATCGGGACGTTAAACTGGACTGAAAATGCTGCCCCGCATCGGGACATTAAACTGGGCTGATAATGCTGCCCCGCATCGGGACATCGGGACGTTAAACTGGACTGAAAATGCTGCCCCGCATCGGGACGTTAAACTGGGCTGATAATGCTGCCCCGCATCGGGACGTTAAACTGGACTGATAATGCTGCCCCGCATCGGGACATCGGGACGTTAAACTGGACTGAAAATGCTGCCCCGCATCGGGACGTTAAACTGGGCTGATAATGCTGCCCCGCATCGGGACGTTAAACTGGACTGATAATGCTGCCCCGCATCGGGACATCGGGACGTTAAACTGGACTGAAAATGCTGCCCCGCATCGCGGACGTTAAACTGGACTGATAATGCTGCCCCGCATCGGGACATCGGGACGTTAAACTGGACTGATAATGCTGCCCCGCATCGGGACATCGGGACGTTAAACTGGGCTGATAATGCTGCCCCGCATCGGGACATCGGGACGTTAAACTGGACTGATAATGCTGCCCCGCATCGGGACATCGGGACCTTAAACTGGACTGATAATGCTGCCCCGCATCGGGACATCGGGACGTTAAACTGGGCTGATAATGCTGCCCCGCATCGGGACATCGGGACGTTAAACTGGGCTGATAATGCTGCCCCGCATCGGGACAGCGGGACGTTAAACTGGACTGATAATGCTGCCCCGCATCGGGACATCGGGACGTTAAACTGGACTGATAATGCTGCCCCACATCGGGACATCGGGACGTTAAACTGGGCTGATAATGCTGCCCCGCATCAGGACATCGGGACGTTAAACTGGGCTGATAATGCTGCCCCGCATCGGGACAGCGGGACGTTAAACTGGACTGATAATGCTGCCCCGCATCGGGACATCGGGACGTTAAACTGGACTGATAATGCTGCCCCACATCAGGACATCGGGACATCGGGACGTTAAACTGGGCTGATAATGCTGCCCCGCATCGGGACATGGGGACGTTAAACTGGGCTGATAATGCTGCCCCGCATCGGGACATCGGGACATCGGGACGTTAAACTGGGCTGATAATGCTGCCCCGCATCGGGACATGGGGACGTTAAACTGGGCTGATAATGCTGCCCCGCATCTGGACATCGGGACGTTAAACTGGACTGATAATGCTGCCCCGCATCGGGACATGGGGACGTTAAACTGGACTGATAATGCTGCCCCGCATCGGGACATCGGGACGTTAAACTGGACTGATTATGCTGCCCCGCATCGGGACATCGGGACGTTAAACTGGACTGATGATGCTGCCCCGCATCGGGACATCGGGACGTTAAACTGGACTGATAATGCTGCCCCGCATCGGGACATCGGGACGTTAAACTGGGCTGATAATGCTGCCCCGCATCGGGACATCGGGACGTTAAACTGGACTGATAATGCTGCCCCGCATCGGGACATCGGGACGTTAAACTGGACTGATAATGCTGCCCCGCATCGGGACATCGGGACGTTAAACTGGGCTGATAATGCTGCCCCGCATCGGGACATCGGGACGTTAAACTGGACTGATAATGCTGCCCCGCATCTGGACATCGGGACATCGGGACGTTAAACTGGACTGATAATGCTGCCCCGCATCGGGACATCGGGACGTTAAACTGGACTGATAATGCTGCCCCGCAGATCGGGACATGGGGACGTTAAACTGGACAGATAATGCTGCCCCGCATCGGGACATCGGGGCGTTAAACTGGACTGATAATGCTGCCCCGCATCGGGACATCGGGACGTTAAACTGGACTGAAAATGCTGCCCCGCATCGGGACGTTAAACTGGGCTGATAATGCTGCCCCGCATCGGGACGTTAAACTGGGCTGATAATGCTGCCCCGCATCGGGACGTTAAACTGGACTGATAATGCTGCCCCGCATCGGGACATCGGGACGTTAAACTGGACTGATAATGCTGCCCCGCATCGGGACATCGGGACGTTAAACTGGGCTGATAATGCTGCCCCGCATCGGGACATCGGGACGTTAAACTGGACTGATAATGCTGCCCCCGCATCGGGACATCGGGACGTTAAACTGGACTGATAATGCTGCCCCGCATCGGGACATCGGGACGTTAAACTGGGCTGATAATGCTGCCCCGCATCGGGACATCGGGACGTTAAACTGGGCTGATAATGCTGCCCCGCATCGGGACAGCGGGACGTTAAACTGGACTGATAATGCTGCCCCGCATCGGGACATCGGGACGTTAAACTGGACTGATAATGCTGCCCCACATCGGGACATCGGGACGTTAAACTGGGCTGATAATGCTGCCCCGCATCAGGACATCGGGACGTTAAACTGGGCTGATAATGCTGCCCCGCATCGGGACAGCGGGACGTTAAACTGGACTGATAATGCTGCCCCGCATCGGGACATGGGGACGTTAAACTGGGCTGATAATGCTGCCCCGCATCGGGACATCGGGACATCGGGACGTTAAACTGGGCTGATAATGCTGCCCCGCATCAGGACATGGGGACGTTAAACTGGGCTGATAATGCTGCCCCGCATCTGGACATCGGGACGTTAAACTGGACTGATAATGCTGCCCCGCATCGGGACATGGGGACGTTAAACTGGACTGATAATGCTGCCCCGCATCGGGACATCAGGACGTTAAACTGGACTGATTATGCTGCCCCGCATCGGGACATCGGGACGTTAAACTGGACTGATGATGCTGCCCCGCATCGGGACATCGGGACGTTAAACTGGACTGATAATGCTGCCCCACATCGGGACATCAGGATGTTAAACTGGACTGATAATGGTGCCCCGCATGGGGACATCGGGACGTTAAACTGGACTGATCATGCTGCCCCGCATCGGGACATCGGGACGTTAAACTGGGCTGATAATGCTGCCCCGCATCGGGACATCGGGACGTTAAACTGGGCTGATAATGCTGCCCCGCATCGGGACATCGGGACGTTAAACTGGGCTGATAATGCTGCCCCGCATCGGGACATCGGGACGTTAAACTGGGCTGATAATGCTGTCCCGCATCGGGACATCGGGACGTTAAACTGGGCTGATAATGCTGCCCCGCATCGGGACAGCGGGACGTTAAACTGGGCTGATAATGCTGCCCCGCATCGGGACATCGGGACGTTAAACTGGACTGATAATGCTGCCCCGCATCGGGACATCGGAACGTTAAACTGGGCTGATAATGCTGCCCCGCATCGGGACATCGGGACGTTAAACTGGACTGATAATGCTGCCCCGCATCGGGACATCGGGACGTTAAACTGGACTGATAATGCTGCCCCGCATCGGGACATCGGGACGTTAAACTGGGCTGATAATGCTGCCCCACATCGGGACATTAAACTGGACTGATAATGCTGCCCCGCATCGGGACATCGGGACATGGGGACGTTAAACTGGACTGATAATGCTGCCCCGCATCGGGACATGGGGACGTTAAACTGGGCTGATAATGCTGCCCCGCATCGGGACATCGGGACGTTAAACTGGGCTGATAATGCTGCCCCGCATCAGGACATCGGGACGTTAAACTGGGCTGATAATGCTGCCCCGCATCGGGACATCGGGACGTTAAACTGGACTGATAATGCTGCCCCGCATCGGGACATCGGGACCTTAAACTGGACTGATAATGCTGCCCCGCATCGGGACATCGGGACGTTAAACTGGGCTGATAATGCTGCCCCGCATCGGGACAGCGGGACGTTAAACTGGACTGATAATGCTGCCCCGCATCGGGACATCGGGACGTTAAACTGGACTGATAATGCTGCCCCACATCGGGACATCGGGACGTTAAACTGGGCTGATAATGCTGCCCCGCATCAGGACATCGGGACGTTAAACTGGGCTGATAATGCTGCCCCGCATCGGGACAGCGGGACGTTAAACTGGACTGATAATGCTGCCCCGCATCGGGACATCGGGACGTTAAACTGGACTGATAATGCTGCCCCACATCAGGACATCGGGACATGGGGACGTTAAACTGGGCTGATAATGCTGCCCCGCATCGGGACATGGGGACATTAAACTGGGCTGATAATGCTGCCCCGCATCGGGACATCGGGACATCGGGACGTTAAACTGGGCTGATAATGCTGCCCCGCATCGGGACATGGGGACGTTAAACTGGGCTGATAATGCTGCCCCGCATCTGGACATCGGGACGTTAAACTGGACTGATAATGCTGCCCCGCATCGGGACATGGGGACGTTAAACTGGACTGATAATGCTGCCCCGCATCGGGACATCGGGACGTTAAACTGGACTGATTATGCTGCCCCGCATCGGGACATCGGGACGTTAAACTGGACTGATGATGCTGCCCCGCATCGGGACATCGGGACGTTAAACTGGACTGATAATGCTGCCCCGCATCGGGACATCGGGACGTTAAACTGGGCTGATAATGCTGCCCCGCATCGGGACATCGGGACGTTAAACTGGACTGATAATGCTGCCCCGCATCGGGACATCGGGACGTTAAACTGGACTGATAATGCTGCCCCGCATCGGGACATCGGGACGTTAAACTGGGCTGATAATGCTGTCCCGCATCGGGACATCGGGACGTTAAACTGGACTGATAATGCTGCCCCGCATCGGGACATCGGGACGTTAAACTGGACTGATAATGCTGCCCCGCATCTGGACATCGGGACATCGGGACGTTAAACTGGACTGATAATGCTGCCCCGCATCGGGACATCGGGACGTTAAACTGGACTGATAATGCTGCCCCGCATCGGGACATGGGGACGTTAAACTGGACAGATAATGCTGCCCCGCATCGGGACATCGGGACGTTAAACTGGACTGATAATGCTGCCCCGCATCGGGACATCGGGACGTTAAACTGGACTGAAAATGCTGCCCCGCATCGGGACGTTAAACTGGGCTGATAATGCTGCCCCGCATCTGGACATCGGGACGTTAAACTGGACTGATAATGCTGCCCCGCATCAGGACATCGGGACGTTAAACTGGACTGATAATGCTGCCCCGCATCGGGACATCGGGACGTTAAACTGGACTGAAAATGCTGCCCCGCATCGGGACGTTAAACTGGGCTGATAATGCTGCCCCGCATCGGGACATCGGGACGTTAAACTGGACTGATAATGCTGCCCCGCATCAGGACATCGGGACGTTAAACTGGACTGATAATGCTGCCCCGCATCGGGACATGGGGACGTTAAACTGGACAGATAATGCTGCCCCGCATCGGGACATCGGGACGTTAAACTGGGCTGATAATGCTGCCCCGCATCGGGACGTTAAACTGGACTGATAATGCTGCCCCGCATCGGGACATGGGGACGTTAAACTGGACAGATAATGCTGCCCCGCATCGGGACATCGGGACGTTAAACTGGACTGATAATGCTGCCCCGCATCGGGACATGGGGGCGTTAAACTGGACAGATAATGCTGCCCCGCATCGGGACATCGGGACGTTAAACTGGACTGATAATGCTGCCCCGCATCGGGACATCGGGACGTTAAACTGGACTGAAAATGCTGCCCCGCATCGGGACATCGGGGACGTTAAACTGGGCTGATAATGCTGCCCGCGCATCGGGACGTTAAACTGGACTGATAATGCTGCCCCGCATCGGGACATCGGGACGTTAAACTGGACTGAAAATGCTGCCCGCGCATCGGGACGTTAAACTGGGCTGATAATGCTGCCCCGCATCGGGACGTTAAACTGGACTGATAATGCTGCCCCCGCATCGGGACATCGGGACGTTAAACTGGACTGAAAATGCTGCCCCGCGCATCGGGACGTTAAACTGGACTGATAATGCTGCCCCGCATCGGGACATCGGGACGTTAAACTGGACTGATAATGCTGCCCCGCATCGGGACATCGGGACGTTAAACTGGGCTGATAATGCTGCCCCGCATCGGGACATCGGGACGTTAAACTGGACTGATAATGCTGCCCCGCATCGGGACATCGGGACCTTAAACTGGACTGATAATGCTGCCCCGCATCGGGACATCGGGACGTTAAACTGGGCTGATAATGCTGCCCCGCATCGGGACATCGGGACGTTAAACTGGGCTGATAATGCTGCCCCGCATCGGGACATGGGGACGTTAAACTGGACTGATAATGCTGCCCCGCATCGGGACATCGGGACGTTAAACTGGACTGATAATGCTGCCCCACATCGGGACATCGGGACGTTAAACTGGGCTGATAATGCTGCCCCGCATCAGGACATCGGGACGTTAAACTGGGCTGATAATGCTGCCCCGCATCGGGACAGCGGGACGTTAAACTGGACTGATAATGCTGCCCCGCATCGGGACATCGGGACGTTAAACTGGACTGATAATGCTGCCCCACATCAGGACATCGGGACATCGGGACGTTAAACTGGGCTGATAATGCTGCCCCGCATCGGGACATGGGGACGTTAAACTGGGCTGATAATGCTGCCCCGCATCGGGACATCGGGACATCGGGGCGTTAAACTGGGCTGATAATGCTGCCCCGCATCGGGACATGGGGGCGTTAAACTGGGCTGATAATGCTGCCCCGCATCTGGACATCGGGACGTTAAACTGGACTGATAATGCTGCCCCGCATCGGGACATGGGGGCGTTAAACTGGACTGATAATGCTGCCCGCGCCGGGACATCGGGGCGTTAAACTGGACTGATTATGCTGCCCCGCATCGGGACATCGGGGCGTTAAACTGGACTGATGATGCTGCCCGCGCATCGGGACATCGGGGCGTTAAACTGGACTGATAATGCTGCCCCGCATCGGGACATCGGGGCGTTAAACTGGGCTGATAATGCTGCCCCGCATCGGGACATCGGGACGTTAAACTGGACTGATAATGCTGCCCCGCATCGGGACATCGGGACGTTAAACTGGACTGATAATGCTGCCCCGCATCGGGACATCGGGACGTTAAACTGGGCTGATAATGCTGCCCCGCATCGGGACATCGGGACGTTAAACTGGACTGATAATGCTGCCCCGCATCTGGACATCGGGACATCGGGGCGTTAAACTGGACTGATAATGCTGCCCCGCGCATCGGGACATCGGGGCGTTAAACTGGACTGATAATGCTGCCCCGCATCGGGACATGGGGACGTTAAACTGGACAGATAATGCTGCCCCGCATCGGGACATCGGGACGTTAAACTGGACTGATAATGCTGCCCCGCATCGGGACATCGGGACGTTAAACTGGACTGAAAATGCTGCCCCGCATCGGGACGTTAAACTGGGCTGATAATGCTGCCCCGCATCGGGACGTTAAACTGGGCTGATAATGCTGCCCCGCATCGGGACGTTAAACTGGACTGATAATGCTGCCCCGCATCGGGACATCGGGACGTTAAACTGGACTGATAATGCTGCCCCGCATCGGGACATCGGGACGTTAAACTGGGCTGATAATGCTGCCCCGCATCGGGACATCGGGACGTTAAACTGGACTGATAATGCTGCCCCGCATCGGGACATCGGGACGTTAAACTGGACTGATAATGCTGCCCCGCATCGGGACATCGGGACGTTAAACTGGGCTGATAATGCTGCCCCGCATCGGGACATCGGGACGTTAAACTGGGCTGATAATGCTGCCCCGCATCGGGACAGCGGGACGTTAAACTGGACTGATAATGCTGCCCCGCATCGGGACATCGGGACGTTAAACTGGACTGATAATGCTGCCCCACATCGGGACATCGGGACGTTAAACTGGGCTGATAATGCTGCCCCGCATCAGGACATCGGGACGTTAAACTGGGCTGATAATGCTGCCCCGCATCGGGACAGCGGGACGTTAAACTGGACTGATAATGCTGCCCCGCATCGGGACATGGGGACGTTAAACTGGGCTGATAATGCTGCCCCGCATCGGGACATCGGGACATCGGGACGTTAAACTGGGCTGATAATGCTGCCCCGCATCAGGACATGGGGACGTTAAACTGGGCTGATAATGCTGCCCCGCATCTGGACATCGGGACGTTAAACTGGACTGATAATGCTGCCCCGCATCGGGACATGGGGACGTTAAACTGGACTGATAATGCTGCCCCGCATCGGGACATCAGGACGTTAAACTGGACTGATTATGCTGCCCCGCATCGGGACATCGGGACGTTAAACTGGACTGATGATGCTGCCCCGCATCGGGACATCGGGACGTTAAACTGGACTGATAATGCTGCCCCACATCGGGACATCAGGATGTTAAACTGGACTGATAATGGTGCCCCGCATGGGGACATCGGGACGTTAAACTGGACTGATCATGCTGCCCCGCATCGGGACATCGGGACGTTAAACTGGGCTGATAATGCTGCCCCGCATCGGGACATCGGGACGTTAAACTGGGCTGATAATGCTGCCCCGCATCGGGACATCGGGACGTTAAACTGGGCTGATAATGCTGCCCCGCATCGGGACATCGGGACGTTAAACTGGGCTGATAATGCTGTCCCGCATCGGGACATCGGGACGTTAAACTGGGCTGATAATGCTGCCCCGCATCGGGACAGCGGGACGTTAAACTGGGCTGATAATGCTGCCCCGCATCGGGACATCGGGACGTTAAACTGGACTGATAATGCTGCCCCGCATCGGGACATCGGGACGTTAAACTGGGCTGATAATGCTGCCCCGCATCGGGACATCGGGACGTTAAGCTGGACTGATAATGCTGCCCCGCATCGGGACATCGGGACGTTAAACTGGACTGATAATGCTGCCCCGCATCGGGACATCGGGACGTTAAACTGGGCTGATAATGCTGCCCCACATCGGGACATTAAACTGGACTGATAATGCTGCCCCGCATCGGGACATGGGGACGTTAAACTGGACTGATAATGCTGCCCCGCATCGGGACATGGGGACGTTAAACTGGACTGATAATGCTGCCCCGCATCGGGACATCGGGACGTTAAACTGGACTGATAATGCTGCCCCGCATCGGGACATCGGGACGTTAAACTGGACTGATAATGCTGCCCCACATCGGGACATCGGGACGTTAAACTGGGCTGATAATGCTGCCCCGCATCGGGACATCGGGACGTTAAACTGGGCTGATAATGCTGCCCCGCATCGGGACATCGGGACGTTAAACTGGACTGATAATGCTGCCCCGCATCGGGACATCGGGACGTTAAACTGGGCTGATAATGCTGCCCCGCATCGGGACATCGGGACGTTAAACTGGACTGATAATGCTGCCCCGCATCGGGACATCGGGACGTTAAACTGGACTGATAATGCTGCCCCGCATCGGGACATCGGGACGTTAAACTGGGCTGATAATGCTGCCCCACATCGGGACATTAAACTGGACTGATAATGCTGCCCCGCATCGGGACATCGGGACATGGGGACGTTAAACTGGACTGATAATGCTGCCCCGCATCGGGACATGGGGACGTTAAACTGGACTGATAATGCTGCCCCGCATCGGGACATCGGGACGTTAAACTGGACTGATAATGCTGCCCCGCATCGGGACATCGGGACGTTAAACTGGGCTGATAATGCTGCCCCGCATCGGGACATCGGGACGTTAAACTGGACTGATAATGCTGCCCCACATCGGGACATCGGGACGTTAAACTGGACTGATAATGCTGCCCCGCATCGGGACATCGGGACGTTAAACTGGACTGATAATGCTGCCCCGCATTGGGACATCGGGACATCGGGACGTTAAACTGGACTGATAATGCTGCCCCGCATCGGGACATCGGGACGTTTAAACTGGACTGATAATGCTGCCCCGCATCGGGACATCGGGACGTTAAACTGGGCTGATAATGCTGCCCCGCATCGGGACATCGGGACGTTAAACTGGACTGATAATGCTGCCCCGCATCGGGACATCGGGACGTTAAACTGGACTGATAATGCTGCCCCGCATCGGGACATCGGGACGTTAAACTGGACTGATAATGCTGCCCCGCATCGGGACATCGGGACGTTAAACTGGACTGATAATGCTGCCCCGCATCAGGACATCGGGACGTTTAACCGGGCCGGATCAGACGGCTGAAAGCCCCCCCTCGCCAGCAGCTCCTGGAGTAAATGATGAAACTTATCACAGTCAGAACACCTGGAATCATCTGGTGAACCGGAAACAGAGCAGAGATGTCCGACGACGACATTCCCTGCTTTGTTTATCACATAAAGCCGAGCTGCTCTCTCTCCTGCACCTGCCATGATGCAGACAGACGGTGAAAGGAAAAAGAAAAAGGGGGGGCTCCTCCCACGGCGCGGCGAGCTCGGCTTGGCTGGGCATCTCTCGCCGCACGTCAGGGGCGTCCAGATGCTGGAAATCAAGCGTCTGACTTTTCAGGGACCAAGCGTCCAACTTTGGGCGCTTCGTCTGAACACACCGTTACTCTTGCACTATCTACAGCATCTTCTACCTCCATTGAGGTAATTTCACTGTTTAAGACCGTTCAAGCTGTCTGGACCGGACAGCTCAAACAAAGGGGTCCGGTACTCTATACTCCCCCCACAGGAATCCCTGGGGGGACACGATCGAACACCTTCTCCAAGTCCACAAAACACATGTAGACTGGTTGGAGAACTCCCATGCCCCCTCCAGGATCCTGAGGATGGTGTGGAGCTGGTCTACTGATTTAGGACCAAGATAAAAACCACACCGCTCCTCCTCAATCTGAAGTTCCACTATCCGACAGACCCTCCTCTCCAGGACCAGAACCACACCGCTCCTCCTCAATCTGAGGTTCCACTATCCGACAGACCCTCCTCTCCAGGACCAGAACCACACTGCTCCTCCTCAATCTGAGGTTCCACTATCCGACAGACCCTCCTCTCCAGGATCAGAACCACACTGCTCCTCCTCAATCTGAAGTTCCACTATCTGACAGACCCTCCTCTCCAGGACCAGGACCAGAACCACACTGCTCCTCCTCAATCTGAAGTTCCACTATCCGACAGACCCTCCTCTCCAGGACCAGAACCACACCGCTCCTCCTCAATCTGAGGTTCCACTATCCGACAGACCCTCCTCTCCAGGACCAGAACCACACTGCTCCTCCTCAATCTGAGGTTCCACTATCCGACAGACCCTCCTCTCCAGGATCAGAAGAACCACACTGCTCCTCCTCAATCTGAGGTTCCACTATCTGACAGACCCTCCTCTCCAGGACCAGGACCAGAACCACACCGCTCCTCCTCAATCTGAAGTTCCACTATCCGACAGACCCTCCTCTCCAGGACCAGAACCAGAACCACACTGCTCCTCCTCAATCTGAGGTTCCGCTATCCGACAGACCCTCCACTCCAGGACCAGGACCACACTGCTCCTCATCAATCTGAGGTTCCACTATCTGACGGACCCTCCTCTCCAGGACCAGGACCAGAACCACACTGCTCCTCCTCAATCTGAGGTTCCACTATCCGACAGACCCTCCTCTCCAGGACCAGGACCAGAACCACACTGCTCCTCCTCAATCTAAGGTTCCACTATCTGACAGACCCTCCTCTCCAGGACCAGAACCAGAACCACACTGCTCCTCCTCAATCTGAGGTTCGACCATCCGACGGACCCTCCTCTCCAGGACCAGAACCACACCGCTCCTCCTCAATCTGAGGTTCCACTATCCGACAGACCCTCCTCTCCAGGACCAGAACCACACTGCTCCTCCTCAATCTGAGGTTCCACTATCTGACAGACCCTCCTCTCCAGGACCAGAACCAGAACCACACTGCTCCTCCTCAATCTGAGGTTCCACTATCCGACAGACCCTCCTCTCCAGGACCAGAACCAGAACCACACTGCTCCTCCACAATCTAAGGTTCCACTATCTGACGGACCCTCCTCTCCAGGACCAGGACCAGAACCACACTGCTCCTCCTCAATCTGAGGTTCCACTATCCGATGGACCCTCCTCTCCAGGACCAGGACCAGAACCACCCTGCTCCTCCTCAATCCGAGGTTCCACTATCCGACAGACCCTCCTCTCCAGGACCAGAACCAGAACCACACTGCTCCTCCTCAATCTGAGGTTCCACTATCCAACAGACCCTCCTCTCCAGGACCAGGACCAGAACCACACCGCTCCTCCTCAATCTAAGGTTCCACTATCCGACAGACCCTCCTCTCCAGGACCAGGACCAGAACCACACTGCTCCTCCTCAATCTGAGGTTCCGCTATCCGACAGACCCTCCTCTCCAGGACCAGGACCAGAACCACACTGCTCCTCCTCAATCTGAGGTTCCACTATCCGACGGACCCTCCTCTCCAGGACCAGGACCAGAACCACACCGCTCCTCCTCAATCTGAGGTTCGACCATCCGACGGACCCTCCTCTCCAGGACCAGGACCAGGACCAGAACCAGAACCACACTGCTCCTCCTCAATCTGAAGTTCCACTATCCGACGGACCCTCCTCTCCAGGACCAGGACCAGAACCACACTGCTCCTCCTCAATCTGAGGTTCGACCATCCGACGGACCCTCCTCCTCTCCAGGACCAGAACTACACTGCTCCTCCTCAATCTGAGGTTCCACTATCCGACAGACCCTCCTCTCCAGGACCAGGACCAGAACCACACTGCTCCTCCTCAATCTGAGGTTCCACTATCCGACAGACCCTCCTCTCCAGGACCAGGACCAGAACCACACCGCTCCTCCTCAATCTGAGGTTCCGCTATCCGACAGACCCTCCTCTCCAGGACCAGGACCAGAACCACACTGCTCCTCCTCAATCTGAGGTTCGACTATCCGACGGACCCTCCTCTCCAGGACCAGGACCACACTGCTCCTCCTCAATCTGAGGTTCCACTATCCGACAGACCCTCCTCTCCAGGACCAGGACCAGAACCACACTGCTCCTCCTCAATCTGAGGTTCGACCATCCGACGGACCCTCCTCTCCAGGACCAGGACCACACTGCTCCTCCTCAATCTGAGGTTCCACTATCCGACAGACCCTCCTCTCCAGGACCAGGACCAGGACCAGAACCACACTGCTCCTCCTCAATCTGAAGTTCCACTATCCGACGGACCCTCCTCTCCAGGACCAGGACCAGAACCACACCGCTCCTCCTCAATCTGAGGTTCGACCATCCGACAGACCCTCCTCTCCAGGACCAGGACCAGAACCACACTGCTCCTCCTCAATCTGCGGTTCCACTATCCGACAGACCCTCCTCTCCAGGACCAGAACCACACTGCTCCTCCTCAATCTGAAGTTCCACTATCCGACGGACCCTCCTCTCCAGGACCAGAACCACACTGCTCCTCCTCAATCTGAGGTTCCACTATCTGACAGACCCTCCTCTCCAGGACCAGAACCAGAACCACACTGCTCCTCCACAATCTAAGGTTCCACTATCTGACAGACCCTCCTCTCCAGGACCAGAACCAGAACCACACCGCTCCTCCTCAATCTGAGGTTCCACTATCCGACAGACCCTCCTCTCCAGGACCAGAACCACACTGCTCCTCCTCAATCTGAGGTTCCACTATCCGACAGACCCTCCTCTCCAGGACCAGAACCAGAACCACACCGCTCCTCCTCAATCTGAGGTTCCACTATCCGACAGACCCTCCTCTCCAGGACCAGGACCAGAACCACACTGCTCCTCCTCAATCTGAGGTTCCACTATCCGACAGACCCTCCTCTCCAGGACCAGAACCAACACACTGCTCCTCCTCAATCTGAGGTTCCACTATCTGACAGACCCTCCTCTCCAGGACCAGAACCAGAACCACACTGCTCCTCCTCAATCTGAGGTTCCACTATCCGACAGACCCTCCTCTCCAGGACCAGAACCACACTGCTCCTCCTCAATCTGAGGTTCCACTATCCGACGGACCCTCCTCTCCAGGACCAGGACCAGAACCACACCGCTCCTCCTCAATCTGAAGTTCCACTATCCGACAGACCCTCCTCTCCAGGACCAGGACCAGAACCACACTGCTCCTCCTCAATCTGAGGTTCCACTATCCGACAGACCCTCCTCTCCAGGACCAGGACCAGAACCACACCGCTCCTCCTCAATCTGAGGTTCGACCATCCGACGGACCCTCCTCTCCAGGACCAGGACCAGGACCAGAACCAGAACCACACTGCTCCTCCTCAATCTGAAGTTCCACTATCCGACGGACCCTCCTCTCCAGGACCAGGACCAGAACCACCCTGCTCCTCCTCAATCTGAGGTTCCACTATCCGACGGACCCTCCTCTCCAGGACCAGGACCAGAACCACACCGCTCCTCCTCAATCTGAAGTTCCACTATCCGACAGACCCTCCTCTCCAGGACCAGGACCAGAACCACACTGCTCCTCCTCAATCTGAGGTTCCACTATCCGACGGACCCTCCTCTCCAGGACCAGGACCAGAACCACACCGCTCCTCCTCAATCTGAGGTTCGACCATCCGACGGACCCTCCTCTCCAGGACCAGGACCAGGACCAGAACCAGAACCACACTGCTCCTCCTCAATCTGAAGTTCCACTATCCGACGGACCCTCCTCTCCAGGACCAGGACCAGAACCACACTGCTCCTCCTCAATCTGAGGTTCCACCATCCGACGGACCCTCCTCTCCAGGACCAGAACTACACTGCTCCTCCTCAATCTGAGGTTCCACTATCCGACAGACCCTCCTCTCCAGGACCAGGACCAGAACCACACTGCTCCTCCTCAATCTGAAGTTCCACTATCCGACAGACCCTCCTCTCCAGGACCAGGACCAGAACCACACTGCTCCTCCTCAATCTGAGGTTCCACTATCCGACAGACCCTCCTCTCCAGGACCAGGACCAGAACCACACCGCTCCTCCTCAATCTGAGGTTCCACTATCCGACAGACCCTCCTCTCCAGGACCAGGACCAGAACCACACTGCTCCTCCTCAATCTGAGGTTCCACTATCCGACAGACCCTCCTCTCCAGGACCAGGACCAGAACCACACTGCTCCTCCTCAATCCGAGGTTCCACTATCCGACGGACCCTCCTCTCCAGGACCAGGACAAACCACACTGCTCCTCCTCAATCTGAGGTTCCACTATCCGACAGACCCTCCTCTCCAGGACCAGAACCACACTGCTCCTCCTCAATCTGAGGTTCCACTATCCGACGGACCCTCCTCTCCAGGACCAGAACCACACTGCTCCTCCTCAATCTGAGGTTCCACTATCTGACAGACCCTCCTCTCCAGGACCAGAACCAGAACCACCCTGCTCCTCCTCAATCTGAGGTTCCACTATCCGACAGACCCTCCTCTCCAGGACCAGAACCAGAACCACACTGCTCCTCCTCAATCTAAGGTTCCACTATCTGACAGACCCTCCTCTCCAGGACCAGAACCAGAACCACACCGCTCCTCCTCAATCTGAGGTTCCACTATCCGACAGACCCTCCTCTCCAGGACCAGAACCACACTGCTCCTCCTCAATCTGAGGTTCCACTATCCGACAGACCCTCCTCTCCAGGACCAGAACCAGAACCACACCGCTCCTCCTCAATCTGAGGTTCCACTATCCGACAGACCCTCCTCTCCAGGACCAGGACCAGAACCACACTGCTCCTCCTCAATCTGAGGTTCCACTATCCGACAGACCCTCCTCTCCAGGACCAGAACCACACTGCTCCTCCTCAATCCGAGGTTCCACTATCCGACAGACCCTCCTCTCCAGGACCAGAACCAGAACCACACTGCTCCTCCTCAATCTGAGGTTCCACTATCCGACAGACCCTCCTCTCCAGGACCAGAACCAGAACCACACCGCTCCTCCTCAATCTGAGGTTCCACTATCCGACAGACCCTCCTCTCCAGGACCAGGACCAGAACCACACTGCTCCTCCTCAATCTGAGGTTCCGCTATCCGACAGACCCTCCTCTCCAGGACCAGAACCACCCTGCTCCTCCTCAATCTGAGGTTCCACTATCCGACGGACCCTCCTCTCCAGGACCAGGACCAGAACCACACTGCTCCTCCTCAATCTGAGGTTCCACTATCCGACGGACCCTCCTCTCCAAGACCAGGACCAGAACCACACTGCTCCTCCTCAATCTAAGGTTCCACTATCCGACGGATCCTCCTCTCCAGGACCAGGTCTTCGAAGTATTCCTCCCACCGACCCACGACGTCGTGATTCGAGGTCAGCAGCCCCCCATCCCCACTGTACACAGTGTTGATGGTGCGCTGCTTCCCCCTCCTAAGCCGCCGGATGGTGGACCAGAATCTCCACAGTTAAAATACAGGCCAATAGGGGGCAGATTGCATCGTGCATCCCTAATATATATATATATATATATATATATATATATATATATATATATATATATATAATTTCATAAATAAATAGTAAATTCAATGAAACACTTCATAAGTAAGTTTATGAATAAATACATATTACTTAATAAATGAATAAATATACATATAAGTGAATGAATAAGTATATTAAAATTGTATTTTGTGTAATGTTTTTATTTATTTATTTGTTTATGTCTGCGTGCATTTATTTAGTTATTGATTCATTCATTTATGACATGACTAAAACGGGATTTACTTTCCCGCAGTTCTGGTCTGCCGGACTACACCAGAAACATCCACCAGGGGGCGATAAACCCGCTGCCCCCCGTTGACCAGCAGAGGGCGCTGCAGCCCGACCTTCTCCGCCTTCGGCCTCTTCGGGATTCTTCGGCAATGCTCGGCAGGTAACGGTCGGTACGTTCAAATGTTCGGCTTCAGCTCCTTCTGGAGACTGAAGTGAAGAAAGCGCAGAAGAAACGGAGACTGGGAGCCGGTAGACGGAGCGTGGACGCGGGATGACGGTGCTGCAGGAACCCGTCCAGGTAGGAGGTTGTCAGCGGGCGGGAGCTGAGTGCTGCTGACGCCGGCCTCAGCCGCTGGCTCAGTCCGCGGAGGGGTAGCTGTCCTCTCCACCGCAGGCCCCGTGGCCCCGGCATGCTCCCGGAGTTTTCCTGGGTGTCTTCCCGGTTAGCTGGTGTTCGGGGTTGCCGGAGCGCGACTGAGATCGGGACTAAGACGGTACCAGTCCGCTTCCTCACGCCTGTGTGGCTGCGTTTCAGATGGGCCAGACTGCATATAAGAAAGGTGACATTCAGGTGTAACTGGTGATAAAAGCAGAATGATGGTGTTGAGGCTGGGCTGGCTGGGGGGCCGATGGGGCTCAGGAGGCGCTTCTCTTCGGCTTGGATCCCGGACCTGAAGCGCGTTTTACTGTTAGATTAATCTGCTTCTAGTGTCTGTGTTCATGCCAGGATCCCCCGCTGCACGGCGGCGGCCGGAGCAAAGAAACCCTCTTTAAAGTTTAGAATCAGGACGGAGAGGTGGTGTGTGTGCGCCGATTTACTCCGCGGCCGTGATAAGAGTGTTTGAGTCCGTTATTTAGCTGTTTTTTTCCCGCTGCGGAACTCCTGGAGCAGCGGAGCTCTGTCGGGCTAGCCGGCTAGCAGCGCTGTTAGCTGGCTAGCCGGGGCTAGCGCTGCTGGGAGCGGCTTCAGTCAGCGGGGACTCGGTCTTAAAGTTACCGGGGACCAGAACCGGTTCTGCCACGGTGTAGCGTCACCTCTTGGCCCCAGACCAGCCGCCGCGGACGGCGGTAACCCGCTGCTGGTCAGCCTGGACCACCAGCTCCAGCTAACGCCAGCTAGCCGTTAGCTGCTAGCTGACCAAAACAGGCTGTCATTCACCTCTCAGGTGAGTTGTGACGCAATAAAGATGCGCCTGTGTGTTGTATGTGACAGTGTTGGGTTAGCATGAAGTAGTTCTGATCCACAGTCCCGGTCCTGCTAGTCCTGGACCAAAGACCCGATCCTGTTGTCTTTGTGTCTCTGAACCAGGTTCCAGAACCGGGTTCAGGACTTTGGACTAGGTCCCACAATCCGGGCCAGGTCTCAGAACCAAGTTCAGGTTCAGGACTCTGGACTAGGTCTCAGAACCACGTTCAGGTCTCAGAACCAGGTTCAGGACTCTGGACCAGGTCCAGAACCAGCTGATGAGGTCATGTGTCTCCAGGCTGCAGTGTGGGCGGCTCTGAACCACTACGCCTACCTGGACGCTGTCTTCCTCGCAGAGAGACTCTACGCTGAAGGTAACACCTGGATGACTGTTTCTGTGTCTGGCTGGTTGTGTTTGACTGTTTCTGTGTCTGGCTGGTTGTGTTTCTGACTGTTTCCTTCTGTCTGGTGTGTTTCTGACTGTTTCTGTGTTTCTGGTTTCTGAATTTGTTTCTCTTTTCTGTGGTCTGTGTTTGTTTGACTGTTTCTGTGGCTGACTGGTTGTGTGTTTGACTGTTTCTGTGGCTGGCTGGTTGTGTTTCTGACTGTTTCCCTTTTTTGTTTGGTTGTGTTTCTGACTGTTTCTTTGGCTGACTGGCTGGTTGTGTTTGACTGTTTCTGTGGCTGGCTGGCTGGTTGTGTTTGACTGTTTCTGTGGCTGGCTGGCTGGTTGTGTTTGACTGTTTCTGTGGCTGGCTGGTTGTGTTTCTGACTGTTTCCCTTTTTTGTCTGGTTGTGTTTCTGACTGTTTCTTTGGCTGACTGGCTGTTTTTTCTGACTATTTCTGTGTCTGGCTGGTTGTGTTGCTGACTGTTTCTGTCTCTTGCTGACTGTTTCTCTTTCTCAGTGCAGTCAGAAGAAGCGCTCTACCTGCTGACTGTTTCCGTGTCTGGCTGGTTGTGTTGCTGACTGTTTCTAGCTGGTGTTCTTGCTGACTGTTTCTCTCTCTCTCAGTGCGGTCAGAAGAAGCGCTCTACCTGCTTGCCACCTGCTACTACCGCTCTGGGAAGCCGTATAAAGCTTACCGACTGTTGAAGTCTCACAGCTGCTCCACGCCGCAGGTTCGATTCCTGCTGGCAAAGTGCTGTGTGGAGCTGAGCAAGTAAGATCACCGTGTTTCTGACTGGTTTCTGACTGGTTTCTGACCTGTTGGGCTCTGATTGGCTGACCGTGTCCCTTCTGTGTTCAGATTGGCTGAGGGAGAACAGGTTCTGATTGGTGGAGTGCTAAACAAACAGAAGAGTCAGGATGACATCATCACAGAGTTTGGAGACTCCGCCTCCCTCACGCTGTCCTTACTGGGTCACATATACTGGTATTAGCTCTACCCACTGCACCTGTCACTGCTGATGGAGATGGTCCACCTGTTCACCACCCCCCTCTCTCTCTTTCTTGCCCCTCCCTCTCTCTCTGAGCAGTAAGACGGACCGCGTTGCCAAAGGTGCAGAGTGTTTCCAGCGGAGTCTAACCCTAAACCCGTTCCTGTGGTCTCCGTTCCAGACCCTCTGTCACCTAGGTAACGTGCCCCCCCCTCGCTGTTGGGCCGCTGCAGCTGGTCATGTGACTTCATTAACGTCCTGGTCTGTGTTCCAGGAGAGAAACCAGACCCAGACCAGGTCTTCAGGTTGTCCTCTCTGCAGAACTCCTCAGTAGCCCCGCCCCCTCCATCTGTAAGCCCCGCCCAGGTCCCGTCTCATCGCCTGGACACCGCCCTCATGGAGACTCCCCAGGACACGTTGGTACGCCCACACTCACCGTGTTCCTAAATCACAAATCAGTGCAAGGTTCTCCTGAAGGCGTGAGGTTCTCCTGCAGGCGTGAGGTTCTCCTTTAGGCGTGAGGTTCTCCTTTAGGCGTGAGGTTCTCCTTAAGGCGTGAGGTTCTCCTTAAGGCGTGAGGTTCTCCTGTAGGCGTGAGGTCCTCCTTTAGGCGTGAGGTTCTCCTTTAGGCGTGAGGTTCTCCTGTAGGCGTGAGGTTCTCCTTTAGGCGTGAGCATTTCCTTTAGGCGTGAGGTTCTCCTTTAGGCGTGAGGTTCTCCTTTAGGCGTGAGGTTCTCCTTTAGGCGTGAGCATTTCCTTTAGGCGTGAGGTTCTCCTGTAGGCGTGAGGTTCTCCTTTAGGCGTGAGCATTTCCTTTAGGCGTGAGCATTTCCTTTAGGCGTGAGCATTTCCTTTAGGCGTGAGCATTTCCTTTAGGCGTGAGCATTTCCTTTAGGCATGAGGTTCTCCTTTAGGCGTGAGTTTCTCCTTTAGGCGTGAGTTTCTCCTTTAGGCGTGAGCATTTCCTTTAGGCGTGAGCATTTCCTTTAGGCGTGAGGTTCTCCTTTAGGCGTGAGGTTCTCCTTTAGGCATGAGGTTCTCCTTTAGGCGTGAGGTTCTCCCGTAGGCGTGAGGTTCTCCTTTAGGCGTGAGCATTTCCTTTAGGCGTGAGCATTTCCTTTAGGCGTGAGCATTTCCTTTAGGCGTGAGGTTCTCCTGTAGGCGTGAGGTTCTCCTTTAGGCGTGAGGTTCTCCTTTAGGCGTGAGCATTTCCTTTAGGCGTGAGCATTTCCTTTAGGCGTGAGCATTTCCTTTAGGCGTGAGCATTTCCTTTAGGCGTGAGCATTTCCTTTAGGCATGAGGTTCTCCTTTAGGCGTGAGTTTCTCCTTTAGGCGTGAGCATTTCCTTTAGGCGTGAGGTTCTCCTGTAGGCGTGAGGTTCTCCTTTAGGCGTGAGTTTCTCCTGAAGGCGTGAGTTTCTCCTGAAGGCGTGAGCATTTCCTTTAGGCGTGAGCATTTCCTTTAGGCGTGAGCATTTCCTTTAGGCGTGAGCATTTCCTTTAGGCGTGAGGTTCTCCTTTAGGCGTGAGGTTCTCCTTTAGGCGTGAGTTTTTCCTTTAGGCGTGAGGTTCTCCTTTAGGCGTGAGGTTCTCCTCTAGGAGTGAGGTTCTCCTTTAAGCGTGAGGTTCTCCTTTAGGCGTGAGGTTCTCCTTTAGGCGTGAGGTTCTCCTTTAGGCGTGAGGTTCTCCTTTAGGCGTGAGGTTCTCCTGTAGGCGTGAGGTTCTCCTGTAGGCGTGAGGTTCTCCTTTAGGCGTGAGGTTCTCCTTTAGGCGTGAGCTTTTCCTTTAGGCGTGAGGTTCTCTAGGCGTGAAGTTCTCCTTTAGGCGTGAGGTTCTCCTTTAGGCGTGAGGTTCTCCTTTAGGCGTGAGGTTCTCCTTTAGGCGTGAGGTTCTCCTTTAGGCGTGAACTTTTCCTTTAGGCGTGAGGTTCTCCTTTAGGCGTGAAGTTCTCCTTTAGGCGTGAGGTTCTCCTTTAGGAGTGAGGTTCTCCTTTAGGCGTGAGCTTTTCCTTTAGGCGTGAGGTTCTCTAGGCGTGAAGTTCTCCTTTAGGCGTGAGGTTCTCCTTTAGGCGTGAGCTTTTCCTTTAGGCGTGAGATTCTCCTTTAGGCGTGAGGTTCTCCTTTAGGCGTGAGCTTTTCCTTAAGGCTTGAGGTTCTCCTTTAGGCGTGAGGTTCTCCTTTAGGCGTGAGCTTTTCCTTTAGGCGTGAGCTTTTCCTTTAGGCGTGAGGTTCTCCTTTAGGCGTGAGGTTCTCCTTTAGGCGTGAGGTTCTCCTTTAGGCGTGAGGTTCTCCTTTAGGCGTGAGCTTTTCCTTAAGGCGTGAGGTTCTCCTTTAGGCGTGAGGTTCTCCTTTAGGCGTGAGGTTCTCCTTTAGGCGTGAGCTTTTCCTTTAGGCGTGAGGTTCTCCTTTAGGCGTGAGGTTCTCCTTTAGGCGTGAGCTTTTCCTTTAGGCGTGAGGTTCTCCTTTAGGCGTGAGCTTTTCCTTTAGGCGTGAGGTTCTCCTTTAGGCGTGAGCTTTTCCTTTAGGCGTGAGGTTTTCCTTTAGGCGTGAGCTTCTCCTTTAGGCGTGAGCTTTTCCTTTAGGCGTGAGGTTCTCCTTTAGGCGTGAGGTTCTCCTTTAGGCGTGAGCTTTTCCTTTAGGCGTGAGCTTTTCCTTTAGGCATGAGCTTTTCCTTTAGGCGTGCGGTTCTCCTTTAGGCGTGAGGTTCTCCTGCAGACATTAGCCTTCCACTCATACTCCAGTAGTCCTCCAGAGTAATCAGATTACTGGTGGTTCTTTCAGGAGCTTAACAGGTTGAATCTGGAATCCTCCAACGGGAAGCTGACGTCTGATTTGTCGGTTTCCTACATCGACTCCTCCCTCATCTCGCCGGAGACCGGCTCACTGCTGGGTAACACCGTCTCCATGGCAACAGCCGGCTCTCTTCTGGCGAAACAAAACAAGCCAAAAAGTGGGCGGAGTTTGCTGGGGGGGCCTGCAGCCCTTAGCCCGCTGACACCCAGGTGAGTGAAGTCTAGGTGTGTCGTTGATGATGTCACAGAGTCTACATGTGACATCACTCCTGTGTGCAGCTTCGGCATCCTGCCCCTGGACCCCAGCCCAGGAGACCCCACGTATCTACAGAACTATTCAGCTACCATGGAAACGCAGACCACCGCTCCCAGCAAGAAGGTGACACCCCCCCCAACACACACACACACACACACACACACACACACACACATCGGTAACTGATGACATGCCACCATGTATATGTGAAAAGCACACGCCTGTACACGTGGTAAGCACGCGCCTGTACACGTGATAAGCACGCGCCTGTACACGTGATAAGCACGCGCCTGTACACGTGATAAGCACGCGCCTGGACACGTGATAAGAACGTGCCTGTACACGTGATAAGCACGCGCCTGTTCACATAAGAACGCGCCTGTACACGTGATAAGCACGTGCATGTGCACGTGAAAAGCACGCGCCTGGACACGTGATAAGCACGCGCCTGTACACGTGATAAGCACGCGCCTGTACACGTGATAAGCACGCGCCTGTACACGTGATAAGCACGCGCCTGTACACGTGATCAGCACGCGCCTGTACACGTGATCAGCACGCGCCTGTACACGTGATAAGAACGCGCCTGTACACGTGATAAGCACGCGCCTGTACACGTGATAAGCACGCGCCTGTACACGTGATAAGCACGCGCCTGTACACGTGAAAAGCACGCGCCTGTACACGTGAAAAGCACGCGCCTGTACACGTGATAAGCACGCGCCTGTACACGTGATAAGCACGCGCCTGTACACGTGATAAGCACGCGCCTGTACACGTGATCAGCACGCGCCTGTACACGTGATCAGCACGCGCCTGTACACGTGAAAAGCACGCGCCTGTACACGTGATAAGCACGCGCCTGTACACGTGATAAGCACTGGGCTGTACACGTGATAAGCACGCGCCTGTACACGTGATAAACACGCGCCTGTACACGTGATAAGCACTGGCCTGTACACGTGATAAGCACGCGCCTGTACACGTGATCAGCACGCCCCTGTACACGTGATAAGCACTGGGCTGTAAACGTGATAAGCACTGGCCTGTACACGTGATAAGCACGCGCCTGTACACGTGATAAGCACGCGCCTGTACACGTGATAAGCACTGGCCTGCACACGTGATAAGCACGCGCCTGTACACGTGAAAAGCACGCGCCTGTACACGTGATAAGCACGCGCCTGTACACGTGATAAGCACGCGCCTGTACACGTGATAAGCACGTGCCTGTATACGTGATAAGCACTGGGCTGTACACGTGATAAGCACTGGGCTGTACACGTGATCAGCACGCGCCTGTACACGTGATAAGAACGGACCTGTACACGTGAAAAGCACGCGCCTGTACACGTGATAAGCACGCGCCTGTACACGTGATAAGCACGCGCCTGTACACGTGATAAGCACTGGGCTGTACACGTGATAAGCACTGGGCTGTACACGTGATCAGCACGCGCCTGTACACGTGATAAGCACGGACCTGTACACGTGATAAGCACGCGCCTGTACACGTGATAAGCACGCGCCTGTACACGTGATAAGCACGCGCCTGTACACGTGATAAGCACGCGCCTGTACACGTGATAAGCACGCGCCTGTACACGTGATAAGCACTGGGCTGTACACGTGATCAGCACGGACCTGTACACGTGATAAGCACGCGCCTGTACACGTGATAAGCACGTGCCTGTACACGTGATAAGCACGTGCCTGTACACGTGATAAGCACGTGCCTGTACACGTGATAAGCACTGGCCTGTACACGTGATAAGCACGCGCCTGTACACGTGATAAGCACGCGCCTGTACACGTGATAAGCACGCGCCTGTACACGTGATAAGCACTGGCCTGTACACGTGATAAGCACGCGCCTGTACACGTGATAAGCACGCGCCTGTACACGTGATAAGCACGCGCCTGTACACGTGATAAGCACGTGCCTGTATACGTAAAAGGCACGCACCTCTACACATAAGCACGCGCCTGTACACGTGAAAAGCACGCGCCTGTACACGTGAAAAGCACGCGCCTGTACACGTGATAAGCACGCGCCTGTACACGTGATAAGCACGCGCCTGTACACGTGATAAGCACGCGCCTGTACACGTGATCAGCACGTGCCTGTACACGTGATAAGCACCGGCCTGTACACTTGATAAGCACGTGCCTGTATACGTGATAAGCACGTGCCTGTATACGTGATAAGCACGTGCCTGTATACGTAAAAGGCACGCACCTCTATACATAAGCACGCACCTGTACACGTGAAAAGCACGCGCCTGTACACGTGATAAGCACGTGCCTGTATACGTAAAAGGCACGCGCCTGTACACGTGATCAGCACGTGCCTGTACACGTGATAAGCACCGGCCTGTACACTTGATAAGCACGTGCCTGTATACGTGATAAGCACGTGCCTGTATACGTAAAAGGCACGCACCTCTATACATAAGCACGCACCTGTACACGTGATAAGCATGTGCCTGTATACGTAAAAGGCACGCACCTCTACACATAAGCACGCGCCTGTACACGTGAAAAGCATGCGCCTGTACACGTGAAAAGCACGCGCCTGTACACGTGATAAGCACGTGCCTGTATACGTAAAAGGCACACGCCTCTACACATAAGCACGCGCCTGTACACGTGATCAGCACGCCCCTGTACACGTGAAAAGCACGCGCCTGTACACGTGATAAGCACTGGCCTGTACACGTGATCAGCACGCCCCTGTACACGTGATCAGCACGCCCCTGTACACGTGATCAGCACGCCCCTGTACACGTGATCAGCACGCCCCTGTACACGTGAAAAGCACGCGCCTGTACACGTGATAAGCACGTGCCTGTATACGTAAAAGGCACGCACCTCTACACATAAGCACGCGCCTGTACACGTGCAAAGCATGCGCTTGTACCCATGTTGATAAGCACATGCGTGACTCACCCCCTGGCTCCACCCCTGCAAATCTCCCAGTCCGTTATCAACTGTCTCTCTCCCTGTGGGTCTCTCAACTGTCTCTCTCCCAGTCTGTCTATCACCTGTCTGTCTCTCACCCATCTGTCTCTCCCAGTCTGTCTCCAGGATCAACCAGTCCAAGTCTGTCTTCAGTCAGAGCGGTAATAGTCGAGATGTCCTTCCCATCCCCTTCAACCAATCACAGACCTCTGCACCTCATACCAGGTGAGTTTCCAGGTGATGTTCAGCCACCAGTCTCTCTGTCAACTGTCTCATGACCCGTCTCTCTCTCTGTTACCCGTCTGATAACTTGTCTCTCTCTCTGTCACCTGTCTGGTGACCCGTCTCTCTCTGTCACTTGTCTGATGACCTGTCTCTCTCTCTCTGTCACCTGTCTGATGACCCGTCTCTCTCTCTGTCACCTGTCTGATGACTCATCTCTCTCTCTCTTACCTGTCTAATTACTCGTCTCTCTCTCCGTTACCTGTCTGATAAATAGTCTCTCTCTCTGTTACCTGTCTGATAAATCGTCTCTCTCTCTGTTACCTGTCTGATAACTCGTCTTCCTTTTCTCTGTACCCTGTCTGATGATTCGCCTCGCTGTCTGCTTCCTGTCTAGTTACTCATCTCTCTCTCTTTTTCTTGTCTGATGACCCGTCTCTCTCTGTTACATAATTACTCGTCTCTCTCTCTGTTACCTGTCTAATTACTCGTCTCTCACTCTGTTACCTGTCTGATGACCCGTCTCTCTCTCTGTTACCTGTCTGATGACCCGTCTCTCTCTCTGCTACCTGTCTAATTACTCATCTGTCTCTCTGTTACCTGTCTGATGACCCCTCTCTCTCTCTCTGTTACCTGTCTAATTACTCGTCTCTCTCTCTGTTACCTGTCTGATGACTCGTCACTCTCTGTTACCTGTCTGATGACCCGTCTCTCTCTCTGTTACCTGTCTAATTACTCGTCTCTCTCTCTGTTACCTGTCTGATGACTCGTCACTCTGTTACCTGTCTGATGACTCGTCACTCTGTTACCTGTCTGATGACCCGTCTCTCTCTCTGTTACCTGTCTGATGACCCTTCTCTCTCTCTCTGTTACCTGTCTAATTACTCGTCTCTCTCTCTGTTACCTGTCTGATGACCCTTCTCTCTCTCTCTGTTACCTGTCTAATTACTCGTCTCTCTCTCTGTTACCTGTCTGATGACCCGTCTCTCTCTCTGTTACCTGTCTGATGACCCGTCTCTCTCTCTGCTACCTGTCTAATTACTCATCTGTCTCTCTGTTACCTGTCTGATGACCCCCCTCTCTCTCTCTGTTACCTGTCTAATTACTCATCCGTCTCTCTGTTTCTTGTCTGATGACCCGTCCCTCTGTTACCTGTCTGATGACCCTTCTCTCTCTTTTACTGTCTCTCTCTCTGTTACCTGTCTGATTACTCGTCTCTCGCTCATCTACCTGTCTGATGACTCTTCTCTCTCTCTCTGTTACCTGTCTAATCACTTGTCTCTCTCTCTGTTACCTATCTGATGACCCATCTCTCTCTCTCTCTGTTACCTGTCTAACTCGTCTCTCGCTCTGTTACCTGTCTGATGACCCGTTTCTCTCTCTGTTACCTGTCTAACTCGTCTCTCTCTCTGTTACCTGTCTGATAACCCATCTCTCTCTCTGCTACCTGTCTGATGACCCGTCTCTCTCTCTACTACCTCTTCTGATGACCCGTTTCTCGCTCTGCTTCTTGTCTGATGACCCGTCTCTCTCTGTCTTACCTGTCTTATTACTCATCTCTCTCTCTGTTACCTGTCTGATGGCCTGTCTCTTTCTCTGTTACCTGTCTGATGGCCTGTCTTTCTCTCTGTTACCTGTCTGATAACTAGTCTCTCTCTCTGTTACCTGTCTGATAACAAGTCTCTCTCTCTGTTACCTGTCTGATGACCCATCTCTCTCTCTGTTACCTGTCTGATATCTCATCTCTCTCTCTCGTAACCTGTCTGATGGCCTGTCTCTGTTACCTGTCTGATAACTCGTCTGTCTGTTACCTGTCTGATGACCCGTCTCTCTCTCTCTGTTACCTGTCTGATGACCCGTCTCTCTCTCCGTTACCTCTTATTACTCATCTCTCTCTCTGTCACCTGTCTGATGACCTGTCTCTCTCTCTCTGTCACCTGTCTGATGACCCGTCTCTCTCTCTGTCACCTGTCTGATGACCCATCTGTCTCTCTGTCACCTGTCTGATTACTTGTCTCTCTATCTGTTACCTGTTTGATAATTCGTCTCTCTCTCTGTTACCTGTCTGATGAGTCGTCTCTATCTCTCTTACCTGTCTAGTTACTCGTCTCTCTCTCTGTTACCTGTTTGATAAATCGTCTCTCTCTCTGTAAGCTGTCTGATAAATTGTCTCTCTCTCTGTTACCTGTCTGATAACCCAACTCTCTCTCTCTGTTACCTGTCTGATAAATCGTCTCTCTCTCTGTTACTTGTCTGATGACTCGTCTCTCTCTCTGTTTCCTGTCTAATTACTCGTCGCTCTCTCTGTTACCTGTCTTATTACTCATCTCTCTCTGTTACCTGTCTGATGGCCTTTCTGTCTCTTTGTTACCTGTCTGACGACCGGTCTCTCTCTCTGTTACCTGTCTGATAACTCGTCTTCCTTTTCTCTGTACCCTGTCTGATGATCCGTCTCTCTCTCTGTTACCTGTCTGATGACCCGTCTATCTCTCTGTTACCTGTCTTATTACTCATCTCTCTCTGTTACCTGTCTGATGGCCTTTCTGTCTCTTTGTTACCTGTCTGACGACCGGTCTCTCTCTCTGTTACCTGTCTGATAACTCGTCTTCCTTTTCTCTGTACCCTGTCTGATGATCCGTCTCTCTCTCTCTGTTACCTGTCTGATAACTAGTCTCTTTCTCTGTTACCTGTCTGATGACTCGTCATTCTCTTTTACCTGTCTAATGACTCGTCTCTCTCTCTGTTACCTGTCTTATCACTCATCTCTCTCTCTGTTTCCTGTCTGATGACCCGTCTCTCTCTCTGTTACCTGTCTGATGACTCTTCTCTCTCTCTGTTACCTGTCTGATAACTCGTCTCTCTCTCTGTTACCTGTCTGATGACCCATCTCTTTCTCTGTTACCTGTCTTATCACTCATCTCTCTCTCTGTTACCTGTCTGATGACTCTTCTCTCTCTCTGTTACCTGTCTAAGCACTCGTCTCTCTCTCTGTTACCTGTCTGATACCTCGTCTCTCTCTCTGTTACCTGTCTGATGACCCGTCTCTCTCTCTGCTACCTGTCTAATTACTCATCTCTCTCTCTATTTCTTGTCTGATGACCCGTCTCTCTCTGTTGCATAATTACTCGTCTCTCTCTCTGTTACCTGTCTGATGACCCATCTCTTTCTCTGTTACCTGTCTTATCACTCATCTCTTTCTCTGTTACCTGTCTTATCACTCATCTCTCTCTCTGTTACCTGTCTGATGACTCTTCTCTCTCTCTGTTACCTGTCTAAGCACTCGTCTCTCTCTCTGTTACCTGTCTGATACCTCGTCTCTCTCTCTGTTACCTGTCTGATGACCCGTCTCTCTCTCTCTGCTACCTGTCTAATTACTCATCTGTCTCTCTGTTACCTGTCTGATGACCCCTCTCTCTCTCTCTCTGTTACCTGTCTAATTACTCGTCTCTCTCTCTGTTACCTGTCTGATGACTCGTCACTCTCTGTTACGTGTCTGATGACCCATCTCTCTCTCTGTTACCTGTCTGATGACCAGTCTCTCTCTCTCTGCTACCTGTCTAATTACTCATCTGTCTCTCTGTTACTTGTCTGATGACCCGTCCCTCTGTTACCTGTTTGATGACCCCTCTCTCTCTTTTACATAATTGCTCGTCTCTCTCTCTCTGTTACCTGTCTGATAACTAGTCTCTCTCTCTGTTACCTGTCTGATGACCTGTCTCTCTCTCTGTTACCTGTCTGATTACTCGTCTCTCGCTCATCTACCTGTCTGATGACTCTCTTCTCTCTCTCCGTTACCTGTCTGATGACCCTTCTCTCTCTCTGTTACCTGTCTAATCACTTGTCTCTCTCTCTGTTACCTATCTGATGACCCATCTCTCTCTCTCTCGTTACCTGTCTAACTCGTCTCTCGCTCTTTTACCTGTCTGATGACCCGTTCTCTCTCTCTGTTACCTGTCTGATAACCCATCTCTCTCTCTGTTACCTGTCTGATAACTAGTCTCTCTCTCTGTTACCTGTCTGATGACTCGTCATTCTCTTTTACCTGTCTAATGACTCGTCTCTCTCTCTGTTACCTGTCTGATAACTCGTCTCTCACTCTGTTACTTGTCTGATGACTCGTCTCTCTCTCTGTTTCCTGTCTAATTACTCGTCGCTCTCTCTGTTACCTGTCTGATAACTCGTCTCTCACTCTGTTACTTGTCTGATGACTCGTCTCTCTCTCTGTTTCCTGTCTAATTACTCGTCGCTCTCTCTGTTACCTGTCTGATAACTCGTCTCTCACTCTGTTACTTGTCTGATGCCTCCTCTCTCTCTGTTACCTCTCTATACTCTCCTCTCTCTTTACCTGTCTGATAACTCGTCTCTCTCTCTGTTACCTGTCTGATAACTCGTCTCTCTCTCTGTTACCTGTCTGATAACTCGTCTCTCTCTCTGTTACCTGTCTGATAACTCGTCTCTCTCTCTGTTACCTGTCTGATAACTCGTCTCTCTCTCTGTTACCTGTCTGATAACTCGTCTCTCTCTCTGTTACCTGTCTATAACTCTCGCTCTCTCTGTTACCTGTATAACTCGTCTCTCTCTCTGTTACCTGTCTGATAACTCGTCTCTCAGTCTGTTACTTGTCTGATGCCTCGTCTCTATCTCTGTTACTTGTCTGATGCCTTGTCTCTCTCTCTGTTACTTGTCTGATGCCTCGTCTCTCTCTCTGTTTCCTGTCTGATAACACGTCGCTCTCTCTGTTACCTGTCTGATAACTCGTCTCTCTCTCTGTTACCTGTCTGATAACTCGTCTCTCTCTCTGTTACTTGTCTGATGCCTCGTCTCTCTCTCTGTTTCCTGTCTGATAACACGTCGCTCTCTCTGTTACCTGTCTGATAACTCGTCGCTCTCTCTGTTACCAGTCTGATAACTCGTCTCTCTCTCTGTTACCTGTCTGATAACTCGTCGCTCTCTCTGTTACCTGTCTGATAACTCGTCTCTCTCTCTGTTACCTGTCTGATGACTCTTCTCTCTCTCTGTTACCTGTCTTATGACCCGTCTCTCTCTCTGTTACCTGTCTGATGACCCGTCTCTCACTCTGTTACTTGTCTGATGCCTCGTCTCTCTCTCTGTTACCTGTCTGATAACTCGTCGCTCTCTCTGTTACCTGTCTGATAACTCGTCTCTCTCTCTGTTACCTGTCTCTCTCTCTCAGTGGCGCCCCTCAGGTCCTTAGCCCCAGTATGTCCGGGCCTCCCAACGTTCAGCCGAGGAGGAGCTCCAGACTGTTTACTAGTGCCAGTTCCACTGCCAAGGTACCTGTTGTTGTGTCTGTAGAACCACAGCAGTGATGACCCTGTGACGTTGTCATGGTAACTGGAGTCTGACAGCCTCCATTTTCCTGCAGGAGAACAGTAAGAAGCTAAAGATGAAGTTTCCTACGAAGATCCCCAACAGAAAAACCAAATGTAAATCAGCCAAGACGTCGAACAGCAGCAACCTGAACGAGAGTCTGGATATCCTGAGACTGGATCCCAGTCTGAGCCTGGTGGACACAAGGATCCCCCAGTACCAGAGAGCCGCAGCAGGTACAAGCTGATCCCCTCATGGACATCAGGGATTGGTTGATGAGGGTTAGGGTTCGTTGATAGTGATGGGAATGAGCTTCCAGCTCAGCAGCCCTGCCCCTTACGTGAGCTCTGCTTCTTCCAGCCTGCCATATTTAAAAAGTCTCACAGCTGTTTACCTTTTTACCGAGATCGTAATAACAATTCATTATTAAATCCATCAGAATGGAACACATCCCCAATCCAGAACTATTCTGAAATGTCCAAAAGTAATTATTTAAACTAATTTAACGATCCAGATACAGCTGCAGTGTGTGGCAGTAGAATCTGCGGCTGCCGCCCGGACACTTTAGTGGACGAACCGTCCACTAAAGTGTCCGGGCGTACTTCAGCAAAGGTAAACAAGACGTTAGCAGGACAGCTTTCCAACGGGGGGCTGTTCCATTTTGTGATACAAATGAGCGTGATGACGGAAAGCTGGTTAGCTAACTTTTATACAGGTAATAGCTTTGAATAAAAGAGGTGGCAGGGTTCCTGCGGGTCCTTAAAAAGTCTTAAATTTAAATCCTGGAAATAAAGGTCTTAACATGTCTTAAATAAATGAAGCTGTAGGTATTAAATTTTCAGCTGGTGTGTTTACAGCCAATGGGAAAGCAGAGCGCCCACCATATAGCATCTAATATTGTGAACGTGTTTGATTAAATTGGTGTGGTGTCCTTCGTGTCAGTGAGAGTTTGGGTGATTATCAGCTGTTGTACGGTACGTCGGCTCCAGGCGCTGACCTCAGAGTGTGTCTGCGGTGCCGTGTTGCCAGTTTAGCGACGTTGTGGCTACTTAGCCAGTTTTCAGACCCCTTTAGCAATATTTCCCCTCAATAAGGCAACTGTGACAAATCTAGCAGCTTTTCTGGTGTTGTGACTCTGAGACTGAGGTGAAAGCGGCTTCATGTGCACGCTCCTCCTGCAGAAACAGTCTCATCCTCACATTTCTGAAGCATCTCTGTTCACTCGCTGCTGATTCAGTTCTTTGATAATGAACCCGACAGTCTGATGTTAGTTATCTAATTTCCATGACTACGTCATCGCTTCTCTCTGTTTCTCTGTGATGCGACGACACGTGCACCTCCTCAGGTGAGCGCATGCTCAGACAACACGTCGACCACCTTAAACTCGGACACAAATATCGGTGTTAAAGCTCTATTGAGAAGGTGGAGACGGAAAGACTCGCGCTACTTTCCATGAGCACGTTATGTGGAGAACATTGTGCACGTGGTGGGAATGTGCACAGCTGAAGCAGATGTAGGCGACTTTGTGTCATTGATGTCAGCAGTTATCTGAGATCTGAACTAGAACATCCAGCAGCTCCTCTGAATGAAACTGTTTTGATCAGAGCTTTTTAACTCTTTCCTGTCCTCAGTTTTCTTCAATCATCAGTTTGGAAACTGTGATGTCAGCATGTAGCTTCACATGAACGTGTCATATTAACACTTAACACAGTCATGTTGTAACAACAGGGAGGTGACTTGTTACAGAGTTTATGAACGCTCCCCCCTCAAATTATTCTTTTAAATATGAAATGTCCAAAATTTTCTTCTGGGGGAAGCATGCCCCCCCCCCCCCCCAGATGGGTTGTATCCTTCTTACCTTTTCACCTCAGGCCTCTCCTAAAAACTCTTTTGCATAGTTTAAATATTGCATTTAATTGATGATCAATGGGAAATATAAAGTCTTGATTTCCAATGTAGGAGGTAAAAAGTTCAGTGTCCAAAAGAACTCGTTCTAACATTTTGGGTAGGGGTGTAACCATTCAGTTAAACAAAAATTTGATTCATATCATGATTCATTGTTTCTGATTCGATTTAAGGTCACTGAGTTGAATCGAATCGTATAATTCCATATGGACCAATATCATTCATGAACCGAATCAGAAACCATCAATCCTGAAATGAAACGAATCGTTGTGAACCGAATTGTTACTACCTAATTTTGGGGTCTTAAATTTTACCTGTTGAGGTCTTAAAAAGGTCTTAAAAAGCATTAAATTTTACTTTTAAAATGTTGCAAGAACCCTAATTGAGAAACCTTAGTTTGCCCCAGATGATCTGGGGCATGAATTTCTCTGTGGTTTCTATCAAGGTTCTCCCTCATGTACCAACACAGACTGATGGAGAACGTAGCTCTGATGACTAAACCCCAGACGAGGAGTTCTAGGAACTGATCCTAGAACCTCTCTGAACCTCTCTGATCCTAGAACCTCTCTGATCCTAGATCCTCTCTGATCCTAGACCCTCTCTCATCCTTGACCCTCTCTGATCCTAGAACCTCTCTGAACCTCTCTGATCCTGGAACCTTTCTGATCCTAGAACCTCTCTGATCCTAGATCCTCTCTGATCCTGGATCCTCTTTGATCATAGAACCTCTCTGATCCTGGAACCTCTCTGATCCTGGATCCTCTTTGATCATAGAACCTCTCTGATCTTAGAACCTCTCTGATCCTGGATCCTCTTTGATCATAGAACCTCTCTGATCCTGGAACCTCTCTGATCCTGGATCCTCTTTGATCATAGAACCTTTCTGATCCTAGAACCTCTCTGATCCTAGATCCTCTTTGATCATAGAACCTCTCTGATCCTGGAACCTCTCTGATCCTAGAACCTCTCTGATCCTAGATCCTCTCTGATCCTAGATCCTCTCTGATCCTGGAACCTCTCTGATCCTAGAACCTCTCTGATCCTAGAACCTCTCTGATCTTAGAACCTCTCTGATCCTAGATCCTCTCTGATCCTGGAACCTCTCTGATCCTAGAACCTCTCTGATCCTAGATCCTCTCTGATCCTAGAACCTCTCTGATCTTAGAACCTCTCTGATCCTAGATCCTCTCTGATCCTGGAACCTCTCTGATCCTAGACCCTCTCTGATCCTAGACCCTCTCTCATCCTTGATCCTCTCTGATCCTAGACCCTCTCTGATCCTAGAACCTCTCTGAACCTCTCTGATCCTGGAACCTCTCTGATCCTAGAACCTCTCTCATCCTAGAACCTCTCTGATCCTAGATCCTCTCTGATCCTGGAACCTCTCTGATCCTAGACCCTCTCTCATCCTAGAACCTCTCTGATCCTGGAACCTCTTTGATCATAGACCCTCTCTGATCCTAGAACCTCTCTGAACCTCTCTGATCCTAGAACCTCTCTGATCCTAGAACCTCTCTGATCCTGGAACCTCTCTGATCCTAGACCCTCTCTCATCCTAGACCCTCTCTCATCCTAGAACCTCTCTGAACCTAGAACCTCTCTGATCATAGAACCTCTCTGATCCTAGACCCTCTCTCATCCTAGAACCTCTCTGAACCTAGAACCTCTCTGATCATAGAACCTCTCTGATCTTAGAACCTCTCTGATCCTAGAACCTCTCTGATCCTAGAACCTCTCTGATCCTGGAACCTCTCTGATCCTAGACCCTCTCTCATCCTAGACCCTCTCTCATCCTAGATCCTCTCTGATCCTGGAACCTCTTTGATCTTAGAACCTCTCTGATCATAGACCCTCTCTCATCCTAGACCCTCTCTCATCCTAGAACATCTCTGATCCTAGATCCTCTCTCATCCTGGAACCTCTCTGATCCTAGACCCTCTCTCATCCTAGAACCTCTCTGATCCTAGACCCTCTCTCATCCTAGAACCTCTCTGATCCTAGACCCTCTCTCATCCTGGAACCTCTCTAATCCTAGACCCTCTCTGATCCTAGAACCTCTCTGATCCTGGAACCTCTCTGATCCTAGACCCTCTCTGATCCTGGAACCTCTCTGATCCTAGACCCTCTCTGATCCTAGAACCTCTCTGATCCTGGAACCTCTCTGATCCTAGAACCTCTCTAATCCTAGAACCTCTCTGATCCTAGAACCTCTCTGATCCTGGATCTTCTTTGACCATAGAACCTCTCTGATCTTAGAACCTCTCTGATCCTAGATCCTCTCTGATCCTGGAACCTCTCTGATCCTAGAACCTCTCTGATCCTAGATCCTCTCTGATCCTGGAACCTCTCTGATCCTAGAACCTCTCTGATCCTGGATCCTCTTTGACCATAGAACCTCTCTGATCTTAGAACCTCTCTGATCCTAGATCCTCTCTGATCCTGGAACCTCTTTTGATCATAGATCCTCTCTGATCCTAGATCCTCTCTGATCCTGGAACCTCTCTGATCCTGGAACCTCTCTGATCCTAGATCCTCTCTGATCCTAGACCCTCTTTGATCCTAGAACCTCTCTGATCCTAGACCCTCTCTGATCCTAGAACCTCTCTGATCCTAGAACCTCTCTGATCCTAGAACTTCTCTGAACCTAGAACCTCTCTGATCCTAGAACCTCTCTGATCCTAGAACCTCCCTGAACCTAGACCCTCTCTCATCCTAGAACCTCTCTGAACCTAGACCCTCTCTCATCCTAGAACCTCTCTGAACCTCTCTGATCCTGGAACCTCTCTGATCCTAGAACCTCTCTGATCCTAGAACCTCTCTGAACCTAGAACCTCTCTGATCCTAGAACTTCTCTGAACCTAGAACCTCTCTGATCCTAGAACCTCTCTGAACCTAGACCCTCTCTCATCCTAGACCCTCTCTGAACCTAGACCCTCTCTCATCCTAGAACCTCTCTGATCCTAGAACCTCTCTGATCCTGGAACCTCTCTGATCCTAGACCCTCTCTCATCCTAGAACCTCTCTGATCTTAGAACCTCTCTGATCTTAGAACCTCTCTGTTCCTAGACCCTCTCTCATCCTAGATCCTCTCTGATCCTAGAACCTCTCTGATCCTAGACCCTCTCTCATCCTGGAACCTCTCTGATCCTAGAACCTCTCTGATCCTAGACCCTCTCTCATCCTGGAACCTCTCTGATCCTAGAACCTCTCTGATCCTAGACCCTCTCTCATCCTAGATCCTCTCTGATCCTGGAACCTCTCTGATCCTAGATCCTCTTTGATCCTGGAACCTCTCTGATCTTAGATCCTCTCTGATCCTAGAACCTCTCTGATCCTAGAACCTCTCTGTCTGTGTGCTCCTGGTGTTCATGTTCTCACATGAAAGTCTTGGATCTACTCTCAGACCTGGTCTCTGTGTGTGCAGACAGCGTCATGGCGTTGCTAAGGGAACTGGGGAGGGGCTACCAGGCGCTCTGCTCCTACAACTGCAGAGATGCCATCAGCATCCTGACCTCCCTACCCCCCCAGCACTACAACACTGGCTGGGTCCTCACGCACATTGGACGCGCCTACTTCGAGCTGGCCGAGTACACGCAGGTAACGACCGACAGGTAACAACTGACCGGCAGGTTACTACTGACCGGCAGGTAACGACTGACCGGCAGGCAACAACTGACCGGCAGGTTACTACTGACCGGCAGGTCATGACTGACCAGCAGGCCACGACTGACCGGCAGGTAACGACTGACTGACAGGTAACAACTGACTGGCAGGTCACGACTGACCGGCAGGTTCTACTGACCGGCAGGTCATGACTGACCAGCAGGCCACGACTGACCGGCAGGTAACGACTGACTGACAGGTAACAACTGACTGGCAGGTAAGGACTGACCGGCAGGTAACGACTGACCGGCAGGTAAGGACTGACCGACAGGTAGCGACTGACCGGCAGGTAGCGACTGACCGGCAGGTAACGACTGACCGGCAGGTAAGGACTGACCGGCAGGTCACGACTGACCGGCAGGTAACGACTGACCGACAGGTAACAACTGACTGGAAGGTAAGGACTGACCGGCAGGTAACGACTGACCGACAGGTAGCGACTGACCGGCAGGTAGCGACTGACCGGCAGGTAGCGACTGACCGGCAGGTAACGACTGACCGGCAGGTAAGGACTGACCGGCAGGTAGCGACTGACCGGCAGGTAACGACTGACTGACAGGTAACAACTGACCGGCAGGTAAGGACTGACCGGCAGGTAAGGACTGACCGGCAGGTAAGGACTGACCGGCAGGTAACGACTGGCCGGCAGGTTCTACTGACCGGCAGGTTCTACTGACCGGCAGGTTCTACTGACCGGCAGGTAACGACTGACTGACAGGTAACAACTGACCGACAGGTAACTACTGACCGGCAGGTAACGACTGACCGGCAGGTAAGGACTGACCGGCAGGTAACGTCTGACCGACAGGTAACAACTGACCGGCACTGACTGACAGGTAACTACTGACCGGCAGGTAAGGACTGACCGGCAGGTCACGACTGACCGGCAGGTAAGGACTGACCGGCAGGTAACAACTGACCCGCAGGTAACGACTGACCGGCAGGTAACGACTGACCGGCAGGTTACGACTGGCCGGCAGGTTCTACTGACCGGCAGGTACTACTGACCGGCAGGTAACGACTGACTGACAGGTAACAACTGACCGACAGGTAACTACTGACCGGCAGGTAACGACTGACCGGCAGGTAAGGACTGACCGGCAGGTAACGTCTGACCGACAGGTAACAACTGACCGGCAGGTAAGGACTGACCGGCAGGTAACGTCTGACCGACAGGTAACAACTGACCGGCAGGTAAGGACTGACCGGCAGGTAACGACTGACCGGCAGGTAACGACTGACCGGCAGGTAAGGACTGACCGGACAGGTAACGTCTGACCGACAGGTAACAACTGACCGGCAGGTAAGGACTGACCGACAGGTAACGTCCGATGAGTGACGATGATGATGATGACGGTGACGATGATGATGATGAAGGTGACGATGATGGTGGTGGTGATGGTGATGATGATGATGATAACGACCTGTCTCCAGGCGGAGCGTCTCTTCGGGGAGGTCCGCAGGATCGAGTCGTACCGGGTGGAGGGGATGGAGATCTACTCCACCACGCTGTGGCACCTGCAGAAGGACGTGGCTCTGTCCGCTCTGTCCAAGGACCTTACGGACATGGACAAGAACTGTCCAGAGGTAGTCCACCTGAGACCACCTGTCTGTCCCTCTACCTGTCTCTGACCACCTGAGACCCCCTGTGTGTCTCTCTCTCTCTCTCTCTCTCTCTCTCCAGGCCTGGTGTGTTGCAGGGAACTGTTTCAGTCTTCAGAGAGAGCATGACATCGCCATCAAGTTTTTCCAGAGAGCCATCCAGGTGAGCCACTCTCCCTCTGGTTACCGTGGTAACCACCACCATGACTTGGTTAGAATTGTCCTTCTGCCTCCACTTTAATCAATTTTCCTTTTTAGTTTACCTGTCTGTCCTCCTGTCCGTCCCCGTCTGTCCTCAGGTGGACCCCTCCTTCGCGTATGCCTACACTCTCCTGGGTCACGAGTTTGTTCTGACGGAGGAGCTGGACCGAGCTCTGGCCTGCTTCAGAAACGCCATCAGAGTCAACAGCAGACACTACAACGCTTGGTAACCATGTCAACGCGTCATGTGAATGTTTGCCACCACTGATGATGACCATGATGATGATGATGCTGCTTGTGTCCAGGTACGGACTGGGTATGATTTACTACAAGCAGGAGAAGTTCAACCTGGCAGAGATCCACTTCAAGAAAGCTCTGAGCATCAACCCGCAGAGCTCCGTGCTGCTCTGCCACATCGGCGTGGTAGGTTAGGCCCCGCCCCCTTCCTGCACACGCACGTAAATCTACTCCTGGCCCCGCCTCCTTCCTGCATACGCACGTAAATCTGCTCCTGGCCCCGCCCCCTTCCTGCACACGCACGTAAATCTGCACCTGGCCCCGCCATCTTCCTGCACACGCACGTAGATCTGCTCCTGGCCCCGCCCCCTTCCTGCACACGCACGTAAATCTGCACCTGGCCCCGCCCCCTTCCTGCACACGCACGTAAATCTGCTCATGGCTCCGCCCCCTTCCTGCACACGCACGTAGATCTGCTCCTGGCCCCGCCCCCTTCCTGCACACGCACGTAAATCTGCTCCTGGCCCCGCCCCCTTCCTGCAAACGCACGTAAATCTGCAGCTGGCCCCGCCCCCTTCCTGCCCACGCACGTAAATCTGCTCATGGCCCCGCCCCTTCCTGCACACGCACGTAAATCTGCTCATGGCTCCGCCATCTTCCTGCACACGCACGTAAATCTGCTCCTGGCCCCGCCCCCTTCCTGCACACACGCACGTAAATCTGCAGCTGGCCCCGCCCCCTTCCTGCCCACGCACGTAAATCTGCTCCTGGCCCCGCCCCCTTCCTGCACACGCACGTAAATCTGCAGCTGGCCCCGCCCCCTTCCTGCCCACGCACGTAAATCTGCTCATGGCCCCGCCCCCTTCCTGCACACGCACGTAAATCTGCTCATGGCCCCGCCATCTTCCTGCACACGCACGTAAATCTGCTCCTGGCCCCGCCCCCTTCCTGCACACGCATTTAAATCTGCTCATGGCCCCGCCCCTTCCTGCCCACGCGCGTAAATCTGCTCCTGGCCCCGCCCCTTCCTGCCCACGCGCGTAAATCTGCTCCTGGCCCCGCCCCCTTCCTGCCCACGCATGTAAATCTGCTCCTGGCCCCGCCCCCTTCCTGCCCACGCATGTAAATCTGCTTATGGCCCCGCCCCTTCCTGCCCACGCGCATAAATCTGCTCATGGCCCCGCCCCCTTCCTGCACACGCACGTAAATCTGCTCATGGCCCCGCCATCTTCCTGCACACGCACGTAAATCTGCTCCTGGCCCCGCCCCCTTCCTGCACACGCATGTAAATCTGCTCATGGCCCCGCCCCCTCCTGCCCACGCGCGTAAATCTGCTCATGGCCCCGCCCCTTCCTGCCCACGCATGTAAATCTGCTCCTGGCCCCGCCCCCTTCCTGCCCACGCATGTAAATCTGCTTATGGCCCCGCCCCCTTCCTGCCCACGCGCATAAATCTGCTCATGGCCCCGCCCCCTTCCTGCACACGCACGTAAATCTGCTCCTGACCCCGCCCCTTCCTGCACATGCAGGTAAATCTGCTCCTGACCCCGCCCCTTCCTGCACACGTACGTAAATCTGCACCTGGCCCCGCCCCCTTCCTGCACACGTACGTAAATCTGCTCATGGCCCCGCCATCTTCCTGCACACGCACGTAAATCTGCTCATGGCCCCGCCCCTTCCTGCACACGCACGTAAATCTGCTCCTGGCCCCGCCCCCTTCCTGCCCACGCACGTAAATCTGCTCCTGGCCCCGCCCCCTTCCTGCCCACGCACATAAATCTGCTCCTGGCCCCGCCCCCTTCCTGCCCACGCACGTAAATCTGCTCATGGCCCCGCCCCCTTCCTGCACACGCACGTAAATCTGCTGCTGGCCCCGCCCCCTTCCTGCACACGCGCGTTACTTTGTTTCTATAAAATAAAAGTCCCGGGGGCGGCTTTTTTTAGGCCCTCTCCTCTCTCTTTTTCTTTTTTTTTTTTATTATTTTTTTTTTTTATATATTTTTTTTCATATTAGGCCCCTGTCCCAAACCGCCCACTTGAGCACCTAAACCCTTTTTTTGATTTTTTATTCCCCATGGTTTCATTTAAGCCAAATGAAAGTAAATGAAAGTACCAGGATGTTGCCCTAATCACGCCCAAAATGCAGTGCAGAATGAAGCACACTACTCGCACTAAACTGACGCCATGTTGCTGACGTAGAGGAAGAGGCGGGACTTTCGAACTGCTTTCAAAGCTGAATAACGGCGGTGAACAAAGTGGTGGCGACCCCTGCTGCATTGGAGGCTGTATTGTACTTGATTTAAGTAACGTTTATAAAATGATTAAGACATAATCACTAATGTTTATTGTGGCATGCTACCAAGCTGTTCACTCCCTGATGACAGTTATGATCTGGTCGTGTGTTTGAGGCTGCGGTTATACCAGCTCAGTAGTTAGCTCAGGTTAGCAGGTAATGCTAGTCCGTCACTTCCTGTAAGTGCAGTGCTCTGTTTGGGTCAGCATTTAGCAACAATAGTGTGCACGACAGACGAAGTACACAGTGCGCACTATGCCCTGAACTCAAGTGCACTCAGGAATGTGTGTGGATTGAGACACGGCCAAGGTTTTTCTGGGAGTATTTTTTATGCTGATTTAAATGGTGTGCAATTCAGGAGATTTTTCTTCATATATTTGGCTTTTTTCACTACTTGTTATGTGTATCCATGGCAACAGAAAAATTGTTTACCACAGGGATCAACTGTTAAAACTCTCCCAAATCAAGATTTTTAGCGAAATAACACATCAAATCCCAGTGGAGTTAAGGAGAAAGAGAAGAGGATGCAGGGCAGGGGTAAGGCAGAGAGGAAAACGGTGGAGATTTAAACCGTTTCTTCCAACTGTTGTGATGGGTAACGTGAGATCGCTAGCTAACAAGACGAGCTCGAAGTGCTAACAAGGTCTCAGAAAGAGTACAGAGAATGCAGTATCATGTGTTTCACCGAGACATGGCTGCATGAACACATCCCGGACTGTAATGCGTCTGTACACGGCTTCAAGACGGTCCGTGCAGACCGAAATAAACAGCTCAGCGGGAAGCTAAAGGGAGGCGGAATTGCAGTGCTGGTCAATCAGCGCTGGTGCCATCCAGGACACGTCACTGTCAAGGAGAAGATCTGCACAAGAGACATTGAACTGTTAGCTGTGAGTTTCCGTCCATATTATTTACCCAGAGAGTTTGCCTGTGTTATTCTGGTAGCGGTTTATATAATACCAGGTACCGCACCAGAGACAGCCTGTGATGTCATCAGCTCCGTCGTGGCTAAACTACAAACACAGCATCCAAACTCATTCATGGCGATCTCTGGAGACTTCAACAACGTCTCCCTCTCTGCTACGTTACCAACTTTCCAGCAGTTTGTCAGCTGCTCCACCAGAGAAAATAAGATGTTGGACTTATTTTATGCAAATACTAAGAATGCATACAGCTCCTCTGCCCTGCCTCCTTTAGGAAGATCAGATCATAATCTGGTTCTTCTCGCCTCCACCTACAAGCCCATCGTTCAGCAGCAAACGGTCATTAGGAGGACGATTAAAACCTGGTCTACTGAGGCTGAAGATGCTCTGAGGCTGCGTACACACCAAACGCGATTTGGGCGTCAAAATCGCGCCCATATCTGGACGCTTGGTCACTAAAAAGTCAGACGCTTGGTTTCCAGCGTCTTGACGCCCTGACGCGCGGCTTTCCTTTCATCGGTCTGTCTGCACCATGGCAGGTGTAGGAGAGAGAGCGGCTTGGCTTGATGCGATAAAGCAAGAAACGTCGTCGTCGGACGTCTCTGCTCTGTGTCCGGTTCAACAGATGATTCCAGGTGTTCTGACTGTGATGAGTTTCATCATTTATTCCAGGAGCTGCTGGTGAGCGGCACTTTCAGCCGTCTGATCCGGCCCAGTTTAACGTCCCGCTGTCCCGATGCAGGGCAGGACTATCAGCCCAATTTAACGTCCCGATGCGGGGCAGCATTATCAGCCCAGTACATCCTATCAGGACAGCAGGTCATCAAACCGCCGTTCAGAAACCGGGACCGGACACAGATCACAGTTCATCCTCCTCTGTCTTCAGATAGAGAGGAGATTCCCCTGGTTTCTGGGTGTTTCCTCTCCTGTCAGAAAAAGTGTCTGTGTCATGAATCGCTCTGATTGGTAGACGCCCCGTGTCATGACGCCAAAGTTCAGATTTTCCAACTCCGGCGTCTGACGCCCGCAACGCGGGAACGCGAGTCAAGCGCTCAAAATCTCAAAACTCGCCGCGCGAATCGCGCATAATGCGCCTGGACGCGCCGCGCCCAAAGCTTGCAACGCGCCGCAGGGTTTTAAATGCCACCCAAACGCGCGTCGGCCATTGACTTTGCATGTAAACCTGACGCCCTTGACACCCAAATCGCGTTTGGTGTGTACGCAGCCTGAGAGGGTGCTTTGAGGCCACAGACTGGAATGTCCTCTGTGAACCTCATGGAGACGACATCAACACCATGACTGAGTGTGTGACAGATTACATAAACTTCTGTGTGGACAACATCGTTCCAACAAGAACAGTGAGGTGCTTCCCCAATAACAAACCCTGGATCACCAGTGACCTGAAAAAGCTGCTGAACATCAAAAAGAAAGCTTTCAGGGATGGAGACAGGGAGTTACTGAAGACCACACAAAAACAACTGAAAACACAGACTAAGAAGTGAAGGAGGACTCAGTGCTTTCCACAAGCGCCGGCTGGCGGCTATATAGACTTTCCTGGAGAGATCACATCTCCATCACCTTCTCCACTGTTTAGCAAAAACACCGTCAGACGAGGTGAAGTCGAGGTTCATGTTCTGACTGATGCTTTGATGGTTTGGGGAAGAAGAAAGTGCAAAAACATAAATGTAAATGAAAATAAATCCCGTTTTCATCTTGGTGGAGAGGCATGAGAAGCTCAGTGCATGATGGGAAGCAGGAGCTGGAAGTTCTCATCAGTTCTGCAAAAACAGACTTCTTTTTTTTCCTTTATGTCTGGTGTTTCTATGTTTGTTACACTATTACATTCTAAAGAGAAAAACACCAGCAGAAAGACAGTATTTTTTCACTTGGCTCTAAACTTTGTGATCTTTGGTCCCCCAAAACACCAAAATATTGTCTTATGTAGACAACAACTACAATTCAAAAGCAATGTTTTATTTCACTAAATAATAATTTTGTAAATTTTTAGTTATCATTAGTTTCTTGTTGAATTAATATTGTGAATTTAGCCTTTTCTGTAAGGATGACTCTGTGTGTTTTATATATATATATATATATATATATATATATATATATATATATACATACATACACATATCAGCCCCCCCCCCCAGCTGGCTACTTAGACGTTATGGCTGGCTACTTGGTATCTTTGTTGAAAGCCCTGAGGACGACAGGAAGAAGTTGGAGAGCAGCTCCAGCAGAACAACGTGAGGGATGTGTGGTCGGGAATGAAGAAGATCACTGGCTTCAAGTTAAAGGGGGACCAGACTGATGGAGGTCTGGACAGAGCTAACGAACTGAACATGTTCTTCAATAGGTTCAGTTCCCCCCTGCCGACAACCCAACACACCACACACCCTCCATGAGCCCACAGCTTTCCTGTCCCACCCCCACTCTGTCACCCTGCACCTCAGTCATGGACCTGAACACAGCCTCCTCTCCCCCCACATCAGGACATCCTGAGACCTCCTCTCCCCCCACATCAGGACATCCTGAGACCTCCTCTCCCCCCACATCAGGACATCCTGAGACCTCCTCTGTCTCCACATCAGGACATCCTGAGACCTCCTCTGTCTCCACATCAGGACATCCTGAGACCTCCTCTGTCTCCACATCAGGACATCCTGAGACCTCCCTCTGTCTCCACATCAGGACATCCTGAGACCTCCTCTCCCCCACATCAGGACATCCTGAGACCTCCTCTGTCTCCACATCAGGACATCCTGAGACCTCCTCTGTCTCCACCTCCAGCCTGACTGTCTCCTGTGACCAGGTCTAGAAACAACTGGAGAAACTGAACCGGAACAAGGCTGCAGGTCCAGATGGTGTCAGTCCCAGAGTTCTCCAGACCTGTTCAGAACAACTATGTCCGGTTCTCCAGACCCGCTCAGAACAACTATGTCCGGTTCTCCAGACCTGCTCAGAACAACTATGTCCGGTTCTCCAGAACCTTTTTAACACCAGCCTGAGACAGAACAGAGTTCCTGTGCTGTGGAAAACATCCTGTCTTGTTCCAGTCCCTAAAAAACCACAACCAGCTGAACCAGATGATTACAGACCAGAACCAGAACCAGAACCAAATGACTACAGACCAGAACCAGAACCAGGACCAGAACCAAATGACTACAGACCAGAACCAGAACCAGGACCAGAACCAAATGACTACAGACCAGAACCAGAACCAGGAAATGCAACACTGACTACATCTACAAGAAAGGTCAGAGCAGACTCTACAGACCAGAACCAGGACCAGAACCAGGAAATGCAACACTGACTACATCTACAAGAAAGGTCAGAGCAGACTCTACAGACCAGAACCAGGACCAGAACCAGGAAATGCAACACTGACTACATCTACAAGAAAGGTCAGAGCAGACTCTACAGACCAGAACCAGGACCAGAACCAGGACCAGAGCCAGAACCAGGACCAGAACCAGGAAATGCAACACTGACTACATCTACAAGAAAGGTCAGAGCAGACTCTACTTCTTAAGGAGGCTGAGATCATTCAACGTCTGCACCAAGATGTTGCAGATCTTCTACAAGTCTGTTGTGGAAAGTGCAATCAGCTTTGCAGCATCTGCTGGGGCAGCAGCATCAGAACCAGGACCAGAACCAGAACCAGAGACTTAAAGAAACTAAACAAGCTGATCAAGAAAGCTGGTTCTGTGCTGGGGAGAACTCTGGAGCTGCTGGAGATGATCGTTCAAAAAAGAATGCTGCACAAGCTGATGAAGATGATGGAGGACTCTTCCTCCTCTTCACAACACGGTGAAGAATCAGGGAGTCGGAGTTGAACGTACCCCATGCACACCGTTTGACCATTTTAAACTAAAAAGAACACATAAAAACGAACAAAAACGGACTAATTTCAATGCATTTCAATGGACGTTCAATCAGAGAATGTCCGAGTGTATGGGATTGCTGTGCGCACTGTGATTGGCTCATCGCATTTGGGGGCGTGGTTTAGCCATAGGTCAATTCATTCCTGCCAGCAGCATCACCCTAAAGAACAAGACTGACTGATGATTATTTTATTATTTCATATGAATGTTATATTGTAAAATAAAACAAAAACAAACAAAAAGAAAAAAGCTTTTTTACAATGCTGAATTTCACTTCTGGGATAAATAAAGTATTTTTCATTTAATTTCATTTTCGTTTTGGTCACGCCCCCTTACTACACACGCACGTTAATCTGCTTCTGGCCCCGCCCCCTTCCTGCACACGCACGTTAATCTGCTTCTGGCCCCACCCCTTTCCTGCAAATGCACCGTTAGCATTAAACTAGCATGTCAGCATTGAACTAGCGCGTTAGCATCTAACTAGCACGTTAGCACTTAACTAGCTTGTTAGCATTAAACTTGTGTTTTAGCATTTTACTAGCGTGTTTGCAGCCATTCTCCTGGAACGTTCTCCATCTTGGTAACGTCTGTTGGACGTCCCCGTCCTCCTGCAGGTCCAGCACGCCCTGAAGAAGTCTGATGCGGCTCTTGAGACCCTGAACCGGGCCATCGGGATCGACCCCAAGAACCCGCTCTGCAAGTTCCACCGGGCCTCCATCCTGTTCGCCAACGACAAGTACAAGGTCAGTTACGGGCTCTCTCTCTTCCGGGTTGCCGTGGTGACGGCCTCTCCCCCTGGTTGCCCTGGTGACGGCCTCTCTCTCTCTCTCTCTCTCTCTCCAGGCGGCCCTGCAGGAGCTGGAGGAGCTGAAGCAGATCGTCCCTAAAGAGTCTCTTGTTTACTTCCTCATAGGAAAGGTGAGCAGCACCTGACTGTCTCGTCCAATCAGGATATCCGGTGTAGGTACGGGTGGACCCTTGTCTCTGACGCCGTCTCTGTGCCCCCCAGGTGTACAAGAAGCTTGGCCAGACTCACCTGGCTCTGATGAACTTCAGCTGGGCCATGGACCTGGATCCTAAAGGAGCCAATAATCAGATCAAAGAAGCCATTGATAAGAGATACTTGCCCGAGGACGAAGGTACAGCACAATCAATCAGTCTGATCAATGATGTCAGCACCGATCGATCAGTCCGATCGGTGATGTCACAGCATCGATCGATCAGTCCGATCGGTGATGTCACAGCATCGATCGATCAGTCCGATCGGTGATGTCACGGCATCGATCGATCAGTCCGATCGGTGATGTCACGGCATCGATCGATCAGTCCGATCGGTGATGTCACAGCGTGGCCCCTCCCACAGCTGTGCAGGTTGATCTGTGCTGACATAAATCCATGAAGCTGATTGGCTCAGAGCGAGGACGTGCCAACCAATCAGCTGTGTCCGTGTCCCCGCAGCAGCGGAGGTGGAGGACAGCCAGGACAGCAGCGTGATGACGGACGCCGACGACACACAGCTGCACACGGCCGAGAGCGACGATGTCCTCTAGCCCCGCCCCCCGCCCGGCCCCGCCTCCCACATCTGCTGCCCTTCTCTGGTTGGCTGGAGAAGTACTGTTGCTAGGCAACATTTTGACGGAGATCTTCTCTTCAGCTCCACTTGGCCATCCACCCCGTTCTCTGATTGGCTGACATGGACTGCTGCTAACCTAAGCCCCGCCCCTCACCCTGGCCTTCCTTTTATGTCACTGAGTTTGTTTTTTATGTTCTTTTTATCATCTGATGGAAATAAACCAATAAAAGTTAAACCCCGCCCACCTCACTGCTGACCAATGGATGCAGGGATGATGATGATGATGGAGGGATGGATGAATTGATGGATGGATGATGGGTGGATGATGGATGGAGGGTGGATGATGGGAGGATGGATGATGGGTGGATGATGGATGGATAGATGGGTTGATGGATGGAGGGTGGATGGATTGATGGATGGGTGGATGATGGGTGAATGATGGATGGTGGATGATGGGTGAATGATGGATGGTGGATTGATGGATGGGTGGATGATGGGTGAATGATGGAGGGTGGATTGATGGATGGGTGGATGACGGATTGATGGATGGGTGGATGATGGATGGTGGATTGATGGATGGGTGGATGTTTCTGGTGTTTGTCTCCATCAGCTGATGCAGAAACGGGTATGTGTGTTATTGACCTATGGCTAAGCCACGCCCCCTCCACTCACTCGGACAATCAACATTCGGTAACAGGCGCTATGTGACGTCTCGGGAGATGACGGCTGTCAACACGGACAGCAGACGCGTGATCAGACAGAGATCATGACGAGATAGATTAAAAAAAATAAAAACAAAACTAACAACAACAACAAAGCAAGTGTTCACAAGTCCTGAACTGGGAGTAGAAATCAGCCTGTGAATCTCTGGAATGTGACGAGTGTCGCTCCCTCAGTGTCTGGCACAAACTGCCGCACAGCTGCCGGTGATCTGCCAAAACCTGATCAAACAGCCAGGGGAGCGGAGTGCAGTCTGGCTGCAGCTTGAAAGCCAGAGGCGTGTTATTATCGACGTTACTACACCACACCTGTACTTCGACACGACAGCTATACCGCTTATGTACCGTTACCAGAGTACCAAAACGAGCACGTTTGGTTAGCGTTGGCCAACTTAAACTAACGTTAGGGAAGGTAACTTCATATTTCTTTCCAGCAAATAGACAACATGTTGCCTCAAATTCGATGTTCCCTTACCTTAGAACAGATATAGACATCCTTGTTCATTTTATCCATGTACAGTTGACGATGTGGTCTGCCGCATAACTTTGGCTTGATGTGGCTTGGTTAAAGGCAAAAAATACACCCTGTCACCCAGCCTCTCAGGATACCTAGTGTCAGAGTTACATGTACCCCAGCCTCTCAGGATACCTAGTATCAGAGTTGCATGTACCCCAGCCTCTCAGGACACCTAGTATCAGAGTTACATGTACCCCAGCCTCTCAGGATACCTAGTGTCAGAGTTACATGTACCCCAGCCTCTCAGGATACCTAGTATCAGAGTTACATGTACCCCAGCCTCTCAGGATACCTAGTATCAGAGTTACATGTACCCCAGCCTCTCAGGATACCTAGTATCAGAGTTACATGTACCCCAGCCTCTCAGGATACCTAGTATCAGAGTTACATGTACCCCAGCCTCTCAGGATACCTAGTATCAGAGTTACATGTACCCCAGCCTCTCAGGATACCTAGTATCAGAGTTACATGTACCCCAGCCTCTCAGGATACCTAGTATCAGAGTTACATGTACCCCAGCCTCTCAGGATACCTAGTGTCAGAGTTACATGTACCCCAGCCTCTCAGGATACCTAGTATCAGAGTTACATGTACCCCAGCCTCTCAGGATACCTAGTATCAGAGTTACATGTACCCCAGCCTCTCAGGATACCTAGTATCAGAGTTACATGTACCCCAGCCTCTCAGGATACCTAGTATCAGAGTTACATGTACCCCAGCCTCTCAGGATACCTAGTATCAGAGTTACATGTACCCCAGCCTCTCAGGATACCTAGTATCAGAGTTACATGTACCCCAGCCTCTCAGGATACCTAGTATCAGAGTTACATGTACCCCAGCCTCTCAGGATACCTAGTGTCAGAGTTACATGTACCCCAGCCTCTCAGGATACCTAGTATCAGAGTTACATGTACCCCAGCCTCTCAGGATACCTAGTATCAGAGTTACATGTACCCCAGCCTCTCAGGATACCTAGTATCAGAGTTACATGTACCCCAGCCTCTCAGGATACCTAGTGTCAGAGTTACATGTACCCCAGCCTCTCAGGATACCTAGTATCAGAGTTACATGTACCCCAGCCTCTCAGGATACCTAGTGTCAGAGTTACATGTACCCCAGCCTCTCAGGATACCTAGTATCAGAGTTACATGTACCCCAGCCTCTCAGGATACCTAGTGTCAGAGTTACATGTACCCCAGCCTCTCAGGATACCTAGTATCAGAGTTACATGTACCCCAGCCTCTCAGGATACCTAGTATCAGAGTTACATGTACCCCAGCCTCTCAGGATACCTAGTGTCAGAGTTACATGTACCCCAGCCTCTCAGGATACCTAGTGTCAGAGTTACATGTACCCCAGCCTCTCAGGACCTAACAAGATACCCCCTCTCAGGAACCTAATCAAGTACATTACCCCAGCCTCTCAGGATACCTATATCAAGTTACATGTACCCCAGCCTCTCAGGATACCTAGTATCAGAGTTACATGTACCCCAGCCTCTCAGGATACCTAGTGTCAGAGTTACATGTACCCCAGCCTCTAGGATACCTAGTGTCAGAATTACATGTACCCCAGCCTCTCAGGATACTTAGTGTCAGAGTTACATGTACCCCAGCCTCTCAGGATACTTAGTGTCAGAGTTACATGTACCCCAGCCTCTCAGGATACTTAGTGTCAGAGTTACATGTACCCCAGCCTCTCAGGATACCTAGTGTCAGAATTACATGTACCCCAGCCTCTCAGGATACTTAGTGTCAGAGTTACATGTACCCCAGCCTCTCAGGATACCTAGTGTCAGAGTTACATGTACCCCAGCCTCTCAGGATACCTAGTGTCAGAGTTACATGTACCCCAGCCTCTCAGGATACCTAGTATCAGAGTTACATGTACCCCAGCCTCTCAGGATACCTAGTGTCAGAGTTACATGTACCCCAGCCTCTCAGGATACTTAGTGTCAGAGTTACATGTACCCAGCCTCTCAGGATACCTAGTATCAGAGTTACATGTACCCCAGCCTCTCAGGATACTTAGTGTCAGAGTTACATGTACCCCAGCCTCTCAGGATACCTAGTATCAGAGTTACATGTACCCCAGCCTCTCAGGATACCTAGTGTCAGAGTTACATGTACCCCAGCCTCTCAGGATACTTAGTGTCAGAGTTACATGTACCCCAGCCTCTCAGGATACCTAGTATCAGAGTTACATGTACCCCAGCCTCTCAGGATACTTAGTGTCAGAGTTACATGTACCCCAGCCTCTCAGGATACCTAGTGTCAGAGTTACATGTACCCCAGCCTCTCAGGATACCTAGTGTCAGAGTTACATGTACCCCAGCCTCTCAGGATACCTAGTATCAGAGTTACATGTACCCTAGCCTCTCAGGATACCTAGTGTCAGAGTTACATGTACCCCAGCCTCTCAGGATACCTAGTATCAGAGTTACATGTACCCCAGCCTCTCAGGATACCTAGTGTCAGAGTTACATGTACCCCAGCCTCTCAGGATACCTAGTGTCAGAGTTACATGTACCCCAGCGTCTCAGGATACCTAGTGTCAGAGTTACATGTACCCCAGCCTCTCAGGATACGTAGTGTCAGAGTTACATGTACCCCAGCCTCTCAGGATACGTAGTGTCAGAGTTACATGTACCCCAGCCTCTCAGGATACCTAGTGTCAGAGTTACATGTACCCCAGCCTCTCAGGATACGTAGTGTCAGAGTTACATGTACCCCATCCTCTCAGTATACTGTGTGTTACATGTACCCCAGCCTCTCAGTATACGTAGTGTCAGAGTTACATGTACCCCAGCCTCTCAGGATACGTAGTGTCAGAGTTACATGTACCCCAGCCTCTCAGGATACGTAGTGTCAGAGTTACATGTACCCCAGCCTCTCAGGATATGTAGTGTCAGAGTTACATGTACCCCAGCCTCTCAGGATACGTAGTGTCAGAGTTACATGTACCCCAGCCTTTCAGGATACCTAGTGTCAGAGTTACATGTACCCCAGCGTCTCAGGATACCTAGTGTCAGAGTTACATGTACCCCAGCCTCTCAGGATACCTAGTGTCAGAGTTACATGTACCCCAGCCTCTCAGGATACCTAGTGTCAGAGTTACATGTACCCCAGCCTCTCAGGATACGTAGTGTCAGAGTTACATGTACCCCAGCCTCTCAGGATACGTAGTGTCAGAGTTACATGTACCCCAGCCTCTCAGGATACCTAGTGTCAGAATTACATGTACCCCAGCCTCTCAGGATACCTAGTGTCAGAGTTACATGTACCCCAGCCTCTCAGGATACCTAGTGTCAGAGTTACATGTACCCCAGCCTCTCAGGATACCTAGTGTCAGAGTTACATGTACCCCAGCCTCTCAGGATACCTAGTGTCAGAGTTACATGTACCCCAGCCTCTCAGGATACCTAGTATCAGAGTTACATGTACCCCAGCCTCTCAGGATACCTAGTGTCAGAGTTACATGTACCCCAGCCTCTCAGGATACCTAGTGTCAGAGTTACATGTACCCCAGCCTCTCAGGATACCTAGTGTCAGAGTTACATGTACCCCAGCCTCTCAGGATACCTAGTGTCAGAGTTACATGTACCCCAGCCTCTCAGGATACCTAGTATCAGAGTTACATGTACCCCAGCCTCTCAGGATACGTAGTGTCAGAGTTACATGTACCCCAGCCTCTCAGGATACCTAGTGTCAGAGTTACATGTACCCCAGCCTCTCAGGATACCTAGTGTCAGAGTTACATGTACCCCAGCCTCTCAGGATACTTAGTGTCAGAGTTACATGTACCCCAGCCTCTCAGGATACCTAGTGTCAGAGTTACATGTACCCCAGCCTCTCAGGATACCTAGTGTCAGAGTTACATGTACCCCAGCCTCTCAGGATACCTAGTGTCAGAGTTACATGTACCCCAGCCTCTCAGGATACCTAGTGTCAGAGTTACATGTACCCCAGCCTCTCAGGATACCTAGTGTCAGAGTTACATGTACCCCAGCCTCTCAGGATACTTAGTGTCAGAGTTACATGTACCCCAGCCTCTCAGGATACCTAGTATCAGAGTTACATGTACCCCAGCCTCTCAGGATACCTAGTGTCAGAGTTACATGTACCCCAGCCTCTCAGGATACCTAGTGTCAGAGTTACATGTACCCCAGCCTCTCAGGATACCTAGTATCAGAGTTACATGTACCCCAGCCTCTCAGGATACCTAGTGTCAGAGTTACATGTACCCCAGCCTCTCAGGATATGTAGTGTCAGAGTTACATGTACCCCAGCCTCTCAGGATACCTAGTATCAGAGTTACATGTACCCCAGCCTCTCAGGATACCTAGTGTCAGAGTTACATGTACCCCAGCCTCTCAGGATACCTAGTATCAGAGTTACATGTACCCCAGCCTCTCAGGATACCTAGTGTCAGAGTTACATGTACCCCAGCCTCTCAGGATACCTAGTGTCAGAGTTACATGTACCCCAGCCTCTCAGGATACCTAGTGTCAGAGTTACATGTACCCCAGCCTCTCAGGATACCTAGTGTCAGAGTTACATGTACCCCAGCCTCTCAGGATACCTAGTATCAGAGTTACATGTACCCCAGCCTCTCAGGATACCTAGTGTCAGAGTTACATGTACCCCAGCCTCTCAGGATACCTAGTGTCAGAGTTACATGTACCCCAGCCTCTCAGGATACCTAGTGTCAGAGTTACATGTACCCCAGCCTCTCAGGATACCTAGTGTCAGAGTTACATGTACCCCAGCCTCTCAGGATACCTAGTGTCAGAGTTACATGTACCCCAGCCTCTCAGGATACCTAGTGTCAGAGTTACATGTACCCCAGCCTCTCAGGATACCTAGTGTCAGAGTTACATGTACCCCAGCCTCTCAGGATACCTAGTGTCAGAGTTACATGTACCCCAGCCTCTCAGGATACCTAGTGTCAGAGTTACATGTACCCCAGCCTCTCAGGATACCTAGTGTCAGAGTTACATGTACCCCAGCCTCTCAGGATACCTAGTGTCAGAGTTACATGTACCCCAGCCTCTCAGGATACGTAGTGTCAGAGTTACATGTACCCCAGCCTCTCAGGATACCTAGTGTCAGAGTTACATGTACCCCAGCCTCTCAGGATACCTAGTGTCAGAGTTACATGTACCCCAGCCTCTCAGGATACCTAGTGTCAGAGTTACATGTACCCCAGCCTCTCAGGATACCTAGTGTCAGTTACATGTACCCCAGCCTCTCAGGATACCTAGTGTCAGTTACATGTACCCCAGCCTCTCAGGATACCTAGTGTCAGTTACATGTACCCCAGCCTCTCAGGATACCTAGTGTCAGTTACATGTACCCCATGCACACTGTTTGACCTTTTTAAAGTAAGAAAACATAAAAACGAACAAAACAAACTTACTTCAATGGATTTAAATGGGCATTCAAGCAGAGAATGTCCAAGTGTATTGGATAGCTGTGCACACTGTGATTGGCTCATTGCGTTTGGGGGCGTGGTTTAGCCATAGGTCAATTGGAGGAGGAGCTGCATCGGCTGACCAGACGTTCCTGCATCAGCTGGACGGAACACGGTGGATGGACGTCTTCTAAACGTATTGATCACCATTTAATCTGATTATTGAAGATTCATCAGTTCGATTGATGTTTGTCGAGTTATCAAGGTATTTGATGGCCTGACTCGACACACAGGACACAGGAACCAACTCAATTCAATCCTTTTTATTTGACTTTGTCACTTTCTTTTGTTAGAAATAGGTTGACAACCTCAAAGAGAAACAGACAGACAGAGATTAGTTTGTTATATATCACACATGTAACCACATTAGTTCATCCTTGAATTCAAATTTAGCAAATCAAACTAACTCAAATTTCAAATCAAGGCAAACATGGTGCTTTACAGTAATCAAAATGTAAAGTGATAAACGAATAAAGAGATGCATACCAATAGCGTCTCCGTGCTCTGACTCACTACACCCAGGGCAGACAGACAAAGGCCCTACAGCTGCACTCTCAGGTAATCAGTGCCGGTGCATCTTGCTCTCTCTCTCTGACACCAAGTGAACACCTGTGCTCTCTACTGCCCTCTAACATGCTCCATGCACCAAATAACTATTCACCATATAGCAAAGTAAGAAAAAAAGGAATGAATAAATAAACATGCATAACTCAACAATGTTTGAAGAACCCGGAATCCAGAATCTAGAACCTGGAATTGAGAATCTAGAACCTAGAACCTGGAATTTAGAATCTAGAATCCAGTGCCTAGAACCTGGAATCTAGAACCCGGAATCCAGAGTCTAGAACCTGGAATCTTTCCTTCAACTGCAACCAGTCGTCCTGTCCCTGCAGCTGAAAAACACCCCCATAGCATGATGCTGCCACCACCGTGCTTCACTGTTGGGATGGTATTGGGCAGGTGATGAGCAGTGCCTGGTTTTCTCCACACATACCGCTTAGAATGAACTCCAGAAAGTTCAATCTTGGTCTCATCAGACCAGAGAATCTTATTTCTCTTAGTCTGGGAGTCCTTCATGTGTTTTTGGCAAACTCTATGCGGGCTTTCATATGTCTGCACTGAGGAGAGGCTTCCATCGGGCCACTCTGCCATAAAGCCCCGACTGGTGGAGGCTGCAGTGATACTGACTTTGTGGAACTTTCTCCATCTCCCTACTGCATCTCTGGAGCTCAGCCACAGTGATCTTTGGCTTCTTCTTTACTCTCTCACCAAGGCTCTTCTCCCACCATTGCTCAGTTTGGCTGGACGGCCGGGTCTAGGAAGAGTTCTGCTCGTCCCAAACTTCTTCCATGTAAGGACTATGGAGGCCACCGTGCTCTTAGGAACCTTTAGTGCTGCAGAAACTCTTTTGTAACCTTGTCCAGATCTGTGTCTCGCCACAATTCTGTCTCTGAGCTCCTTGGACAGTTCCTTCCACCTCATGATCCTCATTTGCTCTGACATGCACTGTGAGCTGGAAGCTCTTATATAGACAGGTGTGTGTCTTTCCTAATCACGTCCAATCAGTTTAATTAAACACAGCTGGACTCCAATGAAGGAGTAGAACCATCTCAAGGAGGATCAGAAGGAACGGACAGAATATGAGTTAAATATGAGTCACTGCAAAGGCTCTGAATACTTATGACCGTGAGAAATTTCAGTTTTTCGTATTTAGTTCATTTATAAAACTGTCTGCGTTTCTGTTTTTCTGTCCAGATGGGCGCTGCGTGACATTAATGAGAAATTAAATCAACTTTTTGAATTTTAGCGAATGGCTGCAATGACACAAAGCGTGAAAACTTTGAGGTCCATACAGACTGCACAGCAGCCAGACTTGAATTTGGTTCCTCACAACTCGTTGATGAAACCCCGCCCAGTTTCTTGGACCTAATCAATGATGTCATACGTTCTTCATTCTTTCCCTCCACTTCTACGAGACGAGTGCTCCTTCCTGTGGATCACACTGATGTCATCAGTATACTGTATAATTATATACCTGTTCTAGATTTTATGTTAACAGGAGCATTAGACATGGTTGCAACACCCCCCCTACAGTTATTATTCATTCTAGCAGCAGAGCTATTAGCAATCACGATTGAATATAGTGATACTGTATATTCTTTCTGTGACAGACAGATGCCTCACTACAGATAGAATCACAGATACAGATCCAAAGATTCCACAGAGAATCGGGGAGCTTTAGCGGTGAAACATGAGCTCTCCTAGAAACATGATTTGACAAATTTGGGGGGGGGTCTCTAATACCGATGACAAAGCGTGTGGATTGTTCTCAGATTCACCGTAGCTTCTATGATTCCGATGCTGTGATTATTATGAGTACTGAAGCATGGCGGCGCCGCAAGTTAAACCTGTCCTACGTTAAATAGGCGATGATGCCCGATGAGGTGTCCGTTAACTTCATGGAGGCAACTTTCCTTCGTGTCGGACAGTTCATGCTTTCACATTGTCTATTAATGTCTGATAGGACACCCTGAAGGACATATTACACCACGGTCACCTATGAAGGAAATTAATGTTAACTCAATTCTTCATATATCAGTGTTGTTTTTACAGTTACATGGTTAGTTTTTCACATGAAGCAGCTGAGTGGACGATTTAACGTCTCATTAGACAGACAGAGACAGACACTGGGTCAGACATGGACCAGCAGGTTCTTTATTCAACAGGATTTCTTTTTCTCCATTTGTGACATCAGACAGAAAAATGACCCAAAGCATGATGGAAAATGAACTTGTCTGTATATGCAGGTATATTCCAGGTGAAACAGGAGTGATGACATCACGGCTGATGCCAGGTGTGTTAGGGCAGGTGTGTCAGAGCCACTGGCTGCTGTGTCTCTGCTAGCACATACAGCTGCTTTAGCTCCGCCCACCAGTCTCTGGGACAACGCCAGCGAGGACGAAGCAGGACGTCATTCAAGAGGCCGGCGATACACGCCCCCAGACCAGGTCCTAACCAGAACACCTGCAGGAGAGACAGCCAATCACAGCTCAGCACGCTGGACACCTGTGTTTGGGTGTGTGTGTGTGTGTGTGTGTGCGTGTGCACTGACCCAGTGGTTGTTGAAGGACAGCGTAACGACCGCTGGACCGAAGGACCGAGCCGGGTTCATCCCACAACCTGTCGCACCCACCTGAGACACGAGACACAGCAGAGACACAAGACTCACTCAGCATCCCCAAAACCTTCACAGCCCTGGATCTAGACCTGGTCTAGACACGAGACACAGCAGAGACACAAGACTCACTCAGCATCCCCAAAACCTTCACAGCCCTGGATCTAGACCTGGTCTAGACACGAGACACAGCAGAGACACAAGACTCACTCAGCATCCCCAAAACCTCCACAGCCCTGGATCTGGACCTGGTCTAGACCTAGACTAGCTCTGGACCTGGTCTAGACACGAGACACAGCAGAGACACAAGACTCACTCAGCATCCCCAAAACCTCCACAGCCCTGGATCTGGACCTGGTCTAGACACGAGACATAGCAGAGACACGAGACTCACTCAGCATCCCCAAAACCTTCACAGCCCTGGATCTGGACCTGGTCTAGATCTAGACATAGCAGAGACACGAGACCACTCACACCCCAGCTCTGGACCTGGTCTAGACACGAGACATAGCAGAGACACGAGACTCACTCAGCATCCCCAAAACCTCCACAGCCCTGGATCTGGACCTGGTCTAGACCTGGACTAGCTCTGGACCTGGTCTAGACCAGGGCTCCCTTTCTGTCCACATTCAGACCTCTGAAGTCAAATAAGCCGACAACTTGTTGCTTGAATGTTTTCAGTAGCGTTAGTTTGTCTGTCTGTCTGTCTGTCTGCAACTTTATGGACAGAGAGACAGACAGACAGACAGACAGGCTGTCCATGAAGCCTGTCTGTCTGTCTGTCTGCAACTTTACGGACAGACAGACAGCCTGTCTGGACGAGTTGACCTGATACTTTCACTGGAGACAACTACGTAGTTGTGGGCGGGACTTACTGTGACCAGGTGACCCAGACTGACAGCCAGTCCCACCAACAGAGGAGACACAATTGCCGGCAGCGGGACATCACTGGTTGCCATGACAACCAGGACCAGTTGTAGAGTCACCAGTGTTTCCATGGTGACAGCTTGGTGCAGCTGGATCCCCGAAGACACCTGAAACCAGAATAAGGGGATGTAAGGAAAGCCTGCTCCCTGATTGGCCGTCATGACTTCAAAGCTCACCTGGTTGAGGACAGGTGACAGGTCTCCAGTCAATCCCAGCAGCAGCACAGCAGAAGCCACGCCCCCCAGAAGCTGACCAATCACATACAGAGCTGCCCTCCACAGCCGTAGCCTTAGAGTCAGAGCCATCACCATGGAAACGGCGGGGTTCAGGTGAGCAGCCCCGCCCACACACAGCGTTGCCATGGCAACGGACAGACCAAAGACCAGCACCACCTGCAGCGGACAGGCAGGTGAGACATGGGCGTGTCCAGACAGCCGGCTCTGATTGGCCGGGGTTTTAGCTGACCTCAGATCAGCTGATCTGTCCTCCGGCAGCATCAGGACAGCTGATAGGCTGATGGTCATGAAGAGGGCGGTGCCTAAAAACTCCATCAGGAAGTGATGCAAGCAGGACGGGCTGAGGACGTCAGTCAAGACGAGACGAAGACAACGAAAGACCAACATTCTGTCACCTGGAAAAGATTACCTGCACGTCAACAACAGGTGTGTGTGTGTGTGTGTGTGTGTGTGTGTGTGTGTGTGTGTGTGTGTGTGTGCCATCCTACCTGTCAGAAAGGTGGACAACAGGTGTGCTGGTTTAGGCAGAGACGGGTCCTCCTGCTTGTCCCACCTGTGTGACGGCTTCTTATAAAGCTCAGAGGCGGTCTGAACAGGTACGGGTGGGCGGTCCCTCCTGGCCGGGTTTGAACAGGTACGGGTGGGCGGTCCCTCCTGACCGGGTCTGAACAGGTACGGGTGGGCGGTCCCTCCTGACCGGGTCTGAACAGGTACGGGTGGGCGGTCCCTCCTGACCGGGTCTGAATAGGTACGGGTGGGCGGTCCCTCCTGACCGGGTCTGAACAGGTACGGGTGGGCGGTCCCTCCTGACCGGGTCTGAACAGGTACGGGTGGGCGGTCCCTCCTGACCGGGTCTGAACAGGTACGGGTGGGCGGTCCCTCCTGACCGGGTCTGAACAGGTACGGGTGGGCGGTCCCTCCTGACCGGGTCTGAACAGGTACGGGTGGGCGGTCCCTCCTGACCGGGTCTGAACAGGTACGGGTGGGCGGTCCCTCCTGACCGGGTCTGAACAGGTGTGGGCGGTCCCTCCTGACCGGGTCTGAACAGGTACGGGTGGGCGGTCCCTCCTGACCGGGTCTGAACAGGTACGGGTGGGCGGTCCCTCCTGACCGGGTCTGAACAGGTACGGGTGGGCGGTCCCTCCTGACCGGGTCTGAACAGGTACGGGTGGGCGGTCCCTCCTGACCGGGTCTGAACAGGTACGGGTGGGCGGTCCCTCCTGACCGGGTCTGAACAGGTACGGGTGGGCGGTCCCTCCTGACCGGGTCTGAACAGGTACGGGTGGGCGGTCCCTCCTGACCGGGTCTGAATAGGTACGGGTGGGCGGTCCCTCCTGACCGGGTCTGAACAGGTACGGGTGGGCGGTCCCTCCTGACCGGGTCTGAACAGGTACGGGTGGGCGGTCCCTCCTGACCGGGTCTGAACAGGTACGGGTGGGCGGTCCCTCCTGACCGGGTCTGAACAGGTACGGGTGGGCGGTCCCTCCTGACCGGGTCTGAACAGGTACGGGTGGGCGGTCCCTCCTGACCGGGTCTGAACAGGTACGGGTGGGCGGTCCCTCCTGACCGGGTCTGAACAGGTACGGGTGGGCGGTCCCTCCTGACCGGGTCTGAACAGGTACGGGTGGGCGGTCCCTCCTGACCGGGTCTGAACAGGTACGGGTGGGCGGTCCCTCCTGACCGGGTCTGAACAGGTGGGCGGTCCCTCCTGACCGGGTCTGAATAGGTACGGGTGGGCGGTCCCTCCTGACCGGGTCTGAACAGGTACGGGTGGGCGGTCCCTCCTGACCGGGTCTGAACAGGTACGGGTGGGGCGGTCCCTCCTGACCGGGTCTGAATAGGTACGGGTGGGCGGTCCCTCCTGACCGGGTCTGAACAGGTACGGGTGGGCGGTCCCTCCTGACCGGGTCTGAACAGGTACGGGTGGGCGGTCCCTCCTGACCGGGTCTGAACAGGTACGGGTGGGCGGTCCCTCCTGACCGGGTCTGAACAGGTACGGGTGGGCGGTCCCTCCTGACCGGGTCTGAACAGGTACGGGTGGGCGGTCCCTCCTGACCGGGTCTGAACAGGTACGGGTGGGCGGTCCCTCCTGACCGGGTCTGAATAGGTACGGGTGGGCGGTCCCTCCTGACCGGGTCTGAACAGGTACGGGTGGGCGGTCCCTCCTGACCGGGTCTGAACAGGTACGGGTGGGCGGTCCCTCCTGACCGGGTCTGAACAGGTACGGGTGGGCGGTCCCTCCTGACCGGGTCTGAACAGGTACGGGTGGGCGGTCCCTCCTGACCGGGTCTGAACAGGTACGGGTGGGCGGTCCCTCCTGACCGGGTCTGAACAGGTACGGGTGGGCGGTCCCCCTGGCCGGGTCTGAACAGGTACGGGTGGGCGGTCCCTCCTGACCGGGTCTGAACAGGTACGGGTGGGGGGCCCCCTGGGGGCTGAAAGACGGGTGGGCGGTCCCTCCTGACCGGGTCTGAATAGGTACGGGTGGGCGGTCCCTCCTGACCGGGTCTGAACAGGTGGGCCCTACGGGTCCTGAACAGGTACGGGTGGGCGGTCCCTCCTGACCGGGTCTGAACAGGTACGGGTGGGCGGTCCCTCCTGACCGGGTCTGAACAGGTACGGGTGGGCGGTCCCTCCTGACCGGGTCTGAACAGGTACGGGTGGGCGGTCCCTCCTGACCGGGTCTGAACAGGTACGGGTGGGCGGTCCCTCCTGACCGGGTCTGAATAGGTACGGGTGGGCGGTCCCTCCTGACCGGGTCTGAACAGGTACGGGTGGGCGGTCCCTCCTGACCGGGTCTGAACAGGTACGGGTGGGCGGTCCCTCCTGACCGGGTCTGAACAGGTACGGGTGCGCGGTCCCTCCTGACCGGGTCTGAACAGGTACGGGTGGGCGGTCCCTCCTGACCGGGTCTGAACAGGTACGGGTGGGCGGTCCCTCCTGACCGGGTCTGAACAGGTACGGGTGGGCGGTCCCTCCTGACCGGGTCTGAACAGGTACGGGTGGGCGGTCCCTCCTGACCGGGTCTGAACAGGTACGGGTGGGCGGTCCCTCCTGACCGGGTCTGAACAGGTACGGGTGGGCGGTCCCTCCTGACCGGGTCTGAACAGGTACGGGTGGGCGGTCCCTCCTGACCGGGTCTGAACAGGTACGGGTGGGCGGTCCCTCCTGACCGGGTCTGAACAGGTACGGGTGGGCGGTCCCTCCTGACCGGGTCTGAACAGGTACGGGTGGGCGGGTCCCTCCTGACCGGGTCTGAACAGGTACGGGTGGGCGGTCCCTCCTGACCGGGTCTGAACAGGTATGGGTGGGCGGTCCCTCCTGACCGGGTCTGAACAGGTACGGGTGGGCGGTCCCTCCTGACCGGGTCTGAATAGGTACGGGTGGGCGGTCCCTCCTGACCGGGTCTGAACAGGTACGGGTGGGCGGTCCATCCTGACCGGGTCTGAACAGGTACGGGTGGGCGGTCCCTCCTGACCGGGTCTGAACAGGTACGGGTGGGCGGTCCCTCCTGACCGGGTCTGAACAGGTGGGCGGTCCCTCCTGACCGGGTCTGAATAGGTACGGGTGGGCGGTCCCTCCTGACCGGGTCTGAACAGGTACGGGTGGGCGGTCCCTCCTGACCGGGTCTGAACAGGTATGGGTGGGCGGTCCCTCCTGACCGGGTCTGAACAGGTACGGGTGGGCGGTCCCTTCTGACCGGGTCTGAATAGGTACTGGGTGGGCGGTCCCTCCTGACCGGGTCTGAACAGGTACGGGTGGGCGGTCCCTCCTGACCGGGTCTGAACAGGTACGGGTGGGCGGTCCCTCCTGACCGGGTCTGAACAGGTACGGGTGGGCGGTCCCTCCTGACCGGGTCTGAACAGGTACGGGTGCGCGGTCCCTCCTGACCGGGTCTGAACAGGTACGGGTGGGCGGTCCCTCCTGACCGGGTCTGAACAGGTATGGGTGGGAATCTTACATACCTGTAAATCTGTCAATCAGAACAAAGCAGCCAAACCATGATGCTGCCGCTACCGTACTGGACAGGTGGAAAACTGAATTCCAGTGACAGAGCAGACTCCGTGTGGAATGTCAGACCATATCCAGCGTCTCCTGATTCAGGTCTTGGTAAACTGGCACACCCTCATTTGTCCTGCTGGTGAATCAGATGCAGTCAAACAGCATCGCTTACTGAAAGTAGACCTGTCCTGGACCAGGACCTGAGTCCATCCACTCAGCCACACCTGGTCCTGGACTGATGGGCGCATAATAGACATGATCTGCAGGTCTAACTGGCGTCGAATGGGTCTGAGGATGAGGACGGGGACATGTGTGGGGACATTCTCCTGTCTCCAGGTGTTGTTAGTCTGCTGGGGGGCTGAGGCTGAGGACGGGGACATGTGTGGGGACTTTCTGGCGTCTCCGGGTGTTGTTTGTCTGCTGGGGGGCTGAGGATGAGGACGGGGACATGTGTGGGGACATTCTCCTTTCTCCAGCTCAGGATGAGGAGATAAGCTGGGGATGGGGGGGGGGGGGGGGGGGGGGGAACAGAACAAAGCCTGTTTCAGCTCTAAGCAGGTCAGGAACGTCCTCTGTCCTTCACTCTGACACCTGAGAGGTGGGGAGCCAAACCAGCACTCTGATTGGCTGAAACCGCAGCTCTGACATTTACCACTGAAGAAGAACAATGACGGCGAGTGATGAAAATGTCAGGAAGTGGCCTCAATCCCCGCATTAGACTCACGTTCCTGCAGCGGGATCGTCTTTCCCATCCGGAACATCCAGACAGAAAATAGAGGACAACACAGATGTATGATGGGATAACGTGATGTATGATGGGAATAATGTGATGCATGATGATTGGAATAATGTGATGCATGATGGGAATATGATGGATGGGAAAAACATGATGCGTGATGGGAATACCCGGATGTATGATGGAATAACATAATGCATGATGGGAACAACGTGATGTATTATGGGAATTAAAATTATGTATGATTGTAACAATATTATATATGATAGAATCGAATTATGTATGATGGGAATCAAATGATGTTTAATGGAATAACATGATGCATGATGGGAATAACATGATATATGATGGAATAACATGATGCATGATGGGAATACCCGCATGTATGATGGAATAACATAATGTATAATGGGAATTACATGATGTATGATGGGATAACCTAATGAACGATGGGAATAACATGATGTTTGATGGGAATAACATGATGCATGATGGGAATACTCGGATGTATGATGGAATAACATGATGCATGATGGGAATATACGCATGTATGATGGAATAACATAATGTATAATGGGAATTACATGATGTATGATGGGATAACGTGATGAACGATGGGAATAACATGATGTTTGATGGAATAACATGATGCATGATGGAATAACATGATGTATGATGGGAATAAAATGATGTATGATGGGAATAACATGATGTTTGATGGGAATAAAATGATGCATGATGGAATAACATGATGCTTGATGGAATAACATGATGTATGATGGGAATAAAATGATGCATGATGGTATAACGTGATGAACGATGGGAATAACATGATGTATGATGGGAATAACATGATGTATGATGGGAATAAAATGATGTTTGATAGGAATAACATGATAGGAATAACATGATGGGAATAACATGATGTATGATGGTAATAACATAATGTATGATGGGAATAACATGATGTATGATGGGAATAACATGATGTATGATGGAATTACGTGATGTATGATGGGAATAAAATGATGTATGATGGGAAAAATGAATTCATGATGGGATAACGTGATGAACGATGGGAATAACATGATGCTTGAAGGAAAAACGTGATGCATGACATGAATAACGATGTATGATGGGAACAAAATGATGTATGATAGGAATAACATGATGGGAATAACATGATGTATGATGGGAATAACGTGATGTATGATGGGAATAACATGATGTATGATGGGAATAACATGATGTATGATGGGAATAACGTGATGTATGATGGGAATAACATGATGTATGATGGGAATAACGTGATGTATGATGAAATAACGTGATGTATGATGGAATTACGTGATATATGATGGAATAACATGATAGGAATAACATGATGGGAATAACATGATGTATGATGGAATAACATGATGTATGATGGGAATAACATGATGTATGATGGGAATAACATAATGCATGATGGGAATAACATGATGTTTGATGGGAATAACATGATGTATGATGGGAATAACATGATGTATGATGGGAATAACATGATGCATGATGGGAATAACCGGATGTATGATGGAATAACATGATGTATGATGGGAATAACATAATGCATGATGGGAATAACCGGATGTATGATGGAATAACATGATGTATGATGGGAATAACATAATGCATGATGGGAATAACATGATGTTTGATGGGAATAACATGATGTATGATGGGAATAACATAATGCATGATGGGAATAACATGATGTTTGATGGGAATAACATGATGCATGATGGGAATAACCGGATGTATGATGGAATAACATGATGCATGATGGGAATAACATGATGTTTGATGGCAATAACATGATGTATGATGGGAATAACATGATGTATGATGGAATAACATGATGCATGATGGGAATAACATGATGTATGATGGGAATAACCGGATGTATGATGGAATAACATGATGTAACCGGAGATGATAGGAATAACATAATGCATGATGGGAATAACATGATGCATGATGGGAATAACATGATGTATGATGGGAATAACCGGATGTATGATGGAATAACATGATGTATGATGGGAATAACATAATGCATGATGGCAATAACAGATGCATGATGGGAATAACATGATGTATGATGGAATAACATAATGTATGATGGAATAACATGATGCATGATGGGAATAACGTGATGTATGATGGGAATAACATGATGTATGATGGGAATAACATGATGTATGATGGGAATAACATGATGTATGATGGGAATAACATGATGTATGATGGAATAACATGATGCATGATGGGAATAACATGATGTATGATGGGAATAACATAATGCATGATGGCAATAACATGATGCATGATGGGAATAACCGGATGTATGATGGAATAACATGATGTATGATGGGAATAACATGATGTATGATGGGAATAACATGATGTATGATGGCAATAACATGATGCATGATGGGAATAACATGATGTATGATGGCAATAACATGATGCATGATGGGAATAACATGATGTATGATGGCAATAACATAATGCATGATGGGAATAACATGATGTATGATGGAATAACATGATGCATGATGGGAATAACCGGATGTATGATGGAATAACATGATGTATGATGGGAATAACATAATGCATGATGGGAATAACATGATGTTTGATGGCAATAACATGATGTATGATGGAATAACATAATGCATGATGGGAATAACATGATGTATGATGGAATAACATGATGCATGATGGGAATAACCGGATGTATGATGGAATAACATGATGTATGATGGGAATAACATGATGCATGATGGGAATAACCGGATGTATGATGGAATAACATGATGCATGATGGGAATAACATGATGTTTGATGGCAATAACATGATGTATGATGGGAATAACATGATGTTTGATGGCAATAACATGATGTATGATGGAATAACATGATGCATGATGGGAATAACATGATGTTTGATGGCAATAACATGATGTTTGATGGCAATAACATGATGTATGATGGGAATAACATGATGTATGATGGATTTTTTTGATGATAAATAATATATGATAATATATATAATAAATATTATGTAATAACATGATGTATGATGGAATAACATGATGCATGATGGGAATAACGTGATGTATGATGGGAATAACATAATGCATGATGGCAATAACATGATGCATGATGGGAATAACATGATGTATGATGGAATAACATAATGTATGATGGAATAACATGATGCATGATGGGAATAACGTGATGTATGATGGTTTTTTTTTTTTTTTTGAATAACATAATGCATGATGGCAATAACATGATGCATGATGGGAATAACATGATGTATGATGGAATAACATAATGTATGATGGAATAACATGATGCATGATGGGAATAACGTGATGTATGATGGAATAACATAATGTATGATGGAATAACATGATGTATGATGGAATAACATGATTTATGATGGGAATAAAATGATGTATGATGGGAATAACATGATTCATGATGGGAATAACGTGATGTATGATGGAATAACATAATGTATAATGGGAATAACATGATGTATGATGGGAAAAACATGATTCACAATGGGAATAACATGATGCATGATGGGAATAAAATTATGTATGATGGGAATAACATGATGTTTGATGGCAATAACATGATGTATGATGGGAATAACATGATGTATGATGGGAATAACCGGATGTATGATGGAATAAAATGATGTATGATGGAATAACATGATGTATGATGGGAATAACATGATGTATGATGGGAATAACATGATGCATGATGGGAATAAAATGATGTATGATGGGAATAACATGATGCATGATGGGAATAAAATGATGTATGATGGGAATAACATGATGTATGATGGAATAAAATGATGTATGATGGGAATAACATGATGTATGATGGGAATAACATGATGTATGATGGCAATAACCGGATGTATGATGGAATAACATGATGTATGATGGAATAACCGGATGTATGATGGAATAACATGATGTATGATGGGAATAACATGATGTATGATGGAATAACATGATGTATGATGGGAATAACATGATGTATGATGGCAATAACCGGATGTATGATGGAATAACATGATGTATGATGGAATAACCGGATGTATGATGGAATAACATGATGTATGATGGAATAACCGGATGTATGATGGAATAACATAATGTATGATGGGAATAACGTGATGTATGATGGAATAACATAATGTATGATGGAATAACATGATGTATGATGGAATAACATGATGTATGATGGGAATAAAATGATGTATGATGGGAATAAAATGATGTATGATGGGAATAAAATGATGTATGATGGGAATAAAATGATGTATGATGGCAATAACATGATGTATGATGGGAATAAAATGATGTATGATGGGAATAAAATGATGTATGATGGGAATAACATGATGTATGATGGGAATAAAATGATGTATGATGGGAATAACATGATGTACGATGGGAATAAAATGATGTATCATAGGAATAACATGATTCATGATGGGAATAAGATGATGTATGATGGGAATAAAATGATGTATGATGGGAATAAAATGATGTATGATGGGAATAAGATGATGTTTGATGGGAATAAAATGATGTATGATGGGAATAAAATGATGTATGATGAGGACACAGGTGAGACAGGTGACGTGCACAGGTGGAGATGACACAGGTGAGACAGGTGCAGAGGACACAGGTGGAGACACTAGTAGGGGACAGGTGGCGAGGACAGTTGGAGAGGACACATATAAGACAGGTGGAGATTACACAGGTGAGACAGGTGAAGTGCACAGGGGCAGTGGACACAGGTGAGACAGGGGGAATGGACAAAGGTAAGCCAGGTGGAGATGACACAGGTGAGACAAATGGAGAGGACAGGGGGAGTGGACACAGGTGAGACAGGTGCAGAGGACACACGTGGAGAGGACAAGTGTAGTGGACACAGGTGAGACAGTAGTAGGGGACAGGTGGCGAGGACAGGGGAGTGGACACAGGTGAGACAAGTGGGGAGGACACAGGTGGAGTAGACACAGATGAGACAAGTGGAGAGGACACAGGTGGGAAAGGTGGAGAGGACACAGGTGGAGTGGACACACGTGGGACATGTGGAGATGACACAGGTGGGACAGGTGGAGTGGACACAGGTGAGACAGGTGGAAAGGACACAGGTGAGACAGGTGGACAGGACACAGTTGAGACAGGCTGAGAGGACACAGGTGAGACAAGTGGAGAGGGGTGGACAAAGGTGAGACAGTTGGCGAGGAGAGGGGGAGTGGACACAGGTGAGACAAGTCGACAGGTACCACGTTGGACAGGTGGAGTCGACACAGGTGAGACAAGTGGAGAGGACACAGGTGGAGTGGACACAGGTTGGAAAGGTGGAGAGGACACAGGTGGGACAGGTGGAGAGGACACAGGTGAGATAGGTGGACAGGACACAGGTGGACATGTGGAGTGGAAACACGTGGGACATGTGGAGAGGACACAGGTTAGATAGGTGGACAGGACAAAGGTGGAGAGGACACAGGTGAGATAGGTGGACAGGACACAGGTGAGATAGGTGGACAGGACACAGGTGGAGAGGACACAGGTGAGACAGGTAGAGTGGACACAGGTGAGACAGGTGGAAAGGACACAGGTGAGATAGGTGGACAGGACACAGGTGGAGAGGACACAGGTGAGACAGGTGGAGAGGACACAGGTGAGACAGGTGGAAAGGACACAGGGAGACAGGGGGGCACAGGTGAGATAGGTGGACAGGACACAGGTGGAGAGGACACAGGTGAGACAGGTGGAGAGGACACAGGTGAGACAGGTGGAAAGGACACAGGTGAGATAGGTGGACAGGACACAGGTGGAGAGGACACAGGTGAGACAGGTGGAGAGGACACAGGTGAGACAGGTGGAAAGGACACAGGTGAGATAGGTGGACAGGACACAGGTGGAGAGGACACAGGTGAGACAGGCTGAGAGGACACAGGTGAGATAAGTGGAGAGGACAAGTGGAGTGGACAAAGGTGAGACAGTTGGCGAGGAGAGGGGGAGTGGACACAGGTGAGACAAGTCGACAGGTACCACGTTGGACAGGTGGAGTCGACACAGGTGAGACAAGTGGAGAGGACACAGGTGGAGTGGACACAGGTTGGAAAGGTGGAGAGGACACAGGTGGGACAGGTGGAGAGGACACAGGTGAGATAGGTGGACAGGACACAGGTGGACATGTGGAGTGGAAACACGTGGGACATGTGGAGAGGACACAGGTTAGATAGGTGGACAGGACAAAGGTGGAGAGGACACAGGTGAGACAGGTAGAGTGGACACAGGTGAGATAGGTGGACAGGACACAGGTGAGAAGGTGGAAGGACACAGGTGGAGAGGACACAGGTGAGACAGGTAGAGTGGACACAGGTGAGACAGGTGGAAAGGACACAGGTGAGATAGGTGGACAGGACACAGGTGGAGAGGACACAGGTGAGACAGGTGGAGAGGACACAGGTGAGACAGGTGGAAAGGACACAAGTGAGATAGGTGGACAGGACACAGGTGGAGAGGACACAGGTGAGACAGGTGGAGAGGACACAGGTGAGACAGGTGGAAAGGACACAGGTGAGATAGGTGGACAGGACACAGGTGGAGAGGACACAGGTGAGACAGGTGGAAGGACACAGGTGAGACAGGTGGAAAGGACACAGGTGAGATAGGTGGACAGGACACAGGTGGGACAGGTGGAGAGGACACAGGTGGGACGGTGTAACTTCTTGTGATGTCATCACATTTAAACTCTGACATGAATCAGTCATCAAATTCATTGATTAGTGATCATTTCTTTCTGTGTACAATCTGATCGGTGACGTCACTTATCAGTGTGCGTGGGTTCATGCGTGCGCGTCTTTCCTCCCTTCTTGTGATTGGCCCGTGCTCTGCAGCATCCTTCTCACCGGCTGCACGCGCTGCTCGCTCGGTCAGTTTGCAGCAGGACTCACGGCTACGAGGTAGACCAGAGTCCGGATCAACCCCGACCAGAATCTGGATAAACCCGGACCAGGATCCGGATAAACCCGGACCGGGATTCCGGATCAACCCGGACCAGGATCCGGATCAACCCGGACCAGGATAACCCCGACCAGGACCTGGATCAACCCGGACCGGGACTGAACCGTTCTAACTTGTTTGTCTCCGCATCGTTAGACCGGCTCGGCTCAACTTCGGTTCTGTCCCGCGGGTCTGTGACGTTGTTCCGTCCCGCGAAGGACCGGCATGCGGTCGGACCTGGACCAGGTCGCGCGGAACGAAGCTGTGAACGGCAGGTCCGCCGCGCGCCAGACTGCACGCGCCGGCGGTGATGAAGGATGAATATGGAAAAACTCCTGAATCAGGTAGGAGGGGGAGCGCGCGCGTGGTCTGGAACTGCTCACAGGGGCGGTACCAGACATGAGGGGCCAGGGGCCCCCATCTGCGCATGTTTTCACCAGCCAGGCGACGCCCTCTTCCTCTGCTCAGGTCCCTGATGTGCAATTATAATGATTATTTATTAATTATTGATTGTAAACAAGCCTTCCATGAAACAAACTAAAGTCAGATTAGCAAGAAGAGCCGTTCATTTATAAAACTCCCCTGCAACAGCAGCCAGACCATGACACTGCCGCCACCAAGCTGGACACACAAAAACGTTTTACACCATGTTTACAGTTTGCTAACAGTATGTTTATACCATGTTAATGTTATGTTAACGTTGTGTTTATCATGTTAACCCCATATTAATTCTGTATACAACATTATGTCTATTCCGTATTAATGTTGTGTTCAACATTTTCTTTATGCCATGTTAACTTCGTGTTTATGTCCTGTTAATGTCATGTTCATGTTATGATAACATCATGTGAAGGTCTTTTTTATGCTGTGTTTACATCATATTTATGCCGTGGTAACATAGTGTTTATGTCCTGTTTAGATTGTGTTCATGTCGAGTTGACATCATGTTATTATCTTTTATATTTTTTAATGATTTTATATAGATGTCTGGAATAAAGCTTTATTATTATTATTATTATTTATGTGTCATGTTAACATCATGTTTACAGCCTTAACGTCGTGTTAATGCCGCGTTCTTGCTGTGTTGTGTCTATGCTGTTTACAACCTTTTATCTCTTAAGTTAACACTTAACACTTAAGTTGGAACCAACTGGAATCAACAAACTGAAGCATTCCTTTTCACTATGTCCCAGTCCGTTTTAATGGTTTATAAATCTCCACACCTGATCATTTTCTTCTGGATAAAGACCCACTTGTTCATCCTGGTCTTAAGCTGAAGAGTCACTTTATACTTTTATGTGTTTTATTTTTACTGGTTTTAGTGTAAAGCACTCTCTGGTGGTCTCTAGTGGACTCAGATCGGCTCTACTGGTCTGTCATGGATTCAGATGATCTCAGAAGTCTTTGGGTTCCTTTATGTCGCCCTAAAAAACAGAGCTGTAAACTCCTACACACAGTGAATTATTCATGATGCATCTCAGTGATCACATGACTCATCAGTTGAAGTAAAGCTTGTTGCAACACACAGACGGAGGTGGTACTGATACTTGTACTGACATGTTTATATACTTAGTACTGATACTTACATGTATAGGTACTTAGTACCGATACTTGTACTTAAATATGCAGATAATTCATACTGATACTTGTACTTACATATGCAGGTACTTAGTGTTGATACTTGTACTTACATGTGCAGGTACTTGGAATGGATACATGCATAGGACTGATACATGTACTTGCATGTATATGTACTTAGTACTTGTATATGTGTAACTATACACGTTGCTCAGCAGTTGTATGACTATTGATCGATTTTAGTTATGTGACCTGCTGCAAGGCCTGGTGGGAGAAACATGACGGTGCGCAGCGACTCAGCAGACAGACTACAGAATAGTTTAAATCACTAGTGACCCATGTAGTAAAGCGACTGCCGTATTTGAGCCGTTAAAAACCGCTGTGTTCCTGCCACTCCACTTCATGATACAGTAGCTGCTGACTTACTCCCACATTACTGCTGACTAACTCCTGGGTAGCTGCTGACTAACTCCTGGATAACTACTGACTAACTCCAGAACATCTGCTGACTAACTCCCAAATTACTGCTGACTAACTCCTGCATAACTCCTGGAAAACTGCTGACTAACTCCTACATCACTCCTGGATAACTGCTGACTTACTCTTACATAACTCCTGGATAGCTGCTACTAACTCCTGCATAGCAGATGACTAACTCCTGGATAGCTGCTAGCTTACTTCTGGATAACTGCTGACTAACTCCTCGATAGCTCTTGGATAACTCTTAGACAGCTGCGAACTAACTTCTGGATAAGCCATGGAAAACCACTGGCTAACTGCTGAATAATTTCAGAAAAATGACTGAACTAACTCCTGGATAACTGCTGACTAACTCCCAGATAGCTGCTGACTAACTCCTGCATAACTCCTAGATAGCTGCTGTCTAATTCCTACATAACTCCTGGATAGCGGCTGACTGTCTCCTGGATAACTGCGGACTAACTTCTGAATAGCTGTTGACCAACTCCTTGGTAACAGCTCACTAACTCCTGGAAAACTACTGACTAACTCCTGGATAACTGCTGACTAACTGCTGACTACTTCTGGATAACTGCTGACTAACTTCTGGAAAACTGTTGACTAACTCCTTGATAACTGCTGACTAACTCCTGGATAATTACTGATTAACATCTGGATATCTGATGACTAACTTCTGGATAACTGATGACTAACTTCTCCATAACTGTTGACTAACTCCTTGATAACCGCTGACTAACTCCTGGATAGCTGTTGACTAACTCACTGATAACTGCTGACTATTTTTTTCAGGATGTTCATCTTGTCTTCAGTGTGATAATGTCTTGACTTTTTTCTTTTTCAAGACAAATTGTTTCAGCTGTCCTTACGTTGACAGTTTGAGCTGTCCCTTCAGCCTTCATCAGAAGTTGTCGGGCTTCCTGGTGTGACGTGTCTTATATAAACAGCTGACCAGGAATTCCGACATGAGAACAGCTGACCGGGCACAGCAACTTAAAATGAAATGCTCATGCCAGTCTTTGTCTTAAAAAAAGAAAAAAGTCAAGAACATGCATACTACTTCAAAATTGCTGACTGTTTAACTCCTGGATAATGACTGACTGACTTTTGGATAATTGCTGACTAACTCCTGGACAGCTAATGACTAACTCCCGGATAACAACTGACTAACTTCAGAATAGCTGTTGACTAACTCAATGATTGCAGCTGAGTAACTCCTGAATAACTGCTGACTAACTCCTGGATAATGACTGACTTTTTGATAATTGCTGACTAAATCCTGGATAGCTGATGACTAACTCCTGGATAACTACTGATTGACTCCTGTATAACTGCTGGATGACAACTGACTAACCCCTGGATAACTGCTGAGTAACTCCTGTGTAACTCCTTGATAACTGCTGACTAACTCCTGGATAACTGCTGACTAAATTCAGAATAGCTGTTGACGAACTTCTTGATGACTGCCTACTAACTCCTTGATTACTGGTGACTTACTCCTGCTTAACTCCTGGATAGCTGCTGACTTACTCCTGGATAAAGACTGACAGACTGCTGGATAGCTGCTGACTTACTCCTGGATAAAGACTGACAGACTGCTGGATAGCTGCTGACTTACTCCTGGATAAAGACTGACAGACTGCTGGATAGCTGCTGGATAACTGCTTGAAATGACTCTGTCACTCGTCGTGTTTCAGGTGGTCTGTGTGTGCCTGCTGTTGATTGGACGAGTCTCTCCGGCCCAGTTATCCTGTGAAACTTTGACCCTGCTGTCCACCAACCTGACAGGTAACATCTCGCCTTTAGTTTTTATTTTTTGTTTGTTTTTTACTTGTCCTGTCCAGCATGGTAGCAGCAGAATGGTGATCTGGTTGCTTTATTGTATTGAACAGTTTTGCTTTACCAAGCGGAGCTTTATGAACATAAGGCTCCGCTTGATATCATGTTTATTCATTTTATTTCTTTAATTAAACATTTGTCTATAACAGCATTCCATATCATACTGATTGACAAGGGGGAAATAAAAGTTAACAGAGGTAATGATAGAAAGTGGAACAGAGAGAAAGGAGTGAGGAAGAGGAAGAGAGAGAGAGAGAGAAAACATGAATCCACACTTCCACAGTTCACTGGTGCATCTGTACAGAAATCCCTAAACAACATTCCAAGGTCTCTGCTGGAAAACAAAACTATCAATCCCCTACAGGAGGACCTGCAGGTGGCTAAATATCCTCAGGTCATACAAACACACGCAGAACTACGCAGAGAAGAGGTACAACCTAGTCATCGCAATGGGAAGTAGAGAAGAGGTACAACCTAGTCATCGCAATGGGAAGTAGAGAAGAGGTACAACCTAGTCATCGCAATGGGAAGCAGCGTCACAGCATCATCATCATAATAAAGGGTCTCCATGGTGATACAGTCATGCAGATACAGCCTCGTCTCTGCAAGGAGGAGGAAGCCTGCAAAGCCCAAGACATTGGCCCCCAGCAGCCACCCAGAGGCCCAGATCCCAGCCATCCCCTCAAAGACCAGCAGTTGCCGACCCCACCAGGTGCCAGTCCCTCCCCCCCGGGGCAGGCACAGCGCCAGGCCCAGGGCCCAAGCGCCCAGGGCTCAAGGTTGATCCGACTGAGCAGATTATTTCTATAATCTACAATCTAAACTGAAAACTAAAGTGAGCGTGCAGGTGTGTCCTAACACCTGTCCGTGTGCAGGTGTGTAATGACACCTGTGCGTGTGCAGTTGTGTCCTCACAATTGTCCGTGTGCAGGTGTGTAATGACACCTGTGCGTGTGCAGTTGTGTCCTAACACCTGTCCGTGTGCAGGTGTGTACTCACAATTGTCCGTGTGCAGGTGTGTACTGTAACGTGTCTGTGGATGGCATTGGGACCTGTTGGCCCGAGAGTGCAGCGGGAGATCTGGTTTCCAGACCATGTCCTGAGCAGTTCAATGGGATCCACTACAACACCTCCAGTAAGTACCACCTAGTACCATCCACTACAACACCTCCAGTAAGTACCACCTAGTACCATCCACTACAACACCTCCAGTAAGTACCACCTAGTACCATCCACTACAACACCTCCAGTAAGTACCACCTAGTACCATCCACTACAACACCTCCAGTAAGTACCACCTAGTACCATCCACTATAACACCTCCAGTAAGTACCACCTAGTACCATCCACTATAACACCCCCAGTAAGTACCACCTAGTACCATCCACTATAACACCTCCAGTAAGTACCACCTAGTACCATCCACTACAACACCCCCAGTAAGTACCACCTAGTACCATCCACTACAACACCT
>JALJCO010008083.1:145000-272500 GCA_023101725.1 Atherinomorus stipes | reverse complement strand
GGCCTCGTCTGGCAGCAGACGGGTCTCGCCGTGGCCTCGTCTGGCAGCAGACGAGTCTCGCCGTGGCCTCGTCTGGCAGCAGACGAGTCTCGCCGTGGCCTCGTCTGGCAGCAGACGAGTCTCGCCGTGGCCTCGTCTGGCAGCAGACGGGTCTCGCCGTGGCCTCGAGTCTCGCCGTGGCCTCGTCTGGCAGCAGACGAGTCTCGCCGTGGCCTCGTCTGGCAGCAGACGAGTCTCGCCGTGGCCTCGTCTGGCAGCAGACGAGTCTCGCCGTGGCCTCGTCTGGCAGCAGACGGGTCTCGCCGTGGCCTCGAGTCTCGCCGTGGCCCCGTCTGGCAGCAGACGAGTCTCGCCGTGGCCTCGAGTCTCGCCGTGGCCTCGAGTCTCGCCGTGGCCTCGTCTGGCAGCAGACGAGTCTCGCCGTGGCCTCGAGTCTCGCCGTGGCCTCGAGTCTCACCGTGGCCTCGAGTCTCGCCGTGGCCTCGAGTCTCGCCGTGGCCTCGTCTGGCAGCAGACGGGTCCCGCCGTGGCCTCGAGTCTCGCCGTGGCCTCGAGTCTCGCCGTGGCCTCGTCTGGCAGCAGACGGGTCTCGCCGTGGCCTCGGGTCTCGCCGTGGCCTCGAGTCTCGCCGTGGCCTCGGGTCTCGCCGTGGCCTCGAGTCTCGCCGTGGCCTCGAGTCTCGCCGTGGCCTCGTCTGGCAGCAGACGGGTCTCGCCGTGGCCTCGTCTGGCAGCAGACGAGTCTCGCCGTGGCCTCGTCTGGCAGCAGACGAGTCTCGCCGTGGCCTCGTCTGGCAGCAGACGGGTCTCGCCGTGGCCTCGTCTGGCAGCAGACGAGTCTCGCCGTGGCCTCGAGTCTCGCCGTGGCCTCGTCTGGCAGCAGACGAGTCTCGCCGTGGCCTCGTCTGGCAGCAGACGGGTCTCGCCGTGGCCTCGTCTGGCAGCAGACGAGTCTCGCCGTGGCCTCGTCTGGCAGCAGACGGGTCTCGCCGTGGCCTCGTCTGGCAGCAGACGGGTCTCGCCGTGGCCTCGTCTGGCAGCAGACGGGTCTCGCCGTGGCCTCGTCTGGCAGCAGACGTCCCCGGCCCAGCCGGCTCAGTCTCGCCGTGGCCTCGTCTGGCAGCAGACGGGTCTCGCCGTGGCCTCGTCTGGCAGCAGACGGGTCTCGCCGTGGCCTCGAGTCTCGCCGTGGCCTCGAGTCTCGCCGTGGCCTCGTCTGGCAGCAGACGAGTCTCGCCGTGGCCTCGTCTGGCAGCAGACGAGTCTCGCCGTGGCCTCGTCTGGCAGCAGACGAGTCTCGCCGTGGCCTCGTCTGGCAGCAGACGAGTCTCGCCGTGGCCTCGTCTGGCAGCAGACGGGTCTCGCCGTGGCCTCGCAGAGACGGGTCTCGCCGTGGCCTCGTCTGGCAGCAGACGGGTCTCGCCGTGGCCTCGTCTGGCAGCAGACGGGTCTCGCCGTGGCCTCGTCTGGCAGCAGACGAGTCTCGCCGTGGCCTCGTCTGGCAGCAGACGGGTCTCGCCGTGGCCTCGTCTGGCAGCAGACGAGTCTCGCCGTGGCCTCGTCTGGCAGCAGACGGGTCTCGCCGTGGCCTCGTCTGGCAGCAGACGGGTCTCGCCGTGGCCTCGTCTGGCAGCAGACGGGTCTCGCCGTGGCCTCGTCTGGCAGCAGACGGGTCTCGCCGTGGCCTCGTCTGGCAGCAGACGGGTCTCGCCGTGGCCTCCGTCTGGCAGCAGACGAGTCTCGCCGTGGCCTCGTCTGGCAGCAGACGGGTCTCGCCGTGGCCTCGTCTGGCAGCAGACGAGTCTCGCCGTGGCCTCGTCTGGCAGCAGACGGGTCTCGCCGTGCCTCGAGTCTCGCCATGGCCTCGTCTGGCAGCAGACGAGTCTCGCCGTGGCCTCGTCTGGCAGCAGACGAGTCTCGCCGTGGCCTCGTCTGGCAGCAGACGGGTCTCGCCGTGGCCTCGTCTGGCAGCAGACGAGTCTCGCCGTGGCCTCGTCTGGCAGCAGACGGGTCTCGCCGTGGCCTCGAGTCTCGCCGTGGCCTCGTCTGGCAGCAGACGGGTCTCGCCGTGGCCTCGTCTGGCAGCAGACGGGTCTCGCCGTGGCCTCGTCTGGCAGCAGACGGGTCTCGCCGTGGCCTCGTCTGGCAGCAGACGGGTCTCGCCGTGGCCTCGTCTGGCAGCAGACGGGTCTCGCCGTGGCCTCGTCTGGCAGCAGACGGGTCTCGCCGTGGCCTCGTCTGGCAGCAGACGAGTCTCGCCGTGGCCTCGTCTGGCAGCAGACGGGTCTCGCCGTGGCCTCGTCTGGCAGCAGACGGGTCTCGCCGTGGCCTCGCTGCGTGGCTTCGTCTGGCAGCAGACGAGTCTCGCCGTGGCCTCGTCTGGCAGCAGACGGGTCTCGCCGTGGCCTCGTCTGGCAGCAGACGAGTCTCGCCGTGGCCTCGTCTGGCAGCAGACGGGTCTCGCCGTGGCCTCGTCTGGCAGCAGACGGGTCTCGCCGTGGCCTCGTCTGGCAGCAGACGGGTCTCGCCGTGGCCTCGTCTGGCAGCAGACGGGTCTCGCCGTGGCCTCGTCTTTCATCAGACGAGTCTCGCCGTGGCCTTGAGTCTTCATGACTGTTCAGCAGTCATGAAATGTTTGTTGGGACTTTATCAAACCGCACTAATGTTCTTCTGAGCGCAAACGTTTTAAATCACAGTTCATGATCAAGATCTAGATTTTTTTTCTCTCTCTCTCTCTCTCTATATATGTACACACACACACACTGGCCACTTTATTAGGTACACCTGTTCAACTGCTCGTCAATGCAAATTTCTAATCAGCCAATCACATGCCAGCAACTCAATGCATTTAGGCATGTAGACATGGTGAAGACGATCTGCTGCAGTTCAAACCAGCATCAGAATGGGGAAGAACTGTGATTTACGTGACTTTGAACGTGGCATGGTTGTTGGTCTGACTGTTTCAGAAACTGCTGATCTACTGGGATTTTCCTGAACAACCATCTCTAGGGTTTACAGAGAATGGTCCCAGAAAGAGGAAATATCCAGTGAGCAGCAGTTCTGTGGGAGCAAATGCCTTGTTGATGCCAGAGGTCAGAGGTCAGAGGAGAATGGCCAGACTGGTTCCAGCTGATAGAAAGGCAACAGGAACTCAAATAAGCACTTGTTCCAACCGAAGTCTGCAGAAGAGCATCTCTGAATGCACAACACATCCAACCTGGAAGCAGATGGGCTACAGCAGCAGAAGACCACACCGGGTGCCGCTCCTGTCAGCTAAGAACAGGAAACTGAGGCTACAATTCACACAGACTCACCAACATTGGACAATAGAAGATGGAGAAATGTTGCCGTGTCTGATGAGTCTCCATTTCTGCTCCCAGATTCAGATGTAGGATCAGAATTTGGTGTCACCAACATGAAAGCATGGATCCATCCTGCCTTGTATCAATGGTTCAGCTTGGTGGTGGTGGTGTGATGGTGTGGGACAGATTTTCTTGGCCCACTTTGGGTCCCTTAGTACCAACATGGCGGTTTAACCACCACAGCCTACCTGAGTATTGTTGCTGACCATGTCCATCCCTTTATGACCACAGTGTAGCATCCTCTGATGCTGCTTCCAGCAGGAGAACGCGCCATGTCATAAAGATGACATCATCCAGCAGAACGCGCCATGTCATAAAGATGACATCATCCAGCAGGAGAACACGCCATGTCATAAAGATGACATCATCCAGCAGGAGAACGCGCCATGTCATAAAGATGACATCATCCAGCAGGAGAACGCGCCATGTCATAAAGATGACATCATCCAGCAGGAGAACGCGCCATGTCATAAAGATGACATCATCCAGCAGGAGAACGCGCCATGTCATAAAGATGACATCATCCAGCAGGAGAACGCGCCATGTCATAAAGATGACATCATCCAGCAGGAGAACGTGCCATGTCATAAAGATGACATCATCCAGCAGGAGAACGCGCCATGTCATAAAGATGACATCATCCAGCAGGAGAACGCGCCATGTCATAAAGATGACATCATCCAGCAGGAAAACGCGCCATGTCATAAAGATGACATCATCCAGCAGGAGAACGCGCCATGTCATAATGATTACATCATCCAGCAGGAGAACGCGCCATGTCATAAAGATGACATCATCCAGCAGGAGAACGCGCCATGTCATAAAGATGACATCATCCAGCAGGAGAACACGCCATGTCATAAAGATGACATCATCCAGCAGGAGAACGCGCCATGTCATAAAGATGACATCATCCAGCAGGAGAACGCGCCATGTCATAATGATGACATCATCCAGCAGGAGAACGCGTCATGTCATAAAGATGACATCATCCAGCAGGAGAACGCGTCATGTCATAAAGATGACATCATCCAGCAGGAGAACGCGCCATGTCATAATGATGACATCATCCAGCAGGAGAACGCGCCATGTCATAAAGCGGGAATCATCTCAGACTGGTTTCTTGAACATAACGATGAATTCATTGTTCTCAAATGTTCTCCACAGTCACCAGATCTCAATCCAACAGAGCAGCTTTGGGATGCGGTGGAACGGGAGGTTGTGTATGTATATATATATATATATATATATATATATAAAGTGCTTTTTTTTAGTTTACTGTAAGTTTTATTGTGATATTTTATATATTTCCCTTATAGCCATGATATTGTGTATTTATTTTTTTATAGTTTAAAGTATTTATTTCATGTATTTTGCTAGGGTTCTGTGTCAGGTAGCCAAGCAACGACATTTTGTTGCCAAATTCACCGTTTTGTTTTTTTGTGCAATGACAATAAAGGAAGTCTAAGTCTATATATACACTACTCACAAAAAGTTAGGGATATTTGGGTTTTTGTATGATGTCAGAATGAACCTAAAATACAATACAAACTTTCCAGGTGAACTGAATTAGAGTTTCTCTAAACTTTTCAATGCACACGTACATTGTTCAATAGTTAAATATCTCTTGCACATCATGCTGTTCTCCAAAAACCGAAAGTTGAATATCCCTTACTTTTTGTGAGTAGTGTTTATATATATATATAATATATATATATATATATATATATATATATATATATATATATACCAAACCCAGGGGGAAGGATTGCAGAGCTTAAACGAACGCTCGGAACAAGGACTTTTCCACTTGCCAAGTTTGGACATCGTGCGTGATGACGTATTTGCGGGAGAAATCGTTCAGCCAGTGATCATGCACGATTACCGCACCACTTCTGGCAGAAAAAGGCGGAACTTTTTCATGCCTGCACCAGAACAATGCCATAGCTGTTGATGTAAGAACTTAATAACCAAAATCACCGATCAAGAATAGCATGAAAAATGGCTAGATATCAGTTCTCTTATCAGCTGTTTTTGTTATCATAATATTTATCCAGACAAATGTACTTTGAGTAGTAGGCTACCAGGCGTTAAAATGACCAAGAAACATGAGAAAACAAAGGTAATACTGTATATATTGTATGTGTTTATGTTCGCTTTTCCTCTTTCGCTTGTTTGTCTTTCTGATTCTACCTGAAGCTCAACAGGACTGGACGAAAACAATCTTCCTTCCTGTTTATCTCCAAGTGTGTTGAGTATTTTATGTGTGAACTTCAGCAACTCAGCTCCACACACACACACACACACACACACACACACACACACACAGATACACCAACCAATCAGAGGCCAGCATTAGAACATGGCTCACAGATCAGAACGTCAGCAGGAACCATCTGGACTCTGTGTGGGTGGTTGCTGTGTGAGCTCTGACTCATACCGGCTAACACCAAACCATTTTCCCCGTCCAGACTTCAGACTGGAAGTCTTCCGTAAATCTCAGGAGTTTTCTAGAGTCGCCCCCGCGGCCTCCATCGTTAAGTTTGACATGGGAATCTAGGCTGAGTTAGAGCAATATTTTCCTCATCTTGGGCTGTGACAAGATCAAAAACATTATCGCAGTCACAGTGACACAACACATTCCCAACCAACAGCTGGATGAGATCTGACAGCAGTGGAAACAGGTCCGACCTCCAGAACCGCCAATACTCGGAGCGCTAGCGTAGCCAGAAACACATTAGTGTGCACCAGCAGATACAGGGTGTGCCAAGTTCACTTTCAACTGCGTTCCACCTCCACTATCATTCAGAGGGGTGTATCTCTCTCCTAATACAACATAATTAACACAAAATGTCTCCATGTGTGATTCCACCAGTAACAGTCAGCAGTAGTTTACAGCAGGTCACACAGGAGAAACGATCTCAGATGAACCAGGAACATAGCCGGATAGAAGAGAACACGTCAGCATCAAAACACAACTGAGACCAACACAGTGGAAAATAACACACTCATGCACACGGAATATAACACACTCATGTACGTGGAATATAACACACTCATGCACACGGAATATAACACACTCATGCACACGGAATATAACACACTCATGCACACGGAATATAACACACTCATGTACGTGGAATATAACACACTCATGCACGTGGAATATAACACACTCATGCACACGGAATATAACACACTCATGTACGTGGAATATAACACACTCATGCACATGGAATATAACACACTCATGTACGTGGAATATAACACACTCATGCACGTGGAATATAACACACTCATGGTTCACACCATGTGGAATATAACACACTCATGCACACGGAATATAACACACTCATGTACGTGGAATATAACACACTCATGCACATGGAATATAACACACTCATGTACGTGGAATATAACACACTCATGCACATGGAATATAACACACTCATGCACGTGGAATATAACACACTCATGTACGTGGAATATAACACACTCATGCACGTGGAATATAACACACTCATGCACGTGGAATATAACACACTCATGTACGTGGAATATAACACACTCATGCACATAGAATATAACACACTCATGCACGTGGAATATAACACACTCATGCACATGGAATATTACACACTCATGTACGTGGAATATAACACACTCATGCACACGGAATATAACACACTCATGCACGTGGAATATAACACACTCATGTACGTGGAATATAACACACTCATGCACACGGAATATAACACACTCATGCACACGGAATATAACACACTCATGTACGTGGAATATAACACACTCATGCACATAGAATATAACACACTCATGCACATGGAATATAACACACTCATGTACGTGGAATATAACACACTCATGCACACGGAATATAACACACTCATGCACACGGAATATAACACACTCATGCACGTGGAATATAACACACTCATGCACATGGAATATAACACACTCATGCACGTGGAATATAACACACTCATGCACACGGAATATAACACACTCATGCACGTGGAATATAACACACTCATGTACGTGGAATATAACACACTCATACACGTGGAATATAACACACTCATGCACACGGAATATAACACACTCATATACGTGGAATATAACACACTCATGCACGTGGAATATAACACACTCATGTACGTGGAATATAACACACTCATGCACACGGAATATAACACACTCATGTACGTGGAATATAACACACTCATGCACACGGAATATAACACACTCATGCACGTGGAATATAACACACTCATGCACGTGGAATATAACACACTCATGCACAGTGAATATAACACACTCATGCACACGGAATATAACACACTCATGCACATGGAATATAACACACTCATGCACGTGGAATATAACACACTCATGCACACGGAATATAACACACTCATGCACACGGAATATAACACACTCATGCACACGGAATATAACACACTCATGTACGTGGAATATAACACACTCATGCACACGGAATATAACACACTCATGCACACGGAATATAACACACTCATGCACGTGGAATATAACACACTCATGTACGTGGAATATAACACACTCATGCACACGGAATATAACACACTCATGCACATGGAATATAACACACTCATGCACGTGGAATATAACACACTCATGCACACGGAATATAACACACTCATGCACGTGGAATATAACACACTCATGCACACGGAATATAACACACTCATGCACGTGGAATATAACACACTCATGCACACGGAATATAACACACTCATGTACGTGGAATATAACACACTCATGCACACGGAATATAACACACTCATGCACGTGGAATATAACACACTCATGTACGTGGAATATAACACACTCATGCACACGGAATATAACACACACTCATGCACACGGAATATAACACACTCATGTACGTGGAATATAACACACTCATGCACACGGAATATAACACACTCATGCACATGGAATATAACACACTCATGCACGTGGAATATAACACACTCATGCACACGGAATATAACACACTCATGCACGTGGAATATAACACACTCATGCACATGGAATATAACACACTCATGCACGTGGAATATAACACACTCATGCACACGGAATATAACACACTCATGCACGTGGAATATAACACACTCATGCACACGGAATATAACACACTCATGCACATGGAATATAACACACTCATGTACGTGGAATATAACACACTCATGTACGTGGAATATAACACACTCATGCACACAGAATATAACACACTCATGCACGTGGAATATAACGCAGTCATGTACGTGGAATATAACACACTCATGCACGTGGAATATAACGCAGTCATGTACGTGGAATATAACACACTCATGCACGTGGAATATAACACACTCATGTACATGGAATATAACACACTCATGTACGTGGAATATAACACACTCATGCACGTGGAATATAACACACTCATGCACATGGAATATAACACACTCATATGCACGTGGAATATAACACACTCATGTACGTGGAATATAACACACTCATGCACGTGGAATATAACACACTCATGTACGTGGAATATAACACACTCATGCACGTGGAATATAACACACTCATGTACGTGGAATATAACACACTCATATACGTGGAATATAACACACTCATGCACATGGAATATAACACACTCATGCACGTGGAATATAACACACTCAGCACGTGGAATATAACACACTCATGTACGTGGAATATAACACACTCATGCACACGGAATATAACACACTCATGCACACGGAATATAACACCCAACACTGGAATAACACACTCACGTGGAATATAACACACTCATGGAATATAACACACCACATGCACGAATATAACACACTCATATACGTGGAATATAACACACTCATGCACGTGGAATATAACACACTCATACACGTGGAATATAACACACTCATGCACGTGGAATATAACACACTCATGTACGTGGAATATAACACACTCATACACGTGGAATATAACACACTCATGCACGTGGAATATAACACACTCATGCACGTGGAATATAACACACTCATACACGTGGAATATAACACACTCATGCACGTGGAATATAACACACTCATGCACGTGGAATATAACACACACTCATGCACGTGGAATATAACACACTCATGCACGTGGAATATAACACACTCATGCACGTGGAATATAACACACTCATGCACGTGGAATATAACACACTCATGCACATGGAATATAACACACTCATATACGTGGAATATAACACACTCATGCACGTGGAATATAACACACTCATTTGCGTGGAATATAACACACTCATGCACGTGGAATATAACACACTCATATACGTGGAATATAACACACTCATGCACGTGGAATATAACACACTCATGCACATGGAATATAACACACATGCACTGAATATAACACACTCATGTACGTGGAATATAACACACTGATAACACGGGAATATAACACACTCATACACATGGAATATAACACACTCATGCACGTGGAATATAACACACTCATGTACGTGGAATATAACACACTCATGCACGTGGAATATAACACACTCATGCACACGGAATATAACACACTCATGCACGTGGAATATAACACACTCATGGAATATAACACACTCATGCACACGGGAATATAACACACTCATGCACGTGGAATATAACACACTCATGCACACGGAATATAACACACTCATGCACGTGGAATATAACACACTCATGTACGTGGAATATAACACACTCATGCACACGGAATATAACACACTAATGTACGTGGAATATAACACACTCATGCACGTGGAATATAACACACTCATGCACACGGAATATAACACACTCATGCACACGGAATATAACACACTCATGTACGTGGAATATAACACACTCATGCACACGGAATATAACACACTCATGCACACGGAATATAACACACTCATGCACGTGGAATGTAACACACTCATGCACACGGAATATAACACAGTCATGCACGTGGAATATAACACACTCATGCAAACGGAATATAACACACTCATGCACGTGGAATATAACACACTCATGCACACGGAATATAACACACTCATGTACGTGGAATATAACACACTCATGCACATGGAATATAACACACTCATGCACACAGATTATAACACACTCATGCACACGGAATATAACACACTCATGTACGTGGAATATAACACACTCATGCACACAGAATATAACACACTCATGCACGTGGAATATAACACACTCATGTACGTGGAATATAACACACTCATGCACACGGAATATAAAACACTCATGCACACAGATTATAACACACTCATGCACACGGAATATAACACACTAATGTACGTGGAATATAACACACTCATGCACACGGAATATAACACACTCATGCACACGGAATATAACACACTCATGTACGTGGAATATAACACACTCATGCACACGGAATATAACACACTCATGCACGTGGAATATAACACAGTCATGTACGTGGAATATAACACACTCATGCACACGGAATATAACACACTCATGCACACGGAATATAACACACTCATGTACGTGGAATATAACACACTCATGCACATGGAATATAACACACTCATGCACGTGGAATATAACACACTCATGCACACGGAATATAACACACTCATGTACGTGGAATATAACACACTCATGCACACGGAATATAACACACTCATGTACGTGGAATATAACACACTCATGCACACTGAATATAACACACTCATGCACACGGAATATAACACACTCATGCACGTGGAATATATCACACTCATGCACACGGAATATAACACAGTCATGCACGTGGAATATAACACACTCATGCACACGGAATATAACACACTCATGCACGTGGAATATAACACACTCATGCACACGGAATATAACACACTCATGCATGTGGAATATAACACCCTCATGTACCTGGAATATAACACACTCATGCACGTGGAATATAACACACACATGCACGTGGAATATAACACACTCATGTATGTGGAATATAACACACTCATGCACACGGAATACAACACACTCATGCACGTGGAATATAACACACAGATGCACGTGGAATATAACACACTCATGTACGTGGAATATAACACACATGCACGTGGAGTATAACACACTCATGCACACGGAATATAACACACCGATGCACGTGGAATATAACACACTCATGTACGTGGAATATAACACACTCATGCACGTGGAATATAACACACTCATATACGTGGAATATAACACACTCATGCACGTGGAATATAACACACTCATATACGTGGAATATAACACACTCATATACGTGGAATATATCACACTCATGCACATGGAATATAACACACGAATGCACGTGGAATATAACACACTCATATACGTGGAATATAACACACTCATGCACATGGAATATAACACACTCATGCACATGGAATATAACACACGAATGCACGTGGAATATAACACACTCATATACGTGGAATATAACACACTCATGCACGTGGAATATAACACACTCATGCACATGGAATATAACACACTCATGTACGTGGAATATAACACTCATGCACGTGGAATATAACACACTCATATACGTGGAATATAACACACTCATGCACGTGGAATATAACACACTCATATACGTGGAATATAACACACTCATGCACATGGAATATAACACACGAATGCACGTGGAATATAACACACTCATGTACGTGGAATATAACACACCAATGCACGTGGAATATAACACACTCATGCACGTGGAATATAACACACTCATGTACGTGGAATATAACACACTCATGCACACGGAATATAACACGCCGATGCACGTGGAATATAACACACTCATACATGGAATATAACACACTCATGCACACGGAATATAACACACCGATGCACGTGGAATATAACACACTCATATACGTGGAATATAACACACTCATGCACGTGGAATATAACACACTCATATACGTGGAATATAACAATCATGTACGTGGAATAAAACACACTCATGCACGTGGAATATAACACACTCATTTACGTGGAATATAACACACTCATGCACGTGGAATATAACACACTCATGCACGTGGAATATAACACACTCATATACGTGGAATATAACACACATGCACGTGGAATATAACACACCGATGCACGTGGAATATAACACACTCATTTACGTGGAATATAACACACTCATGCACGTGGAATATAACACACCGATGCACGTGGAATATAACACACTCATGTACGTGGAATATAACACACTCATATACGTGGAATATAACACACTCATGCACGTGGAATATAACACACCGATGCACGTGGAATATAACACACTCATGTACGTGGAATATAACACACATACACGTGGAATATAACACACTCATGCACACGGAATATAACACACCGATGCACGTGGAATATAACACACTCATATACGTGGAATATAACACACCGATGCACGTGGAATATAACACACTCATATACGTGGAATATAACACACTCATGTTTACGTGGAATATAACACACTCATGCACACGGAATATAACACACTCATGCACGTGGAATATAACACACTCATATACGTGGAATATAACACACTCATATACGTGGAATATAACACACCGATGCAGGTGGAATATAACACACTCATATACGTGGAATATAACACACTCATGCACGTGGAATATAACACACTCATGTACGTGGAATATAACACACTCATGCACACGGAATATAACACACTCATGCACGTGGAATATAACACACTCATATACGTGGAATATAACACACTCATATACGTGGAATATAACACACCGATGCACGTGGAATATAACACACTCATATACGTGGAATATAACACACTCATGCACGTGGAATATAACACACTCATATACGTGGAATATAACACACCGATGCACGTGGAATATAACACACTCATGTACGTGGAATATAACACACTCATATACGTGGAATATAACACACCGATGCACATGGAGCCGTGTCTAATCCATCACGCATGATTATCAGTGGCAAAATACACAAACACATTGTTGTTTACCTGAGCACCTGTTTCTTGTGTACTTGGTTACATGAGTACCTGAGTACCTGTTCCTTGAGAACCTGGTTACCTAAATACCTGTTGCCCGAGTACCTGTCTTCCTGAGTACCTGTCTACCTGAGCACCTTTTACCTGAGTACCTGTCTACCTTAGTATCTGTTCCCTGAGCACCTGTCTACCTTAGTATCTGTTCCCTGAGCACCTGTCTACCTGAGTACCTGGTTCCATTACTACCTGGTTACTCGAGAACTGTCTACCTGAGCACCTTTTACCTGAGTACCTGTCTACCTTAGTATCTGTTCCCTGAGTACCTGTCTACCTGAGAACCTTTTACCTGAGTACCTGTCTACCTTAGTATCTGTTCCCTGAGCACCTGTCTACCTTAGTATCTGTTCCCTGAGCACCTGTCTACCTGAGTACCTGGTTCCATTACTACCTGGTTTCTTGAGAACTGTCTACCTGAGTACCTGTCTACCTGAGTACTTGTGACCTGAGTACCTGTCTACCTGAGTACCTAGTTACTTGAGTACCCGGTTACCTGAGTACCTGTTATCTGAGTACCTGTCTACCTGAGTACCTAGTTACTTGAGTACCTGGTTACCTGAATACCTGGTCCCTGTTACCTGAGTACCTTTCTACCTGTTTACCTGAGTACCTGTTGCCCGAGTACCTGTCTTCCTGAGTACCTGTTACCTGAGCACCTGTCTACCTGAGTACCTGTCTACCAGAGTACCTGTCTTTTTACCTGAGTACCTCCCTTCCTGAGTACCTGTTACCTGAGTACCTGTTGCCCGAGTACCTGTCTTCATGAGTACCTGTTACCTGAGTACCTGTCTACCTGAGTACCTGTCTACCAGAGTACCTGTTACCTAAGTACCTGTTACCTGAGTACCTGTTACCTGTCTCCCTGAGTACCTGCTTACCAGAGTACCTTTTACCTGAGTACCTGTCTACCTGAGTACCTGACCTGTCGGGACATGGGGGCCCCATGGGAATCTCTCAGGCAGTCAGGTGACAGAGTCTTGCGGAAGCGGGCGGGAGCGGTATTGAAGATCTCATCGCATGCAGGTCTCTACTAGGAACTGATCCTAGAACATCTCTGATCCTAGAACATCTCTGACCCTAGAACATCTCTGATCCTAGAACATCTCTGACCCTAGAACAGTAAACAGTAAACAAACATGGGTACTGCAGAACACAGCAGTAATCAGATTACTGACCCTAAACAAACATGGTACTGCAGAACACAGCAGTAATCAGATTACTGACAGTAAGCAGTAAACAAACATGGGTACTGCAGAACACAGCAGTAATCAGATTACTGACAGTAAGCAGTAAACAAACATGGGTATTGCAGAACACAGCAGTAATCAGATTACTGACAGTAAACAGTAAACAAACATGGGTACTGCAGAACACAGCAGTAATCAGATTACTGACAGTAAACAGTAAACAAACATGGGTACTGCAGAACACAGCAGTAATCAGATTACTGACAGTGAACAGTAAACAAATATGGGTACTGCAGAACACAGCAGTAATCAGATTACTGACAGTAAACAGTAAACAAACATACGCGCTGCAGAACACAGCAGTAATCAGATTACTGACAGTGAACAGTAAACAAATATGGGTACTGCAGAATACAGGAGTAATCAGATTACTGACAGTATGCAGTAAACAAACATGGGTATTGCAGAACACAGCAGTAATCAGATTACTGACCGTAAACAAACATGGTACTGCAGAACACAGCAGTAATCAGATTACTGACAGTAAACAAACATGGGTACTGCAGAACACAGCAGTAATCAGATTACTGACAGTAAACAGTAAACAAACATGGGTACTGCAGAACACAGCAGTAATCAGATTACTGACCGTAAACAAACATGGTACTGCAGAACACAGCAGTAATCAGATTACTGACAGTAAACAAACATGGGTACTGCAGAACACAGCAGTAATCAGATTACTGACCGTAAACAGTAAACAAACACAGGCGCTGCAGAACACAGCAGTAATCAGATTACTGACAGTGAACAGTAAACAAATATGGGTACTGCAGAACACAGGAGTAATCAGATTACTGACAGTGAACAGTAAACAAATATGGGTACTGCAGAACACAGGAGTAATCAGATTACTGACAGTAAACAGTAAACAAACATGGGCGCTGAAGAACACAACAGTAATCAGATTACTGACAGTAAACAGTAAACAAACATGGGTGCTGCAGAACACAGCAGTAATCAGATTACTGACAATGAACAGTAAACAAACATGGGTACTGCAGAACACAGGAGTAATCAGATTACTGACAGTAAACAGTAAACAAACATGGGTATTGCAGAACACAGCAGTAATCAGATTACTGACAATGAACAGTAAACAAACATGGGCACTGCAGAACACAGGAGTAATCAGATTACTGACAGTAAACAGTAAACAAACATGGGTGCTGCAGAACACAGCAGTAATCAGATTACTGACAATGAACAGTAAACAAACATGGGTACTGCAGAACACAGGAGTAATCAGATTACTGACAGTAAACAGTAAACAAATATGGGTATTGCAGAACACAGCAGTAATCAGATTACTGACCGTAAACAAACATGGTACTGCAGAACACAGCAGTAATCAGATTACTGACAATAAACAGTAAACAAACATGGGTACTGCAGAACACAGCAGTAATCAGATTACTGACCGTAAACAAACATGGTACTGCAGAACACAGCAGTAATCAGATTACTGACAGTAAACAGTAAACAAACATAGGCGCTGCAGAACACAGCAGTAATCAGATTACTGACAGTGAACAGTGAACAAATATGGGCGCTGCAGAACACAGCAGTAATCAGATTACTGACAGTGAACAGTAAACAAACATGGGTACTGCAGAACACAGCAGTAATCAGATTACTGACAGTAAACAGTAAACAAACATGGGTGCTGCAGAACACAGCAGTAATCAGATTACTGACCGTAAACAGTAAACAAACATGGGTGCTGCAGAACACAGCAGTAATCAGATTACTGACAGTAAACAGGAAACAAACATGGGTACTGCAGAACACAGCAGTAATCAGATTACTGACAGTAAGATTACTGACAGTAAACAGTGAACAAACATGGGTGCTGCAGAACACAGGGGTAATCAGATTACTGACAGTAAACAGTAAACAAACATGGGTGCTGCAGAACACAGGGGTAATCAGATTACTGACAGTAAACAGTAAACAAACATGGGTGCTGCTTAACACGGCAGTAATCAGATTACTGACCGTAAACAAACATGTGTACTGCAGAACACAGCAGTAATCAGATTACTGACAGTAAACAGTAAACAAACATGGTACTGCAGAACACAGCAGTAATCAGATTACTGACAGTAAACAGTAAACAAACATGGTACTGCAGAACACAGCAGTAATCAGATTACTGACAGTAAACAAACATGGGTACTGCAGAACACAGCAGTAATCAGATTACTGACAGTAAACAGTAAACAAACATAGGCGCTGCAGAACAAGCTGGTCATGAATGTTATGCAGTTTCATTGGTTTAGATTACTGGTTTAAACCTTTCATGTGGGTTTTATATATATATATATATATATATATATATATATATATATATATATATATATATATATATATATATATATATATATATATATATATATATATATGGTTATGGAGCTGATCGTTCAGAAAAGAATGCTGCACAAGCTGATGAAGATGATGGAGGATTCTTCCTCCTCTCCACAACACGGTGAAGAATCAACAGAGTGTGTTCAGTGGGAGGCTGCATCAGGTTCACTGTAGGACGGAGAGATGCAGAAATTCATTCCTGCAGCAGCATCACCCTGAAGAACAAGAATGACTGATTATCATTATCAATGTTATATTGTCAAAAACAAAAACAACAAAAAAAAACAAAAGACAAAAAAAAAAGAGAGCTATTTTACATCGTCGAATTTCCCTTCTGGTACAAAAAAAGTATTTTTCATTTTATTTCATGTCATACAGGGTCTTTGTGCGCTTTGATAAGGTGCTTTCAAATCAAATGTATGATGATGATGATGAGAACAAATTGCATGGTGGGAAAAAATGCTGAAAGAATCTAGTTGTAGTCTTGTAAATCGCGACCCTGCAGGATTTCCAGTCTGTAAAATCTCAGTCTGAGACTAGAATCTGTCTTCAGATGTGAGACGGACGTCGTCCACGAGTCTTTAGAAGTCCTCTGATGTGAGGATGGGATTAGGTGTGTGTGTGTCCAGATGGTGTGTGTCCTTCCTGCTGAGAGGATCTGTTACCTTCTTCCTGCTCTGCTCTGATTGGATCGCAGATCTGGCTGTTATAATCACTGCACACATTTACTCCTCGTATCCTGCATTCACACACACACACACACACACACACACACCAAACCTAGCACTGATATGTAAATTCAGTGCCAGTGACATAAGAGGAGCTAGAGCACGAGTATGGCCCAGACCATCACACTCCTGTCACCACGCTGAACAGGATGAGGCTGAAGTAGGGACCAAACAGAGACGATGATGAACCGTTGGTCGTGTATCCGTTATCCAAACTCTTCGCTCCAACCTCGACAATAACTGCAACCGTTTATCCCCTCCTGAGCATGACATTGAACTCATCACGGACTTCACAACGTTCCCTCCACATCTGTCCTCTGAAATCGCCCACCCACACCAAAGGTCACAGTTGGGATCTGGTCCCACAGCCTTTAACTTTTCAACGGTCAAACTACCATCTCTGACAACTTTCTTCTCTCCTTCCATGTTTGTTTAGCCCCTTCTGCAAACGTGCCTCAATGTCTCATCTCCCTCAGAAATATTAAGAACATTCGGCCTCATGCAGCAGTCAGTCAGTCATTTTCTGTAACGCTCATCCAGTTCAGGGTTGCTGGAGTCTATCCCAGCTATTATCAGGTGAGAGGCAGGTTCACCTGGACAGGTAACCAGTCTGTCACAGGACCAACACAGAGAGACAGACACCATTCACACTCGCATTCATACCTCGGAGTTATTTAGAATGACTGATTAAGCCAGTGGTTCTCAAACGTTTCTGCAGGGCCCCCCTTTCATTGGAAATTATAATGTCAAGCCCCCCATCCCACATGCACCCAAACATTTACCATGAGATACATGAAAAAATGCACTGCATTTGGGGGAGGGGGAGGGGCAATGCCTTCTGAGTCGTCATCATTTGTTAGAAGTACAAAAACTATAGGCCTATAGGAGAAAAAAATCAGAGCGGTAGATGCCGTGTCGCCTGCTGGTCGCAGTTACAGAAGGAAAAATAAAATCATTTGATCCTATAATGGAGTCAAAAAGACATTAAAGCAAGACAGTCACTGAAAACTACCAAGAGGTGAAATATATGATGTAAATGCTGAATATGAGTTTCCATCAACCAACAGCGCAACATTCTGCAAGATTTCCTTCATCCACACGCACAAACACACGTGCTTCGTCCCAGCTGGATGAAAAAGCCCACCTGTAGCTCGACCACCTGTCATCCTTTCATCGCCTTCTCCATCTCTCTCAATTCTCTTTCAGACACAGTCATTCCACATGTGTAATAACGAAGCCGAGGCGTCATGAAGCGAACTGACTGCATGTCTGACCGTTAGAAGAGCTGCAGCGGTCTGTGCCTGAACCTCCTATCGGAACTGTTCCAGATGTTATTTCAGTGTTATAGCAGCTTGATCTCACACAGAGCTCACTGACTGCACTTTCTTTTGACAAAATGACGAAATGTGTCCTCTCACCGACGAGCCGGCTGCAAGTGAAGTGACTGATGTTCGCTCAGTAAAAATGGAATTTATAACTGTCGTCTAATTCATGTTGGATTATAAATACACAGTTGCTTCTCAGTAACGATGAATACAGTCCTGTAGTAAAAAACCAGGTTTGGAGAACAGCACACTGATTCCTACGTACTCATTCCAAGACTCCTACGTCAAGTCTGAAGCACTGGTGAAATTTGTTCGTGCCTGACAGAAGATTAGAAATATGAGAGAATTGGTGAATGCGGCATTTTCTCCTAAACCACTCGTACGAACCATTTAAGAACTAATTTGTTGATACGAATGCTTCTTGCATGAGGCCCATTGATCCCGCCCACTTCTCTTCTGCTCCCTGAATGACCTGATCGTACCACCCAGTTAACCTGACCCTGCTGACCTGGGGCCTCATTTATAAAACTGTGTGCAGGATCTTTACTAAAAGTTTGTGTGCGCCAAAAAATATTCAGATTTATAAAACCGGGCGTACACGAAAATCCAAGCAATTTCCCCTTTATAAATCACACTCTCCCCGGAAGTTTGTGCAGGTGAATTTGGCCCCGCCCCCTACACACCCACATTCTACCATAAAGGGTCAATGCAATGCAGCTGATGCATATTTTTGCATATAAATAAACCAGCTGATCTGAGGCATTTAAACTTGATCGTGGTGACAGAAGATGAAAAAACGCAGTTTCATGGAGAATGAAGTGGAGCAGCTTGTTGGTGGTGGAGGCTCTAAAGAACATTTTATTTGGACGTCACGGTGGAGTCACAGATAAACAGAAGTGAGCTCACGTTGCTGCAGCGGTGAATGAACAACGGCTGCTGCACACTGGAGGTGTTGTGGTCAACAATTGCCCACCGAGATTAAACGGTTCTGGCGGGTCGGTCGAGTCCAGTTCAGCACATAGATCTAGGAGTTGCCAAACTTTTTGAGCTACGATCCCCAGATAGCAGACGTTGTTGTTCCTGACCCCCAGATAGCAGACGTAGGTGTTCCGGACCCCCAGATAGCAGACGTTGTTGTTCCTGACCCCCCAGATAGCAGACATAGGTGTTCCTGACTCCCCAGATAGCAGACGTTGTTGTTCCTGACCCCCCAGATAGCAGACATTGGTGTTCCGGACCCCCCAGATAGCAGACATAGGTGTTCCTGACTCCCCAGATAGCAGACGTTGGTGTTCCTGACTCCCCAGATAGCAGACATAGGTGTTCTGGACCCCCCAGATAGCAGACGTTGTTGTTCCTGACCCCCCAGATAGCACACGTAGGTGTTCCTGACTCCCCAGATAGCAGACGTTGGTGTTCCGGACTCCCCAGATAGCAGACGTTGGTGTTCCGGACCCCCCAGATAGCAGACGTTGTTACTGACCCCCCAGATAGCAGACGTTGGTGTTCCGGACCCCCCAGATAGCACACGTAGGTGTTCCTGATTCCCCAGATAGCAGACGTTGGTGTTCCGGACCCCCCAGATAGCAGACGTTGGTGTTCCGGACCCCCAGATAGCAGACGTTGTTACTGACCCCCCAGATAGCACACGTAGGTGTTCCTGACTCCCCAGATAGCAGACGTTGGTGTTCCGGACCCCCCAGATAGCAGACGTTGGTGTTCCGGACCCCCCAGATAGCAGACGTTGGTGTTCCGGACCCCCCAGATAGCAGACGTTGTTACTGACCCCCCAGATAGCAGACGTTGGTGTTCCGGACCCCCCAGATAGCAGACATTGTTACTGACCCCCCAGATAGCAGACATAGGTGTTCCGGACTCCCCAGATAGCAGACATAGCAGACGTTGGTGTTCTGGACCCCCCAGATAGCAGACGTTGGTGTTCCGGACCCCCCAGATAGCAGACGTAGGTGTTCTGGACCCCCCAGATGGCAGACGTTGTTACTGACCCCCCAGATAGACGTTGGTGTTCCTGACCCTGCAACGGCTGAGCTCTTTATTGTGCGATATATCAGATCATCCTGTAGTATCTACATGTGAGGCTGGAAAGCTGTCAGAATCTTCATGAATTAGGGGGGTAACGGGGGGGTTGTGGGTCATGAATGAGATGAAAAATACTTTAATCCCATGAGGGAAATTCAGGGTTTGTAATACTGTCTCTTTTTTTTAACAAAATGTCTCCAAAATGTTCGTGCGCAAGGTTCAGAGTCTGTGTACAGGTGCAAACATTTTCCCATCAGGTTTGTTTTTAAAAATCAGAAACTCTGCTGGAAAATTGCTTACACCACTTTCAGGCCCGGTTTTGTGCGTAAGTAAGCTTTATAAATGAGGCCCCTGGTCACAGCAGAACGTACGTTTGCTGTAGTATTGGTTGCTTTGTGTTTTTCTGGAATGCTAATGCATGGTACACTGCCAAACTCTATATTGTCTGTAATTACTGATAAAACAGGGAAGATATCCAGTACTGAAAACTGTAGAGCCGTTGCTCTAGCCGGGGTATGTCCCTACCCCAACCCCCAACCCCTACAGAGGGCAGAATTTCACTATGTTTCTGTGTTTTATAGATGCCTCCAAAGCCTTTTACCATATCAATCATGGTAAACTATTTGCACAATACAACTGAGAGGTGTTCCTCCACATCTGATTCAGGTTCTTCATTTTTGGTATCCTCGCCAAACAATGCAAGTCATTCTGTTTCTGTTACGTCCCAGCTCTGCTAGGGGTTAGGGACGCAAACAAAAGACTGGTTTCAGATGGAAAAGGTGGAGTAGAGATGTTTATTATTGTTCAGAGATGAATTAAAGCATTAAAAAAGACCTGGTAAACTGTAACTGAAAAGGAGATGGGGTTAGCAACGCTGCTCAAAGGAACAAATAAAAAGACAGACAAAGCCTAACACTGACAGGTGAACCAAATGGGGGAAAACACAAACCTAGCGTAGGAACCAAAAAGGGAACAAGCAGCACCACAAACAAACTAAGGACAACTGTTGCCTTGCCAAGCAGTTGCCCAAGACTGGACTTCAGGATTCTTTTATAGTTGCCAGGAAGCAGCTCCAGGTGTGTCCAATGAGTCATTAGCGGTGGAGGAAGGGAGGAGATGGTGGTGGTGTGGTACCAGGCCAATCAGACAGGTGGGGTGAAGCAGGAGGATTTGCATGTAAAAATGAAGGACAAGGGGTTAGTGATCCAGTGGCCGTAACAGTCTCCTTTATTCTTTGATGTCTACATGCATGTTCTCTCACAAAGACTCCAAAACTGTAACACTGGCTGTGTGGTAGGAGAGAAGTCTACAAACCATCTTTTGTATGCTGATGACTTGGTGGTCATGTCTCATTCTGCTGGCTCCTCAAAGTTTGTTCGGACTATGGTACAGTTTGAAATGAAGTTTAACACACTTATGTCTGTTGTTATGATAGTGAGGACAAAGGAGGCCAGGAATGCAGCTTTTCCCTCTTTCATTCTGGGAGAAAATGTATTAGATGAGGTGGTCAAAGTGAAATATCGAGGTCATGTCATCAGGAATGACCTCTGATGATGACCATATTCAGAGACAGTGTTCTAGAATGTATGCACAAGCAAATATGCTGGCGCGTAAATTTAGTTTGTGTTCTTGTGAGGTTAAAATTGCTTTGTTTGAAACCTACAGTATACCACTGTATACTGCCCACTGTTACAGTAAAGCTGAATTTAATAAGTTGCATTTAATGATGCTCTCCGAATCCTTCTGAAGGTCCCTGGATGGACGAGTGCCAGCTGTTCGTACCGAATGCCGTCCCCACTTTCTATGCTGGAATCAGAACGTTTGTATGTAAATGTATGATGTGATTGGAGGGTTGTAAGAATGACATCGTCTCGGCTATAACGACGCCTAAGAAATGCAGTGTTCCATATACCTCTGGACTGTGGAAGCACTGGAGAACGTGCTTATAGGGACTATGGATGATTTTTATATACCCCCCACTCCCCCCCACCCCCATTGTCTCTCTGACTTTATCGCTTTTTAATATTTTTATATGAGCCTGTGTGAGTCTAAAAAAAGACTGAATTGTTATTATTATTATTATTATTATTATTATTATTATTACTATTATTATTATTATTACAGTTACCATGGCAACAACAGGGCTCATATAGAAACAACACAATGTCTTAAGGGTCACAGAAGGCCTGACTGGCACTGTGCAATGAGACCGGGGTTCTCAGTAGAAGGTTCCATTTCCATGTTTCAGAACCAGCGGCAGAGTCAGAGGTTCTTTCAGGGTTCTGTTTTTGTGTTTCAGAACCAGCGACAGTCGGAGGTTCTGTCAGGGTTCCGTTTCAATATTTCAGAGTCAGCAGCAGAGTCGGAGGTTCCGTCAGCGTTCCGTTTCCATGTTTCAGAGCCAGCGGCGGAGTCGGAGGTTCCGTCAGCGTTCCGTTTCCATGTTTCAGAGCCAGTGGCCGAATCGGAGGTTCCGTCTGGGTTCCGTTTCCATGTCTCAGAATCAGACATTAAAATTTGCACTGACTGATGCAAGCACTGGATCAGGATTTAAGTCTAATGTTCTCATGCAGATGAACAGGCGAACGGCGATTGGCCCTGGATGGATATCTGGGCATGCCACCAGAGGGAGGACTGTCCTTTGGGTCAGGTGGAACCTTCTGACGCTCGGATGTTACTTTCTTGATGAATGATGCATTCCTGATTATTGAGTGTCCATCTCTTTCAGCTGTAACTGCTGAGCCCTTCACCTTGGTCACTTCGTAGCGCTTGATGTTGTAGGGTGGTGACAGTTTATTGTGCCTGGGCTGGCGATGTAGCACAGTGTCACCCGTTGTGAGTGTATGTGGCGTAGCATGACGCTTGGTATCAGCAGTCTCCTTCATTTTGGCTTTTGTGGCGTTGTCCTGCTTTCTCACATCAGTGGCTGAACACTGTTTTGCTCTTTGAGTGAACGAAGGGAGTTTGGTGTACATCTTGCGCTAAAACAATATTTCAGCTGGTGACCTTGCAGTGGTACTGTGCGGTGTTGAGCGATACTCACGCAGGAAAACGTTGAGTTGCTGCTTCCAGGGAATGCCTTGTGTTTCTGCAACACGCAGTGCCTTGCCCAAAGTTCTCATAAATATCTCAGCAGTGGCATTAGCTTGTGGCCAAAGAGGGGTGATTTTATGATGATGAAATCCCAGGTATGCAGCAAACTGTGAGAAAGAGTCGCTGTTAAATGGTGGACCATTGTCTTTCTTCACCACTCTGGGAATTCCAAACATGGAGAACACTTTGTCAGTAACTGGGATGACAGTTGAGGCTGATGTTGAACGTACAGTTTCAACAATAGGGAAACGTGAATAGTCATCCATGATGACGAGTAAATATTCTCCAGTAGGAAGCGGTCCATAAAAGTCTGCACTTACACTGTGCCACGCGGCTTCAGGTAAAGGAGACATCTGTAGTGGTTCATTTTGTGTGGTAGGTGTATTTGCTTGACCTCAATCAATCAATCAAGCTTTATTTATAAAGCACTTTTCATACCATTAAAAAGCAACACAAAGTGCTTGACATAGTAAAAACAAAATGTGAATTCAAATAAAAACAAGCCTTCCACACCACAGCCGCAGGCCTGCAGTGCAGGACCCCAGACACCAAGAAAAGGGCATCCACCACAGCCGTTACCCCCCAGACCGAGCAGGCAGAACTCCTGGAGCGAAGGATCCCCATGAGGAAACACTGGGGGAAGTTAAAAATTTTTAGAGTTAAACCGAAAATAAATAGATAAATAAATAAATCAAATAAAAGCTAGATAATAAAACACACATAAAAGGAATTAATACAAATAGAATCAATTTGAATATAGTAAAACCAAAGTTAAAAATAAATAAATAGATAAATAAAAATGAAATAAAATAAAATAAAAGAATCATATATCAGGTAAAATTCAATTAAAAGCTAAGTTTAAAAGGTAGGTCTTGAGCCTCTTCTTAAAAACATCAACAGTCTCTGCAGCCCTGAGGTTCTCTGGCTGCTGTTCCACAGACGAGGTCCATAATGGTGGAACCGGGTCTACCTGAGGTTCTCTGGCTGCTGTTCCACAGACGAGGTCCATAATGGTGGAACCGGGTCTACCTGAGGTTCTCTGGCTGCTGTTCCACAGACGAGGTCCATAATGGTGGAACCGGGTCTACCTGAGGTTCTCTGGCTGCTGTTCCACAGACGAGGTCCATAATGGTGGAATGGACCTCGCCGTGAGTTTTAGTTCTCACTCTAGGAACAATTAAAAGGCCGGTACCAGAGGACCTCAGGGTCCGCGAAGGTTCATAGTTTAAAAGCAGGTCTGATAAATAAGAGGGCCCAAGACCATTAAGACATGTATAAACCACTAAGAGAACCTTAAAGTCGATCCTGAAACGCACGGGGAGCCAATGCAGCGATTTTAAAACTGGTGTAATGTGCCATACATGCCATACAGTCATGAACTACAGCTTCTGCTTTTCGATCTATGTCTGGAAATCATACCTTAGTTCGGAGCAGTGCTTTCATCTTGACATCTTGAGTCTAAGTTTTCTCCAGGTTCTTGAACTGCCTTTCTGAACAGATAAACTCAATACTGCACATTTTTCTTTGGGGCAAAATATGCTGATAGCTTTTGCTTCGTATCTGTATATTTGTCGCCCTCTGCTGCCAAGGTGTCGTAAATATCATGTACTCTCTCTCCAGCAATATGCAGCAATAACGCTTTCAGTCTTGCATCTCCATTAATGTTCATTGCTGTGGTGTAATTCTCAAACCTTTGGAGCCATTTGGTCCAACGAGGTCCAACAGACCCGGGTTCCATCTCTGTGTTGAAAGGCGGAAGCGGAGTAGCGTGAGCAGCCATGCTTTGCTTTTTCAAATCCGCTGATGCTAGCTCACGTTGTCACTGCTTTCTTTTCCGTCGTGCAGGAAGAAGACATCAATGGCTTAAGTGCTTGTGTTGTCCTTTGCTTTTACACATGTAGTGTCTGTGCAGCATATTTGCAGAAATAACGAGTGTTGTTGCTTGAACCCACGGCTTTATTCCCAGCCTTGCAGCGACAACTATTCTTGTAACGCATCTGTCACCACCCGTGTACACACATCCGGTTCCTGTCTGTACATGAGCACTTCAAAATAAAATACGTCTGGAGTGAACATCACAAGCGACAGAGTCGGAGGTTCCGTCAGGGTTCTGTTTCCATGTCTCAGAACCAGTGGCAGAGTCGAAGGTTCCCTCTGGGTTCAGTTTTTTGTGTCTCAGAGTCAGCGGCAGAGTTGGAGGTTCTGTAAAATCTTTATTTCTCCGTTTCAGGACCAGCAGAGGAAGAGTAAAGTCCACTACCAGGTGGCCATCATCATCAACTATCTGGGTCACTGCATCTCTCTGGGAGCTCTTCTAACTGCCTTCATCCTCTTCATGAGACTCAGGTAAACCACCTGAGTCACCTGCCATCCTGGTGGCTCTGCAGGTGAGGCGGGAGTGGCAAATGTCCAATAGAGAGGGGAGGATGCGGTGTCGGCTCTGTACCACACGGTGATGCTGCTGGTCAGGATGCTCTCCATGGTGGGGGGGTTACAGGAAGTTTCTGCAGGAAGTAGAGTCTCTGTTGGGCTTCTTGGCCAGGGACGTGGTGTTGGTGTCCCAGGAACCCAGGAACTTGGTGCTTGTGGGGGCTCCAGCCCCACAGTGGTAATGTTTATTTTTGCAGTATTCACACATCCTAATGTTCACAAACTTTTACTTTGCATTGCTGTTATGGCGTGCACACATACCAACAATGGAGAGTATTTGCTGTTAACATTTTGTTTCTTTGTTTGAGTTACTGTGGTGGGGGTGAGGCTCTTTCCTGAAGTGAGCAAAGGCGTGGCAATGGGCTGAGGAAGCTTAAATCTGGGCGCCGGCTCGTCAGGCCCTACCATGTGCCGCTGGACTATTGGGGGGATTTTGGGTTTAGTTAGTTTGCATCTTTGCTTTAGTTATTGTTAGCCTTTTTGTTTTCCCCTGTGTGTGTTATTTGGTTTGGCCAAACCACTATATAAGTTACCCTCATGTGTCATTGTGGAGGTCAGTTTTCCTTAGTTAAGTTTGCTTTGTTTGTTAAGATATATTTGCGTATTGTTATATTTAGTTGACCTCTTTTATAGGCCGGCTGATTTATTCTTTTGGAGTTTGTTCAGTTTTTGGGTCAATAAACCCGCATTTTTGAAGTTACTTTCTGTGTCCTTTTGCCTTACTGCTTGGTCCCTGACAATTGGTGGCAGTGGTTGGGATCATCCAGTGGAGGACACAGTTTTTTTTCCTTACCCCCCTGTGGATTTTTGTGGAGAGGCCAATTTTTAAGGCTTATATGGCTCAACAGGAAGCTCGAGAAGCAAGACAAAAAGAGGTAGCTGAACGGCAGGAACAGAGGTTTAAGGCACTTCAACACCAGTTCCAGCTTCTTCAGTTGGAAGTCCAGGCTCGAACGTCTCCATCTCAGGATCCTGTATCAGGTAATCCAGATCTATCGGATATAGAGAGTTTACCATCTACAGCTGATAAGCTTCAGGCCCAAGCTGATTCTGTCCTGCCTTCATCAAGTAAGATGTCTTCACATCATGAGCCCAGACTTGAGAAATTAACTGATGGCGATGATATTGAACACTTCCTGATCACCTTTGAACGTATGGCATTAGCTTACCGATTACAAAAATCTGATCCATCTTTAGCCCCTCTTTTTCAGAAAGAGGAGAAGAATCCAGGAGTAGAGCAAGATGTCAAAGATAAATACACTCTGAAAAATGTCATACTCTACCGCCAGCAGGGGTCAGTGCTACAGCTGGTGGTTCCTCAAGGAGTGAGGGACATTGTTCTCACCTTGGGACATTCAATTCCCTGGGCTGGCCACCTGGGTAAGAATAAGACCACAGCTTGAATAAAACAACATTTTCACTGGCCAAGCCTCTGCAAAGATGTAGCAAATTTTGGTAAGAGCTGCCCTCAGTGCCAAGTAACATCTCTCAAAACTCCCTCCAGAGCTCCACTTCAACCATTACCCATCATTTCTACACCATTTGAATGCATTGGAATGGATATTGTTGGTCCTGTTGAAAGAAGCAGAGGAGGAAACCGCTATATGCTGGTTATCACTGACTATGCTACCAAGTATCCAGAAGTGTTTCCATTGAAGTCCATAAAGGCAAAATCAGTTGCTCTCTGTTTGGTGCAGCTTTTTTCACGAGTGGGTTTCCCAAAAGAAATTTTGACTGACCAGGGCACTAATTTCATGTCTACCTTACTGAAACAGCTGTATCAGTTGCTGGGAATCAGGAGTCTGAGAACAACACCCTATCATCCCCAGACTGATGGACTCACAGAGCGGTTCAATCAAACCCTGAAGCAGATGCTCCGAAAAGTGGTAAACGACACTGGTACAGACTGGGATCAGTGGTTGCCGTATCTCCTCTTTGCCTATAGAGAGGTACCGCAAGCGTCAACGGGTTTTTCCCCGTTTGAACTCCTGTATGGCTATGAGGTTCAGGGGCCTCTATCTTTATTGAAAGACACTTGGGAGGGGGAAAAGCCGGAAGCAACATCTAATGTTGTGTCTTATGTTGTCCAGATGAGGGACCGACTCCAACGGATGACTGCACTTGCACAGTCACACATGGCAGAGGTCCAGCAGCAGCAAAAGACCTGGTATGACCGCTCAGCACGACAGCGATCCTTCACCCCTGGACAAAGGGTGCTGGTACTCGTCCCCAGTGACGACAACAAGTTGCTGGCTAAGTGGCAAGGCCCAGTGGAGATTCTGAAGAAGCTTGGACCTACTACTTACCAGGTTTCTAACCTGAGGCAGCCACACTCCAGCAAGGTGCTGCATATAAATCTTCTGAAGGAGTGGGTGCAGCGGCCTGACAAAGCCGAGGTGATGCTCATAAGAGGAGTGCCAGAGGAAGAGGAGGTGGGTGAGCAGTATCTGCCATCTGCTAGGGCTCTGGACTATGATCTTACCCACCTGCCAGAAGACAAGCAGCAGCAGGTGAGAGAAGTTTGCAACTCTCCAGTATTTCAAGAGAATCCTGGAAGAACAGATATTGTGGAACATGACATTGTACTCAAAGAAGGAGCCTCTGTAAGGCATCTGAGTTACAGGATTCCTGAACGTCTGCTGGCATCTCTGAAAAAGGAGCTGGACCTGATGCTGTCTCTGGGGATTATCGAGCCTTCAAAAAGTGAGTGGTGCAATCCGGTGGTCCTGGTGCCAAAAAAGGACAGTAGCATGAGGTTCTGCATAGACTTCAGGTACTTGAATTCCATCTCACTATTTGTTTCTTACCCAACACCAAGGATCAGTGAATTGCTGGAAAGGTTGGGAAAAGCAAGGTACCTGACAACGATTGACCTATGCAAAGGTTATTGGCAGGTCCCATTAACCGAGAGGTCCAGGAAGCTGACAGCATTCAGAACACCATGGGGCCTTTTTCAGTTCACCGTGATGCCATTCGGCCTGCATGGGGCTCCAGCAACCTTTCAGAGGCTAATGGACCAGGTACTGGGTGATATTGCTGGATTTGCTGCTGCTTACCTGGATGATATTGTCATTTATAGTGACACCTGGGAGGAGCACCTTGCACATCTGCATGCTGTCCTGGATCGTCTCCAGGCTGCTGGGCTGACGGTAAATTCATCAAAATGCACCTTCGCTGCTGCTGAGACTGAGTACTTGGGACATGTAATTGGGCATGGGGTGGTCAAGCCTCAGGTCAGTAAAATCCAAGCCATTGAGTCTTGTGCTCTGCCTCAGACAAAGAATTGGATTGTGTTGAATGCTGAGCTAAAGTTGATGAACAGCATTCTGACATATGAGTCCTTTCCCGACGGTACGCACCCGGCGGGATATGTGATTGACTCCTGGGGCAAATGGAAGATCATGTGTCTGTCGGTGCTGTCCATCGAGGACGTTGAAGATCTCTACCTATTTGGATTTATGATAGCCGGGTTCCTGCTGATTGGTGTGGGCATTTTCCTGGTTTATCGCAAAGTTGGAGAGCTCCTGGCAGCTACTGGCACGCTGCCTGACATTTGTGTGGGGATGAGCCGTGCTATCAACACTCAGACTCTGGTGTTGCATGAGCTTCATCGCAAGCTAGATGCCATTCAGGCCCAGCTTGGCACGCTGGCTGCGGTTCCGAATCTCGTCCGCGAAGTGGGAACATCTGTGGAGCAGCTGGCACGGCTCCTGGAAAATTGACCCCTGATTCGGCTGATTGATGTTGCCATGGAGACCTGTTAAGGACTCAAGGCAGACACCACATCTGACCTGTTTCTAAACATCTTCTGCTATCTGCTTTGGCGACCCTGACGGGGGGGCTGTGTTTGGGTTAACACGGGCCGTCTCTGCAAACTCCCCGAGAAAGTTATGTGAATGGACTCTCAGCATCCCTCCATGTTCCCTCCCCCGCACATCTCTCACGGGAAGTGGACCACCTGGCCAGCCCCCCCAAGGCCACCATAACATCTGTGGACAGAGACTGGGTGTGAACTCAGGCGGGTTCACAGCCTGACACACACACACCCCTAAGACTTTCCGCTTCCGTTGCCCCTCCTCTTTTCCCGCCTTTCTGGACAGACTGGGCCTGGAGGGTGCACGAGCGCCCCCGTCTGGCTGTCTGGAGGGATTCCCTCCCTTCTGCCCACAGTGTGTCTTTCATGTTGTGATTGCCTGAGTTCGTGCTTCTATGTATTGGTGTGTCTTTTTGTCTCTAAGGTCTCCACCTGTGTACGTGGAGAGTTTGGAGACCTCTTTTTTTACCACCTACCCATCTTTCCTCATGTCACCGTTTTCTTTCTCCGAAGGTGCGCCTTGCGAGGGGCTGCTTGGCCACGGTCTGCCTGATCCTGTCCTGTTATGTTTTTGTTTTGTCTATGTGTCTTGGACGGGTTGTACTGAAACATAAATTTCCCCTCGTGGATCAATAAAGTATCTTTGATTTGAATTGAATTTGAATTGAATTATTCTCCAGGTGGGTGGGGGCTGAGTGGAGGGCGGTGGAGATGGCATCATCGGTCGAGCGGCTGACCGATATGCAAACTTCTTCGGTACCGGGATGATGGTGGGGGCCTTGAGGCCCGTCGGGACGACAGCTTGTCTCAGCGAGATGCTAAAGATGTCCGTGAAGACATTCATGAGCTCCGCAGCACAGTCTCTCAGGACGCGACCAGGAATCAGGTCGGGACCGACAGCACCTGGTCGTCGGAAGGGGGAGGGATCCTCTTTGCTGGGGTGCTGTTGTCTTCCTCAAAGCGAGCAAAGAAGTCTTTCAGCTGGTTCAGCAGGGAGGGGGAGTTGTCGCAGGTCTGCGGGGGGGGGGGGGGGTCCTTTATCTGGTTCCTCTGGTGTCTGGTTCCTCTGTTATCTGGTTCCTCTGGGTCTGCTGATTCTTCTGGTTACTCTGGTTCCTCTGGTGTCTGGTTTCTCTGTGTCTTCTTGTTCCTCTGTTATCTGGTTCCTCTGGTGTCTGGTTTCTCTGTGTCTTCTTGTTACTCTGTTATCTGGTTCCTCTGGTTCTGGTTCTCTGGTCTCTGGTTTCTCTGTGTCTTCTTGTTCCTCTGTTATCTGGTTCCTCTGGTGTCTGGTTTCTCTGTGTCTTCTTGTTCCTCTGTTATCTGGTTCCTCTGGTGTCTGGTTTCTCTGTGTCTTCTTGTTCCTCTGTTATCTGGTTCCTCTGGTGTCTGGTTGCTCTGTGTCTTCTGGTTACTCTGTTATCTGGTTCCTCTGGTTCCTCTGGTGTCTGGTTTCTCTGTGTCTTCTTGTTCCTCTGTTATCTGGTTCCTCTGGTTCCTCTGTGTCTTCTTGTTCCTCTGTTATCTGGTTCATCTGGTATCTGGTTTCTCTGTGTCTTCTTGTTCCTCTGTTATCTGGTTCCTCTGGTATCTGGTTTCTCTGTGTCTTCTTGTTCCTCTGTTATCTGGTTCATCTGGTATCTGGTTTCTCTGTGTCTTCTTGTTCCTCTGTTATCTGGTTTCTCTGTGTCTTCTTGTTCCTCTGTTATCTGGTCCATCTGGTATCTGGTTTCTCTGTGTCTTCTTGTTCCTCTGTTATCTGGTTCATCTGGTGTCTGGTTTCTCTGTGTCTTCTTGTTCCTCTGTTATCTGGTTCATCTGGTATCTGGTTTCTCTGTGTCTTCTTGTTCCTCTGTTGTCTGGTTCCTCTGGTGTCTGGTTTCTCTGTTATCTGGTTCATCTGGTATCTGGTTCCTCTGTGTCTTCTTGTTCCTCTGTTATCTGGTTTCTCTGTTATCTGGTTCCTCTGGTATCTGGTTCCTCTGGGTCTGCTGATTCTTCTGGTTACTCTGTTATCTGGTTCCTCTGGTTCCTCTGGTATCTGGTTCCTCTGGTGTCTGGTTTCTCTGTGTCTTCTTGTTCCTCTGTTATCTGGTTCCTCTGTTATCTGGTTCATCTGGTATCTGGTTTCTCTGTGTCTTCTTGTTCCTCTGTTATCTGGTTCCTCTGGTGTCTGGTTTCTCTGTTATCTGGTTCCTCTGGTGTCTGGTTTCTCTGTGTCTTCTTGTTCCTCTGTTGTCTGGTTCCTCTGGTTCCTCTGGTGTCTGGTTTCTCTGTGTCTTCTTGTTCCTCTGTTATCTGGTTCCTCTGGTGTCTGGTTTCTCTGTGTCTTCTGGTTACTCTGTTATCTGGTTCCTCTGGTTCCTCTGGTGTCTGGTTTCTCTGTTATCTGGTTCATCTGGTATCTGGTTTCTTTGTTATCTGGTTCATCTGGTATCTGGTTTCTCTGTGTCTTCTTGTTCTTCTGTTATCTGGTTCATCTGGTGTCTGGTTTCTCTGGTATCTGGTTTCTCTGTTATCTGGTTCATCTGGTATCTGGTTTGTCTGTGTCTTCTTGTTCCTCTGTTATCTGGTTCCTCTGGTGTCTGGTTTCTCTGTGTCTTCTGGTTACTCTGTTATCTGGTTCCTCTGGTTCCTCTGTGTCTTCTTGTTCCTCTGTTATCTGGTTCATCTGGTGTCTGGTTTCTCTGTTATCTGGTTCATCTGGTATCTGGTTCCTCTGTGTCTTCTTGTTCCTCTGTTATCTGGTTTCTCTGTTATCTGGTTCATCTGGTATCTGGTTTCTCTGTGTCTTCTTGTTCCTCTGTTATCTTGTTCATCTGGTATCTGGTTTCTCTGTGTCTTCTTGTTCCTCTGTTATCTGGTTCATCTGGTATCTGGTTTCTCTGTGTCTTCTTGTTCCTCTGGTTCCTCTGTGTCTTCTTGTTCCTCTGTTATCTGGTTCATCTGGTGTCTGGTTTCTCTGTGTCTTCTTGTTCCTCTGTTATCTGGTTCATCTGGTATCTGGTTTCTCTGTGTCTTCTTGTTCCTCTGTTGTCTGGTTCCTCTGGTGTCTGGTTTCTCTGTTATCTGGTTCATCTGGTATCTGGTTTCTCTGTGTCTTCTTGTTCCTCTGTGTCTTCTTGTTCCTCTGTTATCTGGTTTCTCTGTTATCTGGTTCCTCTGGTATCTGGTTCCTCTGGTGTCTGGTTTCTCTGTTATCTGGTTCATCTGGTATCTGGTTTCTCTGTGTCTTCTTGTTCCTCTGTGTCTTCTTGTTCCTCTGTTATCTGGTTTCTCTGTTATCTGGTTCATCTGGTGTCTGGTTTCTCTGGTTCCTCTGGTTTCTCTGTTATCTGGTTCATCTGGTATCTGGTTTCTCTGTGTCTTCTTGTTCCTCTGTTATCTGGTTCCTCTGTTATCTGGTTCCTCTGGGTCTGCTGATTCTTCTGGTTACTCTGTTATCTGGTTCCTCTGGTTCCTCTGGTATCTGGTTCATCTGGTATCTGGTTTCTCTGTGTCTTCTTGTTCCTCTGTTATCTGGTTCCTCTGGTGTCTGGTTTCTCTGTGTCTTCTGGTTACTCTGTTATCTGGTTCCTCTGTGTCTTCTTGTTCCTCTGTTATCTGGTTTCTCTGTGTCTTCTTGTTCCTCTGTTATCTGGTTCATCTGGTATCTGGTTTCTCTGTGTCTTCTTGTTCCTCTGTTATCTGGTTCCTCTGGTTCCTCAATTGTCTGGTTTCTCTGTGTCTTCTTGTTCCTCTGTTATCTGGTTCCTCTGGTGTATGGTTTCTCTGTGTCTTCTTGTTCCTCTGTTATCTGGTTCCTCTGGTTTCTCTGTTATCTGGTTCATCTGGTATCTGGTTTCTCTGTGTTTTCTTGTTCCTCTGTTATCTGGTTCCTCTGGTTCCTCTGGTGTCTGGTTTCTCTGTGTCTTCTTGTTCCTCTGGTGTCTGGTTTCTCTGTGTCTTCTTGTTCCTCTGTTATCTGGTTCCTCTGGTTCATCTGGTATCTGGTTTCTCTGTGTCTTCTTGTTCCTCTGTTATCTGGTTTCTCTGTGTCTTCTTGTTCCTCTGTTATCTGGTTCCTCTGGTGTCTGGTTTTTCTGTGTCTTCTTGTTCCTCTGTTATCTGGTTCCTCTGGTTCCTCTGTCTTCTTGTTCCTCTGTTATCTGGTTCCTCTGGTATCTGGTTTCTCTGTGTCTTCTTGTTCCTCTGTTATCTCGTTCATCTGGTATCTGGTTTCTCTGTGTCTTCTTGTTCCTCTGTTTCTGGTTCATCTGGTGTCTGGTTTCTCTGTGTCTTCTTGTTCCTCTGGTTCCTCTGTGTCTTCTTGTTCCTCTGTTATCTGGTTCCTCTGGTGTCTGGTTTCTCTGTTATCTGGTTCATCTGGTATCTGGTTCCTCTGTGTCTTCTTGTTCCTCTGTTATCTGGTTCCTCTGGTGTCTGGTTTCTCTGTGTCTTCTTGTTCCTCTGTTATCTGGTTCATCTGGTATCTGGTTCCTCTGTGTCTTCTTGTTCCTCTGTTATCTGGTTCCTCTGGTATCTGGTTCCTCTGGGTCTGCTGATTCTTCTGGTTACTCTGTTATCTGGTTCCTCTGGTTCCTCTGGTATCTGGTTCATCTGGTATCTGGTTTCTCTGTCTTCTTGTTCCTCTGTTATCTGGTTCCTCTGGTGTCTGGTTTCTCTGTCTTCTGGTTACTCTGTTATCTGGTTCCTCTGGTTCCTCTGTGTCTTGTTGTTCCTCTGTTATCTGGTTTCTCTGTGTCTTCTTGTTCCTCTGTTATCTGGTTCATCTGGTATCTGGTTTCTCTGTGTCTTCTTGTTCCTCTGTTGTCTGGTTCCTCTGTTGTCTGGTTTCTCTGTTATCTGGTTCCTCTGGTGTCTGGTTTCTCTGTTATCTGGTTCATCTGGTATCTGGTTCCTCTGTGTCTTCTTGTGCCTCTGTTATCTGGTTCATCTGGTGTCTGGTTTCTCTGGTATCTGGTTTCTTTGTTATCTGGTTCATCTGGTATCTGGTTTCTCTGTGTCTTCTTGTTCTTCTGTTATCTGGTTCATCTGGTGTCTGGTTTCTCTGGTATCTGGTTTCTCTGTGTCTTCTTGTTCTTCTGTTATCTGGTTCATCTGGTGTCTGGTTTCTCTGATATCTGGTTTCTCTGTGTCTTCTTGTTCCTCTGTTATCTGGTTTCTCTGTGTCTTCTTGTTCCTCTGTTATCTGGTTCATCTGGTATCTGGTTTCTCTGTGTCTTCTTGTTCCTCTGTTGTCTGGTTTCTCTGTTATCTGGTTCCTCTGGTGTCTGGTTTCTCTGTTATCTGGTTCATCTGGTATCTGGTTCATCTGGTATCTGGTTCCTCTGTGTCTTCTTGTGCCTCTGTTATCTGGTTCTTCTGGTGTCTGGTGAACGTTGTCTCCATGGCAACTGGAATGGTAAATGGTAAATGGATTGTACTTATATCGCACTTTTCCAGTCATACTTATCGCTCAAAGCGCTTTACACTACATATCACATTCACCCAGTCGTGCACACAATCACACACACATTCATACCCTGATGGGCACATCAGGAGGCAATTTGGAGTTCAGCGTCTTGCCCAAGGACACTTCGGCATGTAGACTGGGGAAGCCTGGAATCGATCCCACAACCCACCAGTTGAAAGACGACTGCTCTTCCACCTGAGCTACAGCCGCCCTGGACTGTCCTAACTGCTGTGTCTCTTGTCCAGGAGCATTCGCTGTCTCAGGAATATCATCCATTGGAACCTGATCTCCGCCTTCATCCTGAGGAACGCCACCTGGTTCATCGTGCAGTTCACCATGAATCCCGCCGTTACCGAGGGCAACCAGGTGACCGCACACACTCTGCTCCTGTGATGGTGTAACCATGTAAACCAGCAGTGACCAACACTCCTCCCCCTGGCAGGTGTGGTGCAGGATGGTGACGTCAGCGTACAACTACTTCCACGTGACCAACTTCTTCTGGATGTTCGGTGAAGGATGCTACCTCCACACAGCCGTGGTCCTCACCTACTCCACCGACCGGCTCCGCAGGTGGATGTTCATCTGCATCGGCTGGGGTGCGTAATTCTCAGCTTCAGGTTTATTTATGAAATACTGTACCATCATATGAAATAGTATGATAAAAAGGAAAAACAGCAGAAACCAAATGACATAGAGTCAAAATAAAATGTTAAAACCAATAAAAGTGTCGCACTGAACTCTGTTCGTGGCCAGTGGAGAGAAGTTGTATTAAGCATGGACCTAAAACCAGACAGACGTAGACAGGAGAACTGGTCAACAGCTCAGGAGCACCCACCCAGAAAGCTCTGTCCCCCCTCGGTTTGAGTCTGAAGGGGGGCTTTGGAAGGAGCCTGGAACAGGACCGCAGAGCCCTGGGGGGGGCAGGCTGGTTCAGCATCTCAGACGGGTCAGGGGCAGCCAAACCATTTAAAAACAAGCAATAAGTTTTTAAAGTGGATCCTGAAGCTGACAGTAAGCCCAGCGAGTACCGAGGAGACGTAGGCCGGGGGGCGACAGCATTCTGGATTAGCTGACACCAGCCCAGGGGTGTCTGGTGCAGGCCGGACTAGATGGTGTTCCAGGGGTGTTTGGTCCAGGCCGGACTAGATGGGGTTCCAGGGGTGTCTGGTGCAGGCCGGACTAGATGGGGTTCCAGGGGTGTTTGGTCCAGGCCGGACTAGATGGGGTTCCAGGGGTGTTTGGTCCAGGCCGGACTAGATGGGGTTCCAGGGGTGTCTGGTGCAGGCCGGACTAGATTGGGTTCCAGGGGTATCTGGTACAGGCCGGACTAGATGGGGTTCCAGGGGTGTCTGGTACAGGCCGGACTAGATGGGGTTCCAGGGGTGTCTGGTGCAGGCCGGACTAGATGGGGTTCCAGGGGTGTCTGGTGCAGGCCGGACTAGATGGGGTTCCAGGGGTGTCTGGTGCAGGCCGTACTAGATGGGGTTCCAGGGGTATCTGGTGCAGGCCGGACTAGATGGGGTTCCAGGGGTGTTTGGTCCAGGCCGGACTAGATGGGGTTCCAGGGGTGTCTGGTGCAGGCCGGACTAGATGGGGTTCCAGGGGTGTTTGGTCCAGGCCGGACTAGATGGGGTTCCAGGGGTATCTGGTACAGGCCGGACTAGATGGGGTTCCAGGGGTGTCTGGTACAGGCCGGACTAGATGGGGTTCCAGGGGTGTCTGGTACAGGCCGGACTAGATGGGGTTCCAGGGGTATCTGGTACAGGCCGGACTAGATGGGGTTCCAGGGGTGTCTGGTGCAGGCCGGACTAGATGGGGTTCCATGGGTGTTTGGTCCAGGCCGGACTAGATGGGGTTCCAGGGGTGTCTGGTACAGGCCGGACTAGATGGGGTTCCAGGGGTGTCTGGTACAGGCCGGACTAGATGGGGTTCCAGGGGTGTCTGGTACAGGCCGGACTAGATGGGGTTCCATGGGTGTTTGGTCCAGGCCGGACTAGATGGGGTTCCAGGGGTGTCTGGTACAGGCCGGACTAGATGGGGTTCCAGGGGGTATCTGGTACAGGCCGGACTAGATGGGGTTCCAGGGGTGTCTGGTACAGGCCGGACTAGATGGGGTTCCAGGGGTGTCTGGTGCAGGCCGGACTAGATGGGGTTCCAGGGGTGTCTGGTACAGGCCGGACTAGATGGGGTTCCAGGGGTGTCTGGTACAGGCCGGACTAGATGGGGTTCCAGGGGTGTCTGGTGCAGGCCGGACTAGATGGGGTTCCAGGGGTGTCTGGTACAGGCCGGACTAGATGGGGTTCCAGGGGTGTCTGGTGCAGGCCGGACTAGATGGGGTTCCAGGGGTGTCTGGTACAGGCCGGACTAGATGGGGTTCCAGGGGTGTCTGGTACAGGCCGGACTAGATGGGGTTCCAGGGGTGTCTGGTGCAGGCCGGACTAGATGGGGTTCCAGGGGTGTCTGGTACAGGCCGGACTAGATGGGGTTCCAGGGGTGTCTGGTACAGGCCGGACTAGATGGGGTTCCAGGGGTGTCTGGTACAGGCCGGACTAGATGGGGTTCCAGGGGTGTCTGGTACAGGCCGGACTAGATGGGGTTCCAGGGGTGTCTGGTACAGGCCGGACTAGATGGGGTTCCAGGGGTGTCTGGTACAGGCCGGACTAGATGGGGTTCCAGGGGTGTCTGGTACAGGCCGGACTAGATGGGGTTCCAGGGGTGTCTGGTACAGGCCGGACTAGATGGGGTTCCAGGGGTGTCTGGTACAGGCCGGACTAGATGGGGTTCCAGGGGTGTCTGGTCCAGGCCGGACTAGATGGGGTTCCAGGGGTGTCTGGTACAGGCCGGACTAGATGGGGTTCCAGGGGTGTCTGGTACAGGCCGGACTAGATGGGGTTCCAGGGGTGTCTGGTACAGGCCGGACTAGATGGGGTTCCAGGGGTGTCTGGTCCAGGCCGGACTAGATGGGGTTCCAGGGGTGTCTGGTACAGGCCGGACTAGATGGGGTTCCAGGGGTGTCTGGTACAGGCCGGACTAGATGGGGTTCCAGGGGGTGTCTGGTACAGGCCGGACTAGATGGGGTTCCAGGGGTGTCTGGTCCAGGCCGGACTAGATGGGGTTCCAGGGGTGTCTGGTACAGGCCGGACTAGATGGGGTTCCAGGGGTGTCTGGTCCAGGCCGGACTAGATGGGGTTCCATGGGTGTCTGGTCCAGGCCGGACTAGATGGGGTTCCAGGGGTGTCTGGTCCAGGCCGGACTAGATGGGGTTCCAGGGGTGTCTGGTCCAGGCCGGACTAGATGGGGTTCCAGGGGTGTCTGGTCCAGGCCGGACTAGATGGGGTTCCAGGGGTGTCTGGTACAGGCCGGACTAGATGGGGTTCCAGGGGTGTCTGGTACAGGCCGGACTAGATGGGGTTCCAGGGGTATCTGGTACAGGCCGGACTAGATGGGGTTCCAGGGGTGTCTGGTACAGGCCGGACTAGATGGGGTTCCAGGGGTATCTGGTACAGGCCGGACTAGATGGGGTTCCAGGGGTGTCTGGTCCAGGCCGGACTAGATGGGGTTCCAGGGGTGTCTGGTACAGGCCGGACTAGATGGGGTTCCAGGGGTGTCTGGTCCAGGCCGGACTAGATGGGGTTCCAGGGGTGTCTGGTCCAGGCCGGACTAGATGGGGTTCTATGGGTGTCTGGTCCAGGCCGGACTAGATGGGGTTCCAGGGGTGTCTGGTCCAGGCCGGACTAGATGGGGTTCCAGGGGTGTCTGGTCCAGGCCGGACTAGATGGGGTTCCAGGGGTGTCTGGTCCAGGCCGGACTAGATGAGGTTCTATGGGTGTCTGGTCCAGGCCGGACTAGATGGGGTTCCAGGGGTGTCTGGTACAGGCCGGACTAGATGGGGTTCCAGGGGTGTCTGGTCCAGGCCGGACTAGATGGGGTTCTATGGGTGTCTGGTCCAGGCCGGACTAGATGGGGTTCTATGGGTGTCTGGTCCAGGCCGGACTAGATGGGGTTCCAGGGGTGTCTGGTCCAGGCCGGACTAGATGGGGTTCCAGGGGTGTCTGGTCCAGGCCGGACTAGATGGGGTTCCATGGGTATCTGGTACAGGCCGGACTAGATGGGGTTCCATGGGTGTCTGGTACAGGCCGGACTAGATGGGGTTCCAGGGGTGTCTGGTCCAGGCCGGACTAGATGGGGTTCCATGGGTATCTGGTACAGGCCGGACTAGATGGGGTTCCATGGGTATCTGGTACAGGCCGGACTAGATGGGGTTCCAGGGGTGTCTGGTCCAGGCCGGACTAGATGGGGTTCCAGGGGTGTCTGGTCCAGGCCGGACTAGATGGGGTTCCAGGGGTGTCTGGTCCAGGCCGGACTAGATGGGGTTCCAGGGGTGTCTGGTCCAGGCCGGACTAGATGGGGTTCCAGGAGTGTCTGGTCCAGGCCGGACTAGACGGAGGTCCAGTTGTTGAGTCTGAACATGATCACTGTCTCCAGATCTTCCTTTGGCAGGTGGAGTTTAACTTCCCCATGTAGCCTCAGATGGAAAAAGACAGTTAGTGTGTTTTAGTGTGAAGTACCATGTTTTAGCATGAGCTACTTTGTTTTAGTATGAATCATGGTATTTTGAAGAAGTATTTTTCTCAAACACCAAACAGACCTGCAGTCTATATTTTCTTCAGCATCTCTCAAGGCACTGCACCGGTGTCTGAATGAGAAAGCCTATCCATCCGTCTGTCCACTTGTCTATCCATCTGTCCTTTTACCTGTCTGCCGTCTTGTTGAATTTCTCTGCTCACCTGTTTACAGGTATCCCATTTCCCATCATGGTGTCGTGGGCTTTGGGAAAGTTTTACTACGACAATGAAAAGTGAGTCACATGATCAAACAGGAGTTTCACTGATGTGTGTGGCTTGTTTCCATAGTAACTGTCAAGCAATGAAACCTCATCTGGACAAAATTTCATCCAATAGTGGTGAAAAAGATGAAAGGTTCCTTGTTTTGATTGGCTATTGTCTTTGGATTGACAGGTGCTGGTTTGGGAAGAGAGTCGGTGTTTATACAGACTACATCTACCAAGGTCCGATGATCCTGGTCCTGCTGGTAAGACATTCAGTCCACTTGAAAACCAGTAAGCATGTCATCTGACCCGGTAAAAACCAGTGAACATGCCATTTTACCCGGTAATAACCAGTAACCATGTAATCTAACCAGTAAAAACCAGTAATTTTTTGACACAATCCAGTTAGAACCAGTTTCCACCCGTCTTGTCTCATCAGATAAACTTTGTGTTCTTGTTCAACATCGTTCGGATCCTGATGACCAAACTGAGGACATCAACGACGTCTGAGACCATCCAGTACAGGTATGACGACCGTACAGGTATGATGACCAGTGCAGGTATGATGATGTCATCGTTCTCCTCTTTAGGAAGGCGGTGAAGGCAACGCTGGTGCTGCTGCCGCTGCTGGGAATCACCTACATGTTGTTTTTCGTCAATCCTGGGGGAGACGACCAGGTGGCCCAGATCGTCTTCATCTACTTCAACTCCGTCCTGGAGTCCTTCCAGGTATTTAACAGGTTCTTCCAGGTATTTACAGGTCCTTCCGGGTATTTACATGTCCTTCCGGGTATTTACAGGTCCTTTCGGGTATTTACAGGTCCTTCCGGGTATTTACAGGTCCTTCCGGGTATTTACATGTCCTTCCGGGTATTTACAGGTCCTTCCGGGTATTTACAGGTCCTTCCGGGTATTTACAGGTCCTTCCGGGTATTTACAGGTCCTTCCAGGTATTTAACAGGTTCTTCCAGGTATTTACAGGTCCTTCCGGGTATTTACAGTTCCTTCCGGGTATTTACATGTCCTTCCGGGTATTTACAGGTCCTTCCGGGTATTTACAGGTCCTTCCGGGTATTTACAGGTCCTTCCGGGTATTTACATGTCCTTCCGGGTATTTACAGGTCCTTCCAGGTATTTAACAGGTTCTTCCGGGTATTTACAGGTCCTTCCGGGTATTTACATGTCCTTCCGGGTATTTACATGTCCTTCCGGGTATTTACAGGTCCTTCCGGGTATTTACATGTCCTTCCGGGTATTTACAGGTCCTTCCCGGGTATTTACAGGTCCTTCCGGGTATTTACAGGTCCTTCCGGGTATTTACAGGTCCTTCCGGGTATTTACAGGTCCTTCCAGGTATTTAACAGGTTCTTCCAGGTATTTACAGGTCCTTCCGGGTATTTACAGGTCCTTCCGGGTATTTACATGTCCTTCCGGGTATTTACAGGTCCTTCCGGTATTTACAGGTCCTTCCGGGTATTTACAGGTCCTTCCGGGTATTTACAGGTCCTTCCGGGTATTTACATGTCCTTCCGGGTATTTACAGGTCCTTCCATTTTAACAAAATGTTTCATCAAATCAGAGCAAACTGGAACATTTTTCCATCTTAACACTTCTTCCACAAACCCCTCCTGCATGCTGCCAAAAGTCCAGACAGACGTGATGGGGACAGGGGATGGCGTGGGATCTTAAATTTGATACGAGTAATAGAAATAAAACACTGAGATCGAGAACGCTAACATGATCAACACAAGTTGGCCTTTAAGACGAAGAGAGCCGTCACCTTCCTCCGTAGCTGGCATGCACGTTTCCATTTCCATGACGACAGAGTGTTGTATCCTATTTGAGTTTTGTACATTTCAAGAAGTTTGTAATCTGTTGTCATCTTGTCTGTTGGTTGAGTGTCTTATAAGCCCATGTGAGCGGGGCACTGGCTGGTGCATGACACTTTAATAAAAAATGATCTATCCATCTATGTACATGTTGTAAATGTGGCTCTAACATCTGCAGGTTCAGAACAGCATCCCTCATCAGCATTCCAAGTTACTCTTTTCACACCTGTTAACATGTTTTTAAAAGAAAATGTTGAGTCCAAGGTAACGCTTAGATATTTGGATTCATCTGCAATTTGTGGTTCCTCTTTTTAAAAACACATTTGACTGTACTGCAGGGTGCTCTGAGAATATCATGCAGACTGTTTTCTTCTAATTCAGTATGGCATGATTCACTCAGCCATCCATCAGTGCCAGTCCTGGCTGAGGCCAGTGCAGATGCACTGCAAAATTTGGTGCGCTTAATACAAGTAAAAAAAAACAAACACTGAAATTGAGAAGAATCAGACTAAAATCAAGTGAAATCATCTGTCCATGTATTAAGACAGTTACACTTGGTAAGATTTCCTGAAATCAGAAAAAAAAATACTGAGACTCTAGATGGTGAAAAATATCTTAAAGCAAGTTGTAAAACACTCATTTCAAGTCCCTCATACAGCTAAAAATCCATCGAAATTAGTCTGGTTATGCTTCTTTTGAATGTTGTTCTTTCTCATTTTAAAGTAAAAAAAAAAAAAAAATTCTTACAACAAGATAATTTTTTAAAATTTGAGAATTGCTAAACAGCCTTTTTGTAAGGCAGCACAGCACCCACCAACCTCCAAACACACATGTTCCTGAATGGAGCTGGTAAGCTACTTTTACCACGGGTCAAATTGGTTTTCGATGACATGGATCTTGACCTGTTAGCATGGCGGAGCAAACTTGTTCGTGTGCTCTGTTACACATACAGAGCGGGGGGGCGGAGCTTCCTTCATACACTCATGGGAGGGAGCCAATCAGACGGAAATTCATGAGAAGGACCCGGAAAAGCTGCCGTTGGACCATAAGCCTCTCCTCTAGCATACAAATACAGCTGGATACAAAGCAACCAGGTTTTTTTCAGCAGAAATGATGCATAATGCATTCAATAATAACGGAGAACACAGAAATATTAATGAAATGATGATGGAAGTAAATCTTTAAGATGAGAAAGCAACAACACTAAAAAAACAGCATTTCCAGACTAGTTTTACGTCATTATCACTTCATAAGAAACTTTAAATGAGTTTTTCACAGCCTGTTTTAAGCTAGTTCCCATTTATCTAAAGCCTAGATATTTTTTTCTCATTACAAGAAACCTGTGTGGATGAACTGGTACAGGAGGTCTTAAAACAAGTTTTTACAGCTAAAATTGAAACCAAAAGACACAACATGATCTGAAAGTGTCTTAGTGAGATAATTTTACTTAATACGCATATAAAATATCCAATTTTAAGATTTACTTACTAAGTAAGATATGAAAGACATTTTCTCTCAAAACTAGATTAATAATCTTACACATCTTGTCAAGTATATTACTCAAATTGAGATAGTTAGGACAGGTTTTCCTGAAGACTGTTAGACTTGGTCAGATAGACTGTTTTTGCATGTGAGACTTCCACGTAAGACTTGGCATTGATGGAGAGTACTGTATCATCAGCATAGAGGTGAATACTGATGCTTGGACAAATATTTGGGAAGTCATTGATATATGAGGACAAAAGGGGTCCAAGTAAGGAGCCTTGGGGAAAGAGTTAACTTTGGTTAATTCGGGTGACCTGCAGTGGTTAACTTTTCTTAGGTGTCTTCTGTGACGACCCAGCAGGCCTAACTGGACAACTGTCACTGACTGGTGCAGGGTTATTATAGTTAACTAAAACTAAGACTAAAACTAAAACTAGCAGTAAAAAAATGATGTATCTAACTGAAATAAAAATTAAAATTAAGAAAAAAATTAAGAAAAAAAAACTAAAACGAAATAGAAACTACAAAGAACAATGCAAAACTAACTAAAACTAAACTGAATTGTAGATAATTTCAGCTTTGTTTTAATTTTTGTTTCGTTTTCTCTCCTCATTAAACGTGAGACGTCTGTCCTGCTGCAGCTGCTGTTCTTCCACTTTTCCTCCAGAGGGGGGCATTATAGCAACTATAATCTGCAGCACCTGAACTAGAAGAAGATGCTTAGCAGACAGAAACAGCTGAAGTTGCAGCAGGTGGAAAACACCATAACATTTTTGAGTATTTATTAATACTATAAATATTTATAGTTTTTAGTATGGTAACACTTTACAATAAGGGTCCCTTAATAATAATAATAATGGATTAGATTTATATCGCACTTTTCAAGGCACTCAAAGTGCTTTACAGTTGATCCATTATTCTTTCAGTCCTCATACTTGGTGATGGTAAACTACGTATGTAGCCACAGCTGCCCTGGGACAGACTGACGGAAGCGTGGCTGCCATTTCCCGCCAACGGCCCCTCCGACCACCACTGGAACCATTCACACACATTCATACACATTCATACACCAGCAGTGCCCCCACTGGAGGCAAGGAGGGTTAAGTGTCTTGCCCAAGGGCACGACTCATGGCTGGAGGATCGGGATTCGAACTGCTGATCCTTTGATCATTGGCCGACCTGCTCTACCACCTGAGCCACAGCCGCCCCTTTATTAGCATTAGTTAGTGCATTATTAAGCATTACTTAACTGCTTAATAATACATTAACTTTTATAAACTATTACTTTGCATTAGTTAACATATTGGTAAATGTGTTAATTAGCAGTTAACTAATGCTTACTTCCCAACCTTAGTTAATGCATTATTAAACCTTGATAAAGTTGAATTAAGTAATAAGTTACCATTATATATGCATTACTCAGCATTAATAACCATGTTAGTTGGTATGTTAGTAAGCCATTTATGTCTCTAGTAATGGTTTCCCAGTTGTGTTTATTTTGGACTGAATGAGCATTTAGTAGCGGCTAACTAATGCATCTACAAAGTCTTTGCTCTAGATTGCACGTTGTCTGGATGGGCATAAATAAGCAATTTATCAATATCTTAGGTAATCATTTCCTTATGCTGTGCTGTGTATAGTATCAGGTATCACTTACTTGATGTTTAGTAAGGTATTAAGTCACATTAGTAGCCTGACCTAATAGCCCTTAATAATGTGAGTGTCTCATAAGCATTACTTAACCATAGTTAACTATTACTAAATGTTTTTTGGACCCTTATTGTAAAGTGTAAATAGTTAATAAAAGTTGTTACTATATTATTAAGCAGTTAATTGATGCTTAAATATGCACTAACTATTGTTAATTAAGGAACCCTTATTGTAAAGTGTTACCTTTAGTATAAACCATCAGCGTATTTTGAGTACGACTCAATAGTCGATAAGAGTAAGTGTATTGTGATGAAGACTGATGGGAATGTCTGTGGAAGCAGCTAAAAGGGAAAAATCCAACAAATGTGAAAATTTATTTGTGAAGTTCTCACAGAGACGCTGATGAAAAGTTGCCGGTTCCACTGCAGACATGTGGTGAGAGCTGCATGTGGGCTGATTTTAGAGTTCCTGTTTGGATAAGGGCCTGTTAAACTTTGAAACAAAAGTTGGATTTACATACAAAAATTTTGAATAATTGTGGTTCACGAATTAAAATAAAAGTATTTGATCATCCATATGTTGTGTCACACATTCTTCCATCCTTTTCAACATCTACATTTCAAGACTTTCTCTGAATACCTGAAAAACTAAAACAACAACTAAAACTAAATAAAAACAAAACTGAAACTACGAAAACATCTGTTGAACTAACTAAAACCAAACTGAAATAAAAAAGCAAACTGAAAAACTAAGTAAAATAAAAACTAATGAAAATGTCAGAACTATAATAACTTTGGCCTCTGCCTTCAGCAGTCAGGACTCGGCTCAGCGTGTCTTTCTTCTCTTCTGCTTCGGTTTCAGTTCGGTTAGGTTTACTGTGATCACATCCACCCTCCATCAGCACTGACTTCTACTGACATTCAATCACAGTTCATTTGAGTTTATTCCATGTCAATAAACTAAGGATGCATGATATAATCAGCCCGCTATCGGTATCGGCCTATATCGGCCTTAAAACTGAGTATTGGACATCAGCCACCCCACCGGTATTTAACCGATATTTAACTAATCAGGCAGCTGTTTCTAAAGTCTAAAGAAGTCAAAATCTTCTCCTTGGAAAACTTCTTTTTTGCAGACTTTCAAACTTGTAAAGACGGGTTCTTTTAGGATGTTCTATGTGAACAGAGATTATACGCTCATTTGTGTAAATAACCAATTAGTGCTGGGAAAAAATATTAATACACTGAAATATCGAGATATTTTCATATACAGATTTCATATTGATATTTGAAAACATGATATTGATCTATTCTACTTACGAGATCTCGTAAGATTTGATCGTTCTCTGACGAAATCTGGCAGGTTTTTGTGAAATGTCGCGGGCAGCCTCTCTCTGAAATCTGCAGCACAATTCCATCATTTCATCAATGTTTTACGTAAAATGAACGAAGCAACAAGTACTATTGTCCTATGAGTTCAGAGTTAACTCTTCATTAGTTATGGGGGGGGGGGGGGGGGGGTCTACCGTCGCAGTGAACGGTGAAATGAAGGGTTCTGCTGCAGATAATGCTTCCCCATCTCAACAAAATATCACCCGAAAGAGTCAAACTGATTCAGTAATTTTACCAGTTAAACTTGAGATGGGTCCAATACAGAGACCGGATTTCCTAACTGGGTTTAATAAAGTATAAATGATCATTTTTATCTGCCAGCTACAGATGGGAATTAGCCATTGGCTAAATCTGGCATGTTTACATTTTGTGGTCATGAATGTGCATCGTCTCTTTTAAATAAATAAATAAACAAGCGTGTTTAACTGTGTGATGGTGGAGCTGGAAGCAGCTGAAGCTTCACAGATGTTCAGATCTACAATCAGATCAGGTTCCGTAGCATTAGCTTAGCTTATCTTTACCCCAACATATGAGCTGCTGGCGATCCGTCATCCTCACCCCGCCCCCTCTGACTCCGCCCCTCTGTGTCTCTGCAGGGCTTCTTCGTTTCTGTCTTCTACTGTTTCCTCAACAGTGAGGTAATGAAGGGTTCTGGGGGGGTCATCAGGGTTCTGTACCAGCCCAGTCTCATTGTGATTGACATGTTGTCTGTCTTTCACCATGTCCTCTCCTGTCTGTCCACCTGTGTGCCGGTCCAGGTGCGCACTGCTGTGAGGAAGCGCTGGATTCGTTGGCAGGACCGTCACTCCATCCGCAGCCGGGTGGTGCGAGCAACATCCCTGCCCACATCACCGAGCAGTGTCCTTCCACAGCATCAAACAGTCTTCCAACCCCTGACAACCCATACCGTCCAATCACAAGCTGCCATGTGACTTCACTCAGCCAATCAGAGCTTTTTATTTGCTTAGGACCAGAATACTACAGAGAGGATTCAAGCAGCCAATCACACAGCATGACAATGGATTGTGGGGCCAATCAGAGGGAGCTCTGTCAGTCAGGACTTGGTTTGGCTCCACCCCTCTTCATTTTCTTTCAGAACTCAACCATTCAGAAGCTCCTGCAGGGTCACATGGCATAGCGGACAACTTGACGATTGGTGTTATTTTAATATTCATGTTTGTGTATTTATTTATTGATAAGTGATGTCTTTGTTTATGGACATACTGATAAGTTCTCTTTACTGAGATTCAGTTTAAAGAAAACTGCTGTCATTTGCTCTGCTGCATCAGAGGTACAATCACTGATCTCTTCGATCAGATCTCAGATCTCTCCCATCATAACCCTGCTTTCTACCAACATATCAGTGATTTTTACTTTCAAATAACAAATCTCCACTATCATGTAGATGATTTCTACCATCAGATCAGTGATTTCTACCATAAGATCCCTGATTTCCACCCTAATATCCCTGATTTCTACCATCACATCAGTGATTTCTACCATCAGATCCCTGATTTCTACTAACATATCAGTGATTTCTACCTGATTTCTACCAACATAACAGTGATTTCTACTATCAACTCACAGATTTCCACCCTCATATCAATGATTTCTACCATCAGATCAGTGATTTCTACCATCAGATCCCTGATTTCTACTAACGTACCAGTGGTTTTCTATGATCAAATCACAGATTTTCGTCACATCCCTGATTTCTACCATATCACTGTTTTCTACCATCAAATCACAGATCTCTACCATCAGATCACTAATTTCTACCATCAGATTAGTGATTTCTACCATCAGATCAGTGATTTCTACCATCAAATCTCTGAATTCTACCATCACGTCAGTGATTTCTACCATCAGATCCCTGATTTCTACTAACATACCAGTGATTTCTACTATCAAATCACAGATTTCCATCATATCACAGCTCTCTACATCAGATCAGTGATTTCTACCATCATATCACAGCTCTCTACCATCTGATCACTGATTTCTACCATCATATTACAGCTCTCTACCATCAGACCAGTGATTTCTACCAACAGATCAGTGATTTATACCCTCAGATCCCTGATTTCTACGAACATACCAGTGATTTCTCCTATCAAATCACAGATTTCCATCATATTACAGCACTCTACCATCAGGTCAGTAATTTCTACCATCATATCACAGCTCTCTACCATCAGATCAGTGATTTCTACCATCAGATCAGTGATTTCTACCATCAGATCCCTGATTTCTACAAACATACCAGTGATTTCTCCTATCAAATCACAGATTTCCATCATATCACAGCTCTATACCATCAGATCAGTGATTTCTACCATCAGATCAGTGATTTCTACCATCAGATCCCTGATTTCTACTAACATACCAGTGATTTCTCCTATCAAATCACAGATTTCCATCATATTACAGCTCTCTACCATCAGGTCAGTAATTTCTACCATCAGATCACAGCTCTCTACCATCAGATCAGTGATTTCTACCATCACATCACAGCTCTCTACCATCAGATCAGTGATTTCTACCATCAGATTAGTGATTTCTACCATCAGATCAGTGATTTCTACCATCAGATCCCTGATTTCTACTAACATACCAGTGATTTCTCCTATCAAATCACAGATTTCCATCATATCACAGCTCTCTACCTTCAGATCAGTGATTTCTACCATCAGATCTGTGATTTCTACCATCAGATCCCTGATTTCTACTAACATACCAGTGATTTCTCCTATCAAATCACAGATTTCCATCATATTACAGCTCTCTACCATCAGGTCAGTAATTTCTACCATCAGATCACAGCTCTCTACCATCAGATCAGTGATTTCTACCATCACATCACAGCTCTCTACCATCAGATCAGTGATTTCTACCATCAGATTAGTGATTTCTACCATCAGATCAGTGATTTCTACCATCAGATCCCTGATTTCTACTAACATACCAGTGATTTCTCCTATCAAATCACAGATTTCCATCATATCACAGCTCTCTACCTTCAGATCAGTGATTTCTACCATCAGATCAGTGATTTCTACCATCAGATCAGTGATTTCTACCATCAGTTCGGTGATCTCTACTGTCAGATCACTGATTTCTACCATCAGATCACAGACTGTAATCCAGGAGATTATGCATCGCTTAGCCAGACTTGTTTCCATGTTCTCTCTTTTTCTTGGACACTGTCTACATCAGCTTTAGAAAAGACATCCATCAAGATGTTTAACTACATGTTTTTCGCTTTGTCCTATTTTTCAACTTCCTGTGTTTTGATTGGGGCTGCTTGGGACGCTCCCGATAGATAGAAGCCAATCGTATACCAGTACGGTAACCATAGTAACCACAGTGAGCATAGTAACCAGACTACTTTGTATCTGGAATGTGTAGAGATAAAGACTCAGGACTAAGCAAACTGCTCCTCTTCCTCCTTTTTACTGACATTGTTTATGGTGTGTGTATGTGTGTTTATGTTTTAGTTACATTGTACCGTATTTCTACTATCACCGTGAGGACATCTTGCCATTGTGACAATTTCCTGGTCCCCACAGCCTAACCCCGTTTTGAGGGTCAAAATTAGGTTTAAGAGATTAAGTTACAATTAGGTTTTGGTTAGGTTAGGACAAGGTTTAGGCAATCAGTTATGGCCGTTAGGTTAAGGGGCTATGGAACGCATTATGTCAATGAATTTCTTCCAAGGGGATAGAAAAACAAACATGCGTGTTTATGTGACTTTTGATGATTAAAATCTGGTCAGATCATCACCTAAAAACTCTGGCAGAACTTTCTTTACAGACTTTGTGCTTTTGGAAACAGCTCTGAAAGAAAAGTGATGATGTTGGAGAGGTGTTTGATTTGTGTATCAGTCAACAGAGCTGCAGACAGCGGGGTGTTTTTTTAACTTTATGGTCATATCAACAAAGACATGGACAACAATAATAAAAAACATGCAGAAAAACAAAAATCCAAGACAGAGAAATGAAGACAGACAAGGTCATAAAGCCATCGGGGTGGAGTTTAAAGCTTATCTGATGATGTTGTCCTTCTGAACCTGGTCTGCATGCCTACAAAAAGAATACAGAAAAATATCCTGATCACAGTAAAATAATTACAATTTAGTAAAATAACCAGAATATAGTAAAATACTTAGAATACAATAAAATAACCAGCATGTAGTAAAATGACCAGAATAGCTTATATTACACACCTATACAGTAAAAAAAAACTAGAGTACAGTAAATGAGTAGAATATATTTAAAATCATTAGAATATAGTAAAATAAGCAGAATACAGTCGCCTCTTTAGTATTTGTGTGAATAAATGGTAACTCAGCCTTAAATGAAACTGTTATCATCTCAAGACGTTACACTGGCGCAGTGATGCGGTTGGTTGCCATGGCAACAACAGCCTCCTCCCGGCATGCAGCAGCCTCCTCCCTGTCAGAGCGGAGCAGCAGACCGATAGACTGCAGCACGAGCAGGAGCAGCAGCAGGAGGAGCAGCAGGAGGTAAGATCCGGACACCGACCTGAGTCTCGGTCTGAGGGCTGTGGGCAGGCGGAGGGTTGTGCGGGGGGAGCAGGAGCAGCAGGGGGAGTCAGATTTTAGTGGAAACTGACTAATATTTGTCGCGTCATAGTAAAGATTGTTTGTGAGCATGCACACTTGCAGCTACTCCGCTTCTCCTCCAACACTCCTCTTTGTGTTTCTCCTCTTTGTGTTATCTTGCAGGAGTGAAGATGGACGGAGACTCCGCCCCTGTAAAAACCGACTCCACTCAGGAGGAGCAAAGCATGATGGGAGGTGTGTTGGTCCTATCAATCACTGATCAATAATCATGTGGTGGTGTGTGGTTGTGTGTGCAGCATGTGCTGGTGTGTGGAGACGGAGTGGTGTGTGGTGGCATGTGGAGGTGCGTGTTGGTGTGTGTTGGCGTGTGGTGGCGTGTGGTGGTGTGTGGTGGTGCGTGTTGGTGTGTGGTGGCGTGTGGTGGTGCGTGTTGGTGTGTGGTGGCGTGTGGTGGTGTGTGGTGGTGCGTGTTGGTGTGTGATGGCGTGTGGTGGTGTGTGGAGGCATGTGGAGGTGCGTGTTGGTGTGTGGTGGTGTGTGGTGGTGTGTGGAGGCATGTGGAGGTGCGTGTTGGTGTGTGTTGGCGTGTGGTGGCGTGTGGTGGTGTGTGGTGGTGCGTGTTGGTGTGTGGTGGCGTGTGGTGGTGTGTGGTGGTGCGTGTTGGTGTGTGATGGCGTGTGGTGGTGTGTGGTGGTGCGTGTTGGTGTGTGGTGGCGTGTGGTGGTGTGTGGTGGTGCGTGTTGGTGTGTGATGGCGTGTGGTGGTGTGTGGTGGTGCGTGTTGGTGTGTGGTGGTGTGTGGTGGTGTGTGGAGGCATGTGGAGGTGCGTGTTGGTGTGTGGTGGCGTGTGGTGGTGTGTGGAGGTGTGTGAGGGGGTGTGGTGGTGTGTGGGGGGGGGGGGTGTGGTGGTGTGTGGTGGTGTGTGGTGGTGTGTGGTGGTGCGTGTTGGTGTGTGGTGGCGTGTGGTGGTGTGTGGAGGTGTGTGAGGGGGTGTGGTGGTGTGTGTGGGGGGGTGTGGTGGTGTGTGGTGGTGTGTGGTGGCGTGTGGTGGCGTGTGGTGGTGTGTGGTGGTGTGTGGTGGTGTGTGGATGTGCATGATGGGGTGTGGTGGTGTGTGGTGGTGTGTGAGGGGGTGTGGTGGTGTGTGGGGGGGGTGTGGTGGTGTGTGGTGGTGTGTGGTGGTGTGTGGTGGTGTGTGGTGGCGTGTGGATGTGCATGATGGGGTGTGGTGGTGTGTGGTGGTGTATGGGGGGCATGGTGATGAGTGGGGTGCATGGTGGTGGCGTGTGGAGGTGTGTGGAGGTGTGTGAGGGGGTGTGGTGGTGTGTGGTGGTGTGTGGTGGTGTGTGGTGGCGTGTGGTGGTGTGTGGTGGTGTGTGGTGGTGTGTGGAGGCGTGTGGAGGTGCGTGTTGGTGTGTGGTGGTGTGTGGGGGCATGATGATGAGTGGGGGCACTAGTGGTGGCGTGTGGATGTGCATGATGGGGTGTGGTGGTGTGTGGTGGTGTATGGGGGGCATGGTGATGAGTGGGGTGCATGGTGGTGGCGTGTGGAGGTGTGTGAGGGGGTGTGGTGGTGTGTGGGGGGGTGTGGTGGTGTGTGGTGGTGTGTGGTGGTGTGTGGTGGCGTGTGGTGGTGTGTGGTGGTGTGTGGTGGCGTGTGGTGGTGTGTGGTGGCGTGTGGTGGTGTGTGGAGGCATGTGGAGGTGCGTGTTGGTGTGTGGTGGTGTGTGGTGGTGTGTGGTGGTGTGTGGTGGCGTGTGGTGGTGTGTGGAGGCGTGTGGTGGTGTGTGGAGGCATGTGGAGGTGCGTGTTGGTGTGTGGTGGTGTGTGGTGGCGTGTGGAGGTGTGTGGTGGCGTGTGGTGGTGTGTGGAGGCATGTGGAGGTGCGTGTTGGTGTGTGGTGGTGTGTGGTGGTGTGTGGTGGTGTGTGGTGGCGTGTGGTGGTGTGTGGTGGTGTGTGGTGGCGTGTGGAGGTGTGTGGTGGTGTGTGGTGGTGTGTGGTGGTGTGTGGGGGCATGATGATGAGTGGGGGCACTAGTGGTGGCGTGTGGATGTGCATGATGGGGTGTGGTGGTGTGTGGTGGTGTATGGGGGCATGGTGATGAGTGGGGTGATGGTGGTGGCGTGTGGAGGTGTGTGAGGGGGTGTGGTGGTGTGTGGGGGTGTGGTGGTGTGTGGTGGTGTGTGGGGTGTGTGGTGGTGTGTGGGGGGGGGGGGGGGGGGGGGGGGGGGTGGGGGGGGGGGGGGGGGGGGGGGGTGTGGTGGCGTGTGGTGGTGTGTGGTGGTGTGTGGTGGGTGTGGGGTGTGTGGAGGCATGTGGGGTGCGTGTTGGTGTGTGGTGGTGTGTGGTGGGGTGTGGTGGTGTGTGGTGGGGGGGGGGGGGGGGGGGGGGGGGGGGGGGGGGGGGGGGGGGGGGGGGGGGGGGGGGGGGGGGGGGGGGGGGTGGGGGGGGGGGGGGGGGGGGGGGGGGGGGAGGTGTGGGGGGGGGGGGGGGGGGTGGTGTGTGGGGGCATGTGTGGTGGGGGCGGGGGGGTGGGGGGGGGGGGGGGGGGGTGGGGGGGGGGTGGGTGGGGGGGGGGTGGTGGTGGTGGTGGCGTGTGGAGGTGTGTGAGGGGGTGTGGTGGTGTGTGGGGGGTGTGGTGGTGTGTGGTGGTGTGTGGTGGTGTGTGGTGGTGTGTGGTGGTGTGTGGGGGGTGGTGGTGGGGGCGTGTGGTGTGTGTGTGGGGTGTGGTGGTGTGTGGGGGTGTGTGGTGGCGTGTGGAGGTGCATGATGGGGTGTGGTGGTGTGTGGTGGCGTGTGGTGGCGTGTGGTGGTGTGTGGTGGTGTGTGGTGGGGTGTGGTGGTGTGTGGTGGCGTGTGGAGGTGCGTGAGGGGGTGTGGTGGTGTGTGGGGGGTGTGGTGGTGTGTGGTGGTGTGTGGTGGTGTGTGGTGGTGTGTGTGGTGGCGTGTGGTGGTGTGTGGTGGCGTGTGGTGGTGTATGGGGGCATGATGATGAGTGGGGGCACTAGTGGTGGCGTGTGGATGTGCATGATGGGGTGTGGTGGTGTGTGGTGGTGTATGGGGGGCATGGTGATGAGTGGGGTGCATGGTGGTGGCGTGTGGAGGCTTGTGGAGGTGTGTGGAGGTGTGTGAGGGGGTGTGGTGGTGTGTGGAAGGGGTGTGGTGGTGTGTGGGGGGGTGTGGTGGTGTGTGGTGGTGTGTGGAGGCGCATGGTGATGAGTGGGGGGGGCGTGGCTGTGTGTGGGGGTGTGGTGGTGTGTGGGGGGGGTGTGGTGGTGTGTGGAGGTGTGTGGGGGGGTGGGTGGTGTGTGAGGGGGGGTGTGGTGGTGTGTGGTGGTGTGTGGTGGTGTGTGGAGGCGCATGGTGATGAGTGGGGGGGGTGGCGGTGTGTGGGGGGTGTGGGGGGGTGGGGGGTGTGTGGTGGTGTGTGGTGGCGTGTGGTGGTGTGTGGTGGCGTGTGGAGGTGCATGAGGGGGTGTGGTGGTGTGTGGGGGGGTGTGGTGGTGTGTGGTGGCGTGTGGTGGTGTGTGGTGGTGTGTGGTGGCGTGTGGTGGTGTGTGGTGGTGTGTGGTGGCGTGTGGTGGTGTGTGGTGGCGTGTGGTGGTGTATGGGGGCATGATGATGAGTGGGGGCACTAGTGGTGGCGTGTGGATGTGCATGATGGGGTGTGGTGGTGTGTGGTGGTGTATGGGGGGCATGGTGATGAGTGGGGTGCATGGTGGTGGCGTGTGGAGGCTTGTGGAGGTGTGTGGAGGTGTGTGAGGGGGTGTGGTGGTGTGTGAAGGGGTGTGGTGGTGTGTGGGGGGGTGTGGTGGTGTGTGGTGGTGTGTGGGAGGCGCATGGTGATGAGTGGGGGGCGTGGGGTGTGTGTGGGGGTGTGGTGGTGTGTGGGGGGGTGGGTGGTGTGTGGAGGGGTGTGGGGGGGTGTGGTGGTGTGTGAGGGGGTGTGGTGGTGTGTGGGGTGTGTGGTGGTGTGTGGGGCGCGGGGGGGGGGGGGGTGTGGGGGTGTGGTGGTGTGTGGGGGGTGTGGTGGTGTGTGGAGGTGTGTGAGGGGGTGTGGTGGTGTGTGGGGGGGTGTGGTGGTGTGTGGAGGTGTGTGGTGGCGTGTGGAGGTGTGTGAGGGGGTGTGGTGGTCTGTGGGGGGTTGTGGGGGGTGTGTGGAGGTGTGTGGAGGTGTGTGAGGGGGTGTGGTGGTGTGTGGGGGCGCATGGTGATGAGTGGGGGGGCGTGGCTGTGTGTGGTGGTGTGTGTGGAGGTGTGTGAGGGGGTGTGGTGGTGTGTGGGGGGGGTGTGGTGGTGTGTGGGGGGTTGTGGAGGTGTGTGAGGGGGTGTGGAGGTGTGTGGTGGCGTGTGGAGGTGTGTGGAGGTGTGTGAGGGGGTGTGGAGGTGTGTGGGGGCGCATGGTTGTGTATGGTGGAGGCGTTTGGAGGTGAGTGGTGGTGTATTGGGGGCATGGTGATGAGTGGGGGCAGGTGGTGGTGTGCGGTGAGGGGCGCTTTCTCTTTTCTCCACAAGGTGTCTTTTAAACTGCTGGTTGTCATGGTAATCCTCCTCTTCCTCTTCCCGCTCCTCCTCCTCCTTCTTAGATAACAGAGCTGTGAAGGAGCGCAGTCATGAAGCCTCAAAGGTAAAATCCATCGCTGAATCACAATAACTGATCCTTCAGGTGTGATGTTTAACAGGTGTAGTGATTGACAGGTCAAGTGTTTGGCAGTATTAGTGATTGACAGGTGTGGTAATTGAACGATCTAGTGATTGACAGGTGTGAGGTAACACTAACTCTGCTGTTTTCAGACCTCCAGGCCATCAGGGGCCGCCAGGATGATCCCAGCTAGGAGTACAGGTAGGTCACACTAGGAGGACTGGGCCCACCTGGAGGACTAGGTACTGTTCATGGTCCTGAGTTACCTCTAAAGGTTTCCGCTCGGCCAATCAGAAGTATCTGCTGTAGCATCATCTGCATCACCGAGGAAATTCACCTTCAGAAACAAGAATCTGACGGAAGACAGAGGAACCATGACTGAACGACCACATCTAAGATCCTGATGGATGAACCCTGGAGGTCAGGATCCTGGAGGTCTGGATTCAGGATCCAGCCCCTGGAGGTCTGGATTCAGGATCCTGACCTCCAGGGTTCATCCATGGAGGTCTGGATTCAGGATCCAGCCCCTGGAGGTCTGGATTCAGGATCCTGACCTCCAGGGTTCATCCATGGAGGTCTGGATTCAGGATCCAGCCCCTGGAGGTCTGGATTCAGGATCTTGACCTCCAGGGTTCATCCATGGAGGTCTGGATTCAGGATCCAGCCCCTGGAGGTCTGGATTCAGGATCTTGACCTCCAGGGTTCATCCCTGGAGGTCTGGATTCAGGATTCAGGATCCAGACCTCCAGGGTTCATCCGGCTGGATCCTGAATCCTGATCCTATAGAACATATAGAACATAGAACACGTAGAACCTGTCAAACTTTCCAACCTGGAGCTTCATAGACAAACTCAGACAGAGGTCCAGTCGCGAGTGTGGCCTCCGCCTGCCTGTGGGACCTCCCTACAATGCCTGGCCATGCTTCTGATGAGGCAGCAGATCGATTCCTGAGGGATCTCCCCCAGACCCGCTCAGAACAACTATGTCCGGTTCTCCAGACCTGCTCAGAACAACTATGTCCGGTCCCCCAGACCCGCTCAGAACAACTATGTCCGGTCCCCCAGACCCGCTCAGAACAACTATGTCCGGTCCCCCAGACCCGCTCAGAACAACTATGTCCGGTTCTCCAGACCCGCTCAGAACAACTATGTCCGGTCCCCCAGACCCGCTCAGAACAACTATGTCCGGTTCTCCAGACCTGCTCAGAACAACTATGTCCGGTTCTCCGACCTGCTCAGAACAACTATGTCCGGTTCTCCAGACCCGCTCAGAACAACTATGTCCGGTCCCCCAGACCCGCTCAGAACAACTATGTCCGGTCCCCCAGACCCGCTCAGAACAACTATGTCCGGTTCTCCAGACCTGCTCAGAACAACTATGTCCGGTTCTCCAGACGCGCTCAGAACAACTAGGACCAGAACCAGGAAATGCAACACTGACTACATCTACAAGAAAGGTCAGAGCAGACTCTACAGACCAGAACCAGGACCAGAACCAGAACCAGGAAATGCAACACTGACTACATCTACAAGAAAGGTCAGAGCAGACTCTACAGACCAGAACCAGGACCAGAATCAGAACCAGAACCAGAACCAGAACCAGGAAATGCAACACTGACTACATCTACAAGAAAGGTCAGAGCAGACTCTACAGACCAGAACCAGGACCAGAACCAGAACCAGGAAATGCAACACTGACTACATCTACAAGAAAGGTCAGAGCAGACTCTACAGACCAGAACCAGGACCAGAACCAGAACCAGGAAATGCAACACTGACTACATCTACAAGAAAGGTCAGAGCAGACTCTACAGACCAAAACCAGAACCAGAACCAGGAAATGCAATACTGACTACATCTACAAGAAAGGTCAGAGCAGACTCTACAGACCAGAACCAGGACCAGAATCAGAACCAGAACCAGAACCAGAACCAGGAAATGCAACACTGACTACATCTACAAGAAAGGTCAGAGCAGACTCTACAGACCAGAACCAGGACCAGAACCAGAACCAGGAAATGCAACACTGACTACATCTACAAGAAAGGTCAGAGCAGACTCTACAGACCAGAACCAGGACCAGAACCAGAACCAGGAAATGCAACACTGACTACATCTACAAGAAAGGTCAGAGCAGACTCTACAGACCAGAACCAGAACCAGAACCAGGAAATGCAATACTGACTACATCTACAAGAAAGGTCAGAGCAGACTCTACAGACCAGAACCAGGACCAGAACCAGAACCAGGAAATGCAACACTGACTACATCTACAAGAAAGGTCAGAGCAGACTCTACAGACCAGAACCAGAACCAGAACCAGGACCAGGAAATGCAACACTGACTACATCTACAAGAAAGGTCAGAGCAGACTCTACAGACCAGAACCAGGACCAGAACCAGGACCAGAACCAGGAAATGCAACACTGACTACATCTACAAGAAAGGCCAGAGCAGACTCTACAGACCAGAACCAGGACCAGAACCAGAACCAGAACCAGGAAATGCAACACTGACTACATCTACAAGAAAGGTCAGAGCAGACTCTACAGACCAGAACCAGGACCAGAACCAGAACCAGGAAATGCAACACTGACTACATCTACAAGAAAGGCCAGAGCAGACTCTACAGACCAGAACCAGGACCAGAACCAGGACCAGAACCAGGAAATGCAACAGTGACTACATCTACAAGAAAGGTCAGAGCAGACTCTACAGACCAGAACCAGGACCAGAATCAGAACCAGGAAATGCAATACTGACTACATCTACAAGAAAGGTCAGAGCAGACTCTACAGACCAGAACCAGGACCAGAACCAGGACCAGGACCAGGAAATGCAACACTGACTACATCTACAAGAAAGGTCAGAGCAGACTCTACAGACCAGAACCAGGACCAGAACCAGGACCAGAACCAGGAAATGCGACAGTGACTACATCTACAAGAAAGGTCAGAGCAGACTCTACAGACCAGAACCAGGACCAGAACCAGAACCAGGAAATGCGACAGTGACTACATCTACAAGAAAGGTCAGAGCAGACTCTACTTCTTAAGGAAGCTGAGATCATTCAACGTCTGCACCAAGATGTTGCAGATCTTCTACAAGTCTGAACCAGGACCAGAACCAGGAACAGAACCAGGACCAGAACCAGAACCAGAACCAGGACCAGAACCAGGACCAGGACCAAGACCAGAACCAGAACCAGAACCAGGACCAGAACCAGAACCAGAACAAGAACCAGAATCAGAGACTTAAAGAAACTAAACAAGCTGATCCAGAAAGCTGGTTCTGTGCTGGGGAGAACTCTGGAGATGATCGTTCAGAAAAGATGCTGCACAAGCTGATGAAGATGATGGAGGATTCTTCTTCCTCTCCACAACACGGTGAAGAATCATCAGAGTGTGTTCAGTGTGAGGCTGCGTCAGGTTCACTGTAGGACGGAGAGATACAGGAATTCATTCCTGCAGCAGCATCACCCTGAAGAACAAGACTGAATTATTATTGTTGTTTTATTATTTCATATAAATGTTATTTTGTTAAAAACAAAAACAAAAACAAACAAAAGAAAGAAAAAAAAGAGTGAACTTTTTGCAATGTTGAATTTCCCTTCTGGTACAAATAAAGTATTTTTCATTTAATTTTCATTTCATTTCATATAGTAGATGAAACATATAACATGGAGAAAACGTAGAACATGGAGAACAGAACGTGTGGAAAAAATAGAGCATGTAGAACACCTAGAACATGAACAACATATAGAACACAGAACACGTAGAACATATATAACATGTAAAACACATAAAACATAGAACATGGAGAGCATGCAACAGATAGAACGCATAGAACAGAAAGAACATGTAGGTCATATAGAACACGTACAACATGCTGCACACACGGAACATGTAGAACACAAGGAACATGTAGAACACAAGGAACATGTAGAACACACAGAACATGTAGAACACAAGGAACATGTAGAACACAAGGAACATGTAGAACATCCAGAACCCAGCATGCAGGGAATTTACCCCAGAGGTTACCATGGTGATGAGGAAGTGTTCAAACCTGTTTGATCAAATATTCTTTAGAATGAACTGCTGCTAACACCTGTCTGTCCCCACCTGTCTGTCCCCACCTGTCTCTGTCTCTACTTGTCTGTCCATCAGAATCAGTGGACGGTGTCAGCAGTCCAGGAAGCCGCTCACCTGCCAGCAGGTCGTCCACTCCCAACAGAGAAGTGAAGAAGGTGAGACCACCTGGTTCTGAACCGGTTCTGATGGTCACGGTGTTACTGGTTCTGAACCGGTTCTGATGGTCTCTGTGTTACTGGTTCTGAAACGGTTCTGATGGTCTCTGTGTTACTGGTTCTGAACCGGTTCTGATGGTCACCGTGTTACTGGTTCTGAACCGGTTCTGATGGTCACCGTGTTTCTGGTTCTGCCGGTTGAACCGGTTCTGATGGTCACGGTGTTACTGGTTCTGAAACGGTTCTGATGGTCTCTGTGTTACTGGTTCTGAACCGGTTCTGATGGTCACCGTGTTACTGGTTCTGAACCGGTTCTGATGGTCACCGTGTTTCTGGTTCTGCCGGTTGAACCGGTTCTGATGGTCACGGTGTTACTGGTTCTGAACCAGTTCTGATGGTCACCGTGTTTCTGGTTCTGATCCGGTTCTGCTGGTCACCGTGTTACTGGTTCTGATCCGGTTCTGCTGGTCACCGTGTTACTGGTTCTGAACCAGTTCTGATGGTCACCACGTTACTGGTTCTGAACCAGTTCTGATGGTCACCGTGTTACTGGTTCTGATCCGGTTCTGCTGGTCACCGTGCTACTGGTTCTGATCCGGTTCTGCTGGTCACCGTGTTACTGGTTCTGAACCAGTTCTGATGGTCACCACGTTACTGGTTCTGAACCAGTTCTGATGGTCACCGTGTTACTGGTTCTGATCCGGTTCTGCTGGTCACCGTGCTACTGGTTCTGATCCGGTTCTGATGGTCACCGTGTTACTGGTTCTGAACCGGTTCTGATGGTCACCACGTTACTGGTTCTGAACCAGTTCTGATGGTCACGGTGTTACTGGTTCTGCCGGCTGAACCGGTTCTGATGGTCACCGTGTTACTGGTTCTGAACCGGTTCTGATGGTCACCGTGTTACTGGTTCTGAACCGGTTCTGATGGTCACCGTGTTACTGGTTCTGAACCGGTTCTGATGGTCACGGTGTTACTGGTTCTGAACCGGTTCTGATGGTCACCGTGTTACTGGTTCTGAAACGGTTCTGATGGTCTCTGTGTTTCTGGTTCTGAATCGGTTCTGATGGTCACCGTGTTTCTAGTTCTGCCGGCTGAACCGGTTCTGATGGTCACCGTGTTATTGGTTCTGAACCGGTTCTGATGGTCACCGTGTTACTGGTTCTAAACCGGTTCTGATGGTCACCACGTTACTGGTTCTGAACCAGTTCTGATGGTCTCCATGTTACTGGTTCTGCCGGCTGATCCGGTTCTGATGGTCACCATGTTACTGGTTCTGAACCGGTTCTGATGGTTACCGTGTTACTGGTTCTGCCGGCTGAACCGGTTCTGATGGTCACGGTGTTACTGGTTCTGCCGGCTGAACCGGTTCTGATGGTCACCGTGTTACTGGTTCTGAAACGGTTCTGATGGTCACCGTGTTACTGGTTCTGCCGGCTGAACCGGTTCTGATGGTCACCTTGTTACTGGTTCTGCCGGCTTATCCGGTTCTGCTGGTTTGGTTCTGCAGGTAGCTGTGGTCCGTACCCCTCCAAGATCTCCTGGATCTGCTCGTGGACGAACACCCCCAATTCCATCCCACCCAATACCAGACCTCAGCAATGTCAAGTCCAAGATCGGGTCCACAGAGAACCTGAAACACACACCTGGAGGTGGCAAGGTAACACCTGAGTCCAGGTGTGGCCGGCAGGAGGCTGACAGGTAGATCTGATGACTGCTGCTCCTCCACAGGTTCACATCGTCAACAAGAAGCTGAACCTCAGCAGCGTGATGTCAAAGTGCGGCTCCAAGGACAACATCCACCACAAAGCAGGTAACATGTCTGTCACACCTGTGCAGGTGAGGCTGAGGTTGTGATGTCACGTGTCCTCTGTCCACATTACTGCTGCTCTGCTCTGCAGGAGGAGGACACGTGGAGATCAAGTCAGAGAAGGTGGATTTCACAGCGGTCCAGTCTAAAGTCGGGTCTCTGGACAATGTCACGCATGTTCCAGGAGGCGGGAACAAGACGGTACATGCTAACATCAACATGTTAACATACGAATGCTAACATCAATTTTGCTTACATCAACATGCTAACATCAGCATGATAACATCACCATGTTAACATCGGTATGCTAACATCACCATGCTAACATCACCATGCTAACATTCGAATGCTAACATCAATTTGCTCACATCAACATGCTAACATCAGCATGCTAACATCACCATGTTAACATCACCATGCTAACATCACCATGCTAACATCAACATGCTAACATTCAAATGCTAACATCAATTTGCTCACATCAACATGCTAACATCACATATAACATCACCATTTAACATCATGCTAACATCACCATGCTAACATCACCATGCTAACATCAACATTCTAACCCCAACATTCTAACTTTACCCTTTCTAACATCAATATTCTAACACCAACATCCAACATCAGCCTTGCTAACATCAACATGCTAACATCAGCATGATAACATCACCATGTTAACATCGGTATGCTAACATCACCATGCTAACATCACCATGCTAACATCACCATGCTAACATCAACATGCTAACACCAACATGCTAACATTAACCTTGCTAACATCAACATTCTAACACCAACATGCCAACATCAGCCTTGCTAACATCAACATGCTAACATCAGCCTTGCTAGCACCTATAGATATAAACACTAGATGCCGCCTTTGGACCCGTAGCGTACGTCGGCTCGGCCGCCATCTTGGACAGGGCTTTCTTACAGCAGTGAGGTCCGTATCTGTGGTTTGGTCGCGTTTCTTTGACTTCATGCTGAAAGATCGTTCAGCCTCTGCAGCTCATTTCAGACCAGAACACTTGGACAGAACTGGACAGTCAACTCGTTTGAAAGGACTGAAACAATCTAGTTTTACTTTTCCTCATCATTTTTGCAAACTTTGTATCATAATTTCTCACATGATCAAAATATTTCAGTGCCACTAAATGATTATAAAAAAAACAGAAAGTTTTCCTTTCTGAATTCATCCTCATTAAACATTTAAAACTTCATTAGTGTCACATCCTTGATGTTAAACATCACATGAATGAGTTATTCTTAAGTACCTGAATAATGTAGAATATTATTTATTTATCTAGGCTTCAGAGAAATAAAAACCTGATAAAGACCCTGCGAAAAACTGAATTATTACACCTGGTAGCTAAAATCAGCTCATTTACCTGAAGCAGAACTGGATGATGGACATGAAGAGAATCAATATATTCTGTTGTTACGTAACATTCAACCCGATTTTAATGTGTTCAATTTGTAGTTTTTACTACAACAGAAAATTAATGAATAAAGGTTTTACGTGTTTGGTTTTGGTAGTATTTATTACTTTTTTAAAATCAAGGATATTTGTGAGTTTTGCTCTGGTTGATGATTTGAATTATAGCTTATTTCTTTATTCATTATATTTGTGCTTCACTACCATTTATATGTATAGATAGATAGATAAAGAGAGAGAGATTGGGATTTTTTTCCCAAATAATATAAAAAAAAAGCAGCCTGATCAACGCTATGTATGAGACACATGGCGTTGGTCATGCTGGTGTACCAGGCTATGAAATCACTATGTTTGCATGTGGGTGTGTGTCTAAATATGTGTGTATGTAAATGACATAATTTATGCTTTTTCATAAATGTCAGATATTAATAAACCATTAACAAATTAATAATAATAAATTAATAAACCAGTCAGAGTATTTAATCAGAGATAGATCTCTGCCTACATTGATTAATGCAATGAGGAGACGCGGATCCTCATTGGAGACCATGCTAACAGCTGGTGGTGAGGGGCCTCAGATGGTGGGTAGATGCTGGTCTAGCCTAGCTAGTCTGCTGGTGGAGTCCCCTGTCCCCTGTCCCCTGTCCACTGTGGGCACTGCGACATGTCCCAGGAGAGGCTGGGATTCCTGCAGAACACTGCTTAGGGACAGATGCGCCACTGCAACATTGGGGACATCAGGGACATCAGGGACATGTCTCTGGACTGGCAAACCAGACTGGTGGTCCCCTTCTTCAACAAGGGTCCTGGACGCCTCACTGGACAGAATGTCCTGCACCTCCCACCAGGAGGAGACCTGGGACATGCTGGAGGGGGAGGTGTCTCACAGCTGGACTGGAGACACCTTACAATGGATGGATGGATGGATGGATGGATGGATGGATGAATAGATGGAGGAGTAGCTGGATGGATGGATGGATGGATGGATGGATGGATGGATGGATGGACGGATGAACAGATGGAGGAGTAGATGGATGGATGGATGGATGAACAGATGGAGGAGTAGATGGATGGATGGATGGATGGATGAATGAACAGATGGAGGAGTAGATGGATGGATGGATGGATGGATGGATGGATGAACAGATGGATGAACAGATGAATGGACAGATGGATGGACGGATGGATGGATGGATGGATGGATGAACAGATGGAGGAGTAGATGGATGGACGGATGGATGGATGGATGGATGGATGGATGGATGGATGGATGAACAGATGGAGGAGTAGATGGATGGATGGATGGATGGATGGATGGATGGATGAACAGATGGATGAACAGATGAATGGATGAACAGATGGATGGACAGATGGATGGACGGATGGATGGATGGATGGATGGATGGATGGATGGATGGATGGATGGATGGATGGATGGATGGATGGATGGATGGATGGATGAACAGATGGAGGAGTAGATGGATGGATGGATGGATGACATCATCATGACTTCATGGTTCCTGACATCACCTGCTGTGTTGTTGTTTGTTTGATTACAGATTGAAAATCACAAACTGACCTTCAGAGAGAGCGCCAAAGCTCGAACGGACCATGGTGCTGACATCATCATCCAGGCTGACTCCTCCCCTCATCGCCTTAGCAACGCATCCTCCCCTGGAAGCCTTACTGCTGCTGAAGCTCCGCCCCTTGACAACCTGGCAGACCAGGTGAGTTCCGTCTCTTCTAAACAAAAACAAACAATCCACATGCTGCAACATTGTCCTTCTTCTTGCAGGTGTCCGCCTCCCTCGCCAAGCAAAGCCTGTGATTGGATGATCCTGTGCCTGTAAACCCCGCCCCTTTCTGTAACCAAGGATACCGTTAAGAGAAGAAAGAGCAAATTGATCTCTTGTCTTTCTTCAATTTCACGAATCTAAAAAACGATTGGAGGGTTTTTATGATGAAGAGATTTGCATTGACCAATCACAGCTCAGTCAGCCAGATGAGCCCGACCAGGTGTTCAGGAGACCTCAGGTTCCCCCAGACATCCATGACCATCAGGTTTCTGAAGACGTGTAAGAACAGATCCAAGAGCCGAGGTCCAGGACTACCTTCAGTCCACCTGTGGAGGTCCAGGACTACCTTTAGTCCACCTTTGGAGGTCCAAGATTACCTTCAGACCACCTGAGGAGGTCCAGGACTACCTTCAGTCCACCTGAGGAGGTCCAGGACTACCTTCAGTCCACCTGTGGAGGTCCAGGACTACCTTCAGTCCACCTGAGGAGGTCCAGGACTACCTTCAGTCCACCTGAGGAGGTCCAGGATTATCTTCAGTCCACCTGTGGTCCAGTTCCACCTGAGGAGGTCCAGGACTACCTTCAGTCCACCTGTGGAGGTCCAGGACTACCTTCAGTCCACCTGTGGAGGTCCAGGATGACCTTCAGTCCACCTGTGGAGGTCCAGGACTACCTTCAGTCCACCTGTGGAGGTCCAGGACAACCTTCAGTCCACCTGAGGAGGTCCAGGATTACCTTCAGTCCACCTGTGGAGGTCCAGGATGACCTTCAGTCCACCTGAGGAGGTCCAGGATGACCTTCAGTCCACCTGTGGAGGTTCAGGATGACATTCAGTCCACCTGTGGAGGTCCAGGACTACCTTCAGTCCACCTGTGGAGGTCCAGGACAACCTTCAGTCCACCTGAGGAGGTCCAAGATTACCTTCAGTCCACCTGTGGAGGTCCAGGATGACCTTCAGTCCACCTGAGGAGGTCCAGGATGACCTTCAGTCCACCTGTGGAGGTTCAGGATGACATTCAGTCCACCTGTGGAGGTCCAGGACTACCTTCAGTCCACCTGAGGAGGTCCAGGACGACCTTCAGTCCACCTGAGGAGGTCCGAGATGACATTCAGTCCACCTGTGGAGGTTCAGGATGACCTTCAGTCCACCTGTGGAGGTCCAGGATGACCTTCAGTCCACCTGAGGAGGTCCAGGACTACCTTCAGTCCACCTGTGGAGGTCCAGGACTACCTTCAGTCCACCTGTGGAGGTCCAGGACTACCTTCAGTCCACCTGAGGAGGTCCAGGATGACCTTCAGTCCACCTGAGGAGGTCCCGTGGAGGGATGACATTCAGTCCACCTTTGGAGGTTCAGGATGACATTCAGTCCACCTGTGGAGGTCCAGGACTACCTTCAGTCCACCTGAGGAGGTCCAGGATGACCTTCAGTCCACCTGAGGAGGTCCGAGATGACATTCAGTCCACCTTTGGAGGTTCAGGATGACATTCAGTCCACCTGTGGAGGTCCGAGATGACATTCAGTCCACCTTTGGAGGTTCAGGATGACATTCAGTCCACCTGTGGAGGTCCAGGACTACCTTCAGTCCACCTTTGGAGGTCCAGGACTACCTTCAGTTCACCTTTGGAGGTCCAGGACTACCTTCAGTCCACCTGAGGAGGTCCAGGACTACCTTCAGTCCACCTGAGGAGGTCCAAGATTACCTTCAGTCCACCTGTGGAGGTTCAGGATGACATTCAGTCCACCTGTGGAGGTCCGGGATGACCTTCAGTCCACCTGTGGAGGTTCAGGATGACATTCAGTCCACCTGTGGAGGTCCGGGATGACCTTCAGTCCACCTGTGGAGGTTCAGGATGACATTCAGTCCACCTGTGGAGGTTCAGGATGACATTCAGTCCACCTTTGGAGGTCCAGGACTACCTTCAGTCCACCTACGGAGGTCCAGGACTACCTTCAGTCCACCTGTGGAGGTTCAGGATGACATCCAGTCCACCTGTGGAGGTCCAGGACTACCTTCAGTCCACCTGAGGAGGTCTAGGACTATCTTCAGTCCACCTGAGGAGGTCCAGGACTACCTTCAGACCACCTGTGGAGGTTCAGGATGACATTCAGTCCACCTGTGGAGGTCCAAGATTACCTTCAGACCACCTGTGGAGGTCCAAGATTACCTTCAGTCCACCTGCGGAGGTTCAGGATGACATTCAGTCCACCTGTGGAGGTCCAGGATGACATTCAGTCCACCTGAGGAGGTCCAGGACTACCTTCAGACCACCTGTGGAGGTCCAGGATGACATTCAGTCCACCTGAGGAGGTTCAGGATGACATTCAGACCACCTGTGGAGGTCCAGGATGACATTCAGTCCACCTGAGGAGGTCCAGGACTACCTTCAGACCACCTGTGGAGGTCCAGGATGACATTCAGTCCACCTGAGGAGGTCCAAGATTACCTTCAGACCACCTGTGGAGGTCCAGGATGACATTCAGTCCACCTGTGGAGGTTCAGGATGACATTCAGTCCACCTGAGGAGGTCCAGGACTACCTTCAGTCCACCTGAGGAGGTCCAAGATTACCTTCAGACCACCTGTGGAGGTCCAGGATGACATTCAGTCCACCTGAGGAGGTCCAGGACTACCTTCAGTCCACCTGAGGAGGTCCAAGATTACCTTCAGTCCACCTGAGGAGGTCCAGGATGACCTTCAGTCCACCTGAGGAGGTCCAGGATGACATTCAGTCCACCTGAGGAGGTCCAGGACTACCTTCAGTCCACCTGAGGAGGTCCAGGACTATCTTCAGTCCACCTTTGGAGGTCCAAGATTACCTTCAGACCACCTGAGGAGGTCCAGGATGACCTTCAGTCCACCTGTGGAGGCGTTCAGGGAAGGGTGACCAGACGTTCAGCTCCTGGGGTCTGAGCCAGGTCTTCATCAGGTCCAACATCACCACTGTCTACGTCTTCCTGATCCAGAACTGCTGCGATGAACTGGAAAGTGGTGATTCTGGTTCCCGACTTGGGTCCTGGTGGACCAGATCCAAAGTTCCCCCAGAGGTTCTGATGAAGAAGAATTTCTGGATGTTTCCTGACAGTAGAGGAACCTGAACTAGTGATGTCATGCTAACCGCTAACTAGCGATGTCATGCTAACTGCTAACTAGCGATGTCATGCTAACAGCTAACTTGGTCCGATCTCTCCAATCATGAAAGACCACCAACTGATCCACATCTCCTCTGTCTGACTGAAGAACCCGATCCAGAAACCCAAACAGCCATGAAAATACCCAGAATGCCATTTGTGCCAAAGCTGTCCTTTCTCTGCCTGTTGGCTGTCAAAGTGCTTTGTATCAATAAAGTTTGTCTCTGACCTGTTTGTTGTTGACTTTCTGAGACGTTTGTGTCACATAGTTTTTTCATTTTGGTAAAAAATGGCAAAGATACGACGATAATAAAGACCTACGCAACCTTATTATTGCAAACACATTAAAGGCATTGGTTCCAGGTGATTCCAGGTGATTCCAGGTGATTCCAGGTGCATTTGTAAACTTCTGAAAGTTCCAGTGAGCACCATTGGGACCATCATCCGGAAGTGGAAAGAACACGGCATGGTCATAAAGCGGCCACGGCCAGGTGCTCCTCACAAGATTTCAGACAGAGGAGTCAGAACAATCATCAGAAAGGTTCTCCAACAGGTTAGTTCCACCACTGCGGTCCTCGTCAAAAGGTTCTCCAACAGGCTAGTTCCACCACTGCGGTCCTCGTCAAAAGGTTCTCCAACAGGTTAGTTCCACCGCTGCGGTCCTCGTCAAAAGGTTCTCCAACAGGCTAGTTCCACCGCTGCGGTCCTCGTCAAAAGGTTCTCCAACAGGCTAGTTCCACCGCTGCGGTCCTCGTCAAAAGGTTCTCCAACAGGCTAGTTCCACCGCTGCGGTCCTCGTCAAAAGGTTCTCCAACAGGTTAGTTCCACCGCTGCGGTCCTCGTCAAAAGGTTCTCCAACAGGCTAGTTCCACCGCTGCGGTCCTCGTCAAAAGGTTCTCCAACAGGCTAGTTCCACCACTGCGGTCCTCGTCAAAAGGTTCTCCAACAGGCTAGTTCCACCGCTGCGGTCCTCGTCAAAAGGTTCTCCAACAGGTTAGTTCCACCGCTGCGGTCCTCGTCAAAAGGTTCTCCAACAGGTTAGTTCCACCGCTGCGGTCCTCGTCAAAAGGTTCTCCAACAGGTTAGTTCCACCGCTGCGGTCCTCGTCAAAAGGTTCTCCAACAGGTTAGTTCCACCACTGCGGTCCTCGTCAAAAGGTTCTCCAACAGGCTAGTTCCACCACTGCGGTCCTCGTCAAAAGGTTCTCCAACAGGCTAGTTCCACCGCTGCGGTCCTCGTCAAAAGGTTCTCCAACAGGTTAGTTCCACCACTGCGGTCCTCGTCAAAAGGTTCTCCAACAGGTTAGTTCCACCACTGCGGTCCTCGTCAAAAGGTTCAACAGGCTAGTTCCACCGCTGCGGTCCTCGTCAAAAGGTTCTCCAACAGGTTTGTTCCACCGCTGCGGTCCTCGTCAAAAGGTTCTCCAACAGGCTAGTTCCACCGCTGCGGTCCTCGTCAAAAGGTTCTCCAACAGGTTAGTTCCACCACTGCGATCCTCGTCAAAAGGTTCTCCAACAGGCTAGTTCCACCGCTGCGGTCCTCGTCAAAAGGTTCTCCAACAGGTTAGTTCCACTGCTGCGATCCTCGTCAAAAGGTTCTCCAACAGGTTAGTTCCACCGCTGCGGTCCTCGTCAAAAGGTTCTCCAACAGGTTAGTTCCACCGCTGCGATCCTCGTCAAAAGGTTCTCCAACAGGTTAGTTCCACGGCTGCGGTCCTCGTCAAAAGGTTCTCCAACAGGTTAGTTCCACCGCTGCGGTCCTCGTCAAAAGGTTCTCCAACAGGTTAGTTCCACGGCTGCGGTCCTCGTCAAAAGGTTCTCCAACAGGTTAGTTCCACGGCTGCGGTCCTCGTCAAAAGGTTCTCCAACAGGTTAGTTCCAGCACTGCGGTCCTCGTCAAAAGGTTCTCCAACAGGCTAGTTCCACCACTGCGGTCCTCGTCAAAAGGTTCTCCAACAGGTTAGTTCCACCGCTGCGGTCCTCGTCAAAAGGTTCTCCAACAGGTTAGTTCCACCGCTGCGGTCCTCGTCAAAAGGTTCTCCAACAGGCTAGTTCCACGGCTGCGGTCCTCGTCAAAAGGTTCTCCAACAGGTTAGTTCCACCACTGCGGTCCTCGTCAAAAGGTTCAACAGGCTAGTTCCACCGCTGCGGTCCTCGTCAAAAGGTTCTCCAACAGGCTAGTTCCACCGCTGCGGCCCTCGTCAAAAGGTTCTCCAACAGGTTTGTTCCACCGCTGCAATCCTCGTCAAAAGGTTCTCCAACAGGCTAGTTCCACCGCTGAGGTCCTCGTCAAAAGGTTCTCCAACAGGTTAGTTCCACCGCTGCGATCCTCGTCAAAAGGTTCTCCAACAGGTTAGTTCCACCACTGCGGTCCTCGTCAAAAGGTTCTCCAACAGGTTAGTTCCAGCACTGCGGTCCTCGTCAAAAGGTTCTCCAACAGGCTAGTTCCACCACTGCGGTCCTCGTCAAAAGGTTCTCCAACAGGCTAGTTCCACCGCTGCGATCCTCGTTAAAAGGTTCTCCAACAGGTTAGTTCCACCGCTGCGGTCCTCGTCAAAAGGTTCTCCAACAGGTTAGTTCCACCGCTGCGGTCCTCGTCAAAAGGTTCTCCAACAGGCTAGTTCCACCGCTGCGGTCCTCGTCAAAAGGTTCTCCAACAGGCTAGTTCCACCACTGCGGTCCTCGTCAAAAGGTTCTCCAACAGGCTAGTTCCACCGCTGCGGTCCTCGTCAAAAGGTTCTCCAACAGGTTAGTTCCACCGCTGCGGTCCTCGTCAAAAGGTTCTCCAACAGGTTAGTTCCACCGCTGCGGTCCTCGTCAAAAGGTTCTCCAACAGGTTAGTTCCACCGCTGCGGTCCTCGTCAAAAGGTTCTCCAACAGGTTAGTTCCACCACTGCGGTCCTCGTCAAAAGGTTCTCCAACAGGCTAGTTCCACCACTGCGGTCCTCGTCAAAAGGTTCTCCAACAGGCTAGTTCCACCGCTGCGGTCCTCGTCAAAAGGTTCTCCAACAGGTTAGTTCCACCACTGCGGTCCTCGTCAAAAGGTTCTCCAACAGGTTAGTTCCACCACTGCGGTCCTCGTCAAAAGGTTCAACAGGCTAGTTCCACCGCTGCGGTCCTCGTCAAAAGGTTCTCCAACAGGTTTGTTCCACCGCTGCGGTCCTCGTCAAAAGGTTCTCCAACAGGCTAGTTCCACCGCTGCGGTCCTCGTCAAAAGGTTCTCCAACAGGTTAGTTCCACCACTGCGATCCTCGTCAAAAGGTTCTCCAACAGGCTAGTTCCACCGCTGCGGTCCTCGTCAAAAGGTTCTCCAACAGGTTAGTTCCACTGCTGCGATCCTCGTCAAAAGGTTCTCCAACAGGTTAGTTCCACCGCTGCGGTCCTCGTCAAAAGGTTCTCCAACAGGTTAGTTCCACCGCTGCGATCCTCGTCAAAAGGTTCTCCAACAGGTTAGTTCCACGGCTGCGGTCCTCGTCAAAAGGTTCTCCAACAGGTTAGTTCCACCGCTGCGGTCCTCGTCAAAAGGTTCTCCAACAGGTTAGTTCCACGGCTGCGGTCCTCGTCAAAAGGTTCTCCAACAGGTTAGTTCCACGACTGCGGTCCTCGTCAAAAGGTTCTCCAACAGGTTAGTTCCAGCACTGCGGTCCTCGTCAAAAGGTTCTCCAACAGGCTAGTTCCACCACTGCGGTCCTCGTCAAAAGGTTCTCCAACAGGTTAGTTCCACCGCTGCGGTCCTCGTCAAAAGGTTCTCCAACAGGTTAGTTCCACCGCTGCGGTCCTCGTCAAAAGGTTCTCCAACAGGCTAGTTCCACGGCTGCGGTCCTCGTCAAAAGGTTCTCCAACAGGTTAGTTCCACCACTGCGGTCCTCGTCAAAAGGTTCAACAGGCTAGTTCCACCGCTGCGGTCCTCGTCAAAAGGTTCTCCAACAGGCTAGTTCCACCGCTGCGGCCCTCGTCAAAAGGTTCTCCAACAGGTTTGTTCCACCGCTGCAATCCTCGTCAAAAGGTTCTCCAACAGGCTAGTTCCACCGCTGAGGTCCTCGTCAAAAGGTTCTCCAACAGGTTAGTTCCACCGCTGCGATCCTCGTCAAAAGGTTCTCCAACAGGTTAGTTCCACCACTGCGGTCCTCGTCAAAAGGTTCTCCAACAGGTTAGTTCCAGCACTGCGGTCCTCGTCAAAAGGTTCTCCAACAGGCTAGTTCCACCACTGCGGTCCTCGTCAAAAGGTTCTCCAACAGGCTAGTTCCACCGCTGCGATCCTCGTTAAAAGGTTCTCCAACAGGTTAGTTCCACCGCTGCGGTCCTCGTCAAAAGGTTCTCCAACAGGTTAGTTCCACCGCTGCGGTCCTCATCAAAAGGTTCTCCAACAGGTTAGTTCCACCGCTGCGATCCTCGTCAAAAGGTTCTCCAACAGGTTAGTTCCACCGCTGCGGTCCTCATCAAAAGGTTCTCCAACAGGTTAGTTCCACCGCTGCGATCCTCGTCAAAAGGTTCTCCAACAGGTTAGTTCCAGCACTGCGGTCCTCGTCAAAAGGTTCTCCAACAGGCTAGTTCCACCGCTGCGGTCCTCGTCAAAAGGTTCTCCAACAGGCTAGTTCCACCACTGCGGTCCTCGTCAAAAGGTTCTCCAACAGGTTAGTTCCACGGCTGCGGTCCTCGTCAAAAGGTTCTCCAACAGGTTAGTTCCACCGCTGCGGTCCTCGTCAAAGGTTCTCCAACAGGTTAGTTCCACCGCTGCAGTCCTCGTCAAAAGGTTCTCCAACAGGTTAGTTCCACCGCTGCGGTCCTCGTCAAAAGGTTCTCCAACAGGCTAGTTCCACCGCTGCGGCCCTCGTCAAAAGGTTCTCCAACAGGTTTGTTCCACCGCTGCGGTCCTCGTCAAAAGGTTCTCCAACAGGTTAGTTCCACCGCTGCGGTCTTCGTCAAAAGGTTCTCCAACAGGTTAGTTCCACGGCTGCGGTCCTCGTCAAAAGGTTCTCCAACAGGTTAGTTCCAGCACTGCGGTCCTCGTCAAAAGGTTCTCCAACAGGTTAGTTCCACCGCTGCAATCCTCGTCAAAAGGTTCTCCAACAGGTTAGTTCCAGCACTGCGGTCCTCGTCAAAAGGTTCTCCAACAGGCTAGTTCCACCGCTGCGGTCCTCGTCAAAAGGTTCTCCAACAGGTTAGTTCCACCCGCTACGGTCCTCGTCAAAAGGTTCTCCAACAGGCTGGTTCCACCGCTGCGATCCTCGTCAAAGGTTCTCCAACAGGTTAGTTCCACCACTGCGGTCCTCGTCAAAAGGTTCTCCAACAGGCTAGTTCCACCGCTGCGGTCCTCGTCAAAAGGTTCTCCAACAGGCTAGTTCCACCGCTGAGGTCCTCGTCAAAAGGTTCTCCAACAGGTTAGTTCCACCGCTGCGATCCTCGTCAAAAGGTTCTCCAACAGGTTAGTTCCACCACTGCGGTCCTCGTCAAAAGGTTCTCCAACAGGCTAGTTCCACCGCTGCGATCCTCGTCAAAAGGTTCTCCAACAGGTTAGTTCCACCACTGCGGTCCTCGTCAAAAGGTTCTCCAACAGGTTAGTTCCACCACTGCGGTCCTCGTCAAAGGTTCTCCAACAGGTTAGTTCCACCACTGCGGTCCTCGTCAAAAGGTTCTCCAACAGGCTAGTTCCACCGCTGCGATCCTCGTCAAAAAGGTTCTCCAACAGGTTAGTTCCACCACTGCGGTCCTCGTCAAAAGGTTCTCCAACAGGTTAGTTCCACCACTGCGGTCCTCGTCAAAAGGTTCAACAGGCTAGTTCCACCGCTGCGGTCCTCGTCAAAAGGTTCTCCAACAGGTTTGTTCCACCGCTGCGGTCCTCGTCAAAAGGTTCTCCAACAGGCTAGTTCCACCGCTGCGGTCCTCGTCAAAAGGTTCTCCAACAGGTTAGTTCCACCACTGCGATCCTCGTCAAAAGGTTCTCCAACAGGCTAGTTCCACCGCTGCGATCCTCGTCAAAAGGTTCTCCAACAGGCTAGTTCCACCGCTGCGATCCTCGTCAAAAGGTTCTCCAACAGGCTAGTTCCACCACTGCGGTCCTCGTCAAAAGGTTCTCCAACAGGTTAGTTCCACTGCTGCGATCCTCGTCAAAGGTTCTCCAACAGGTTAGTTCCACCGCTGCGGTCCTCGTCAAAAGGTTCTCCAACAGGTTAGTTCCACTGCTGCGATCCTCGTCAAAAGGTTCTCCAACAGGTTAGTTCCACGGCTGCGGTCCTCGTCAAAAGGTTCTCCAACAGGTTAGTTCCACCGCTGCGGTCCTCGTCAAAAGGTTCTCCAACAGGTTAGTTCCACGGCTGCGGTCCTCGTCAAAAGGTTCTCCAACAGGTTAGTTCCACGGCTGCGGTCCTCGTCAAAAGGTTCTCCAACAGGTTAGTTCCAGCACTGCGATCCTCGTCAAAAGGTTCTCCAACAGGCTAGTTCCACCACTGCGGTCCTCGTCAAAAGGTTCTCCAACAGGCTAGTTCCACCACTGCGGTCCTCGTCAAAAGGTTCTCCAACAGGTTAGTTCCACCGCTGCGGTCCTCGTCAAAAGGTTCTCCAACAGGTTAGTTCCACCGCTGCGGTCCTCGTCAAAAGGTTCTCCAACAGGCTAGTTCCACGGCTGCGGTCCTCGTCAAAAGGTTCTCCAACAGGTTAATTCCACCACTGCGGTCCTCGTCAAAAGGTTCAACAGGCTAGTTCCACCGCTGCGGTCCTCGTCAAAAGGTTCTCCAACAGGTTAGTTCCACCACTGCGGTCCTCGTCAAAAGGTTCTCCAACAGGTTAGTTCCACCGCTGCGGCCCTCGTCAAAAGGTTCTCCAACAGGTTTGTTCCACCGCTGCAATCCTCGTCAAAAGGTTCTCCAACAGGCTAGTTCCACCGCTGAGGTCCTCGTCAAAAGGTTCTCCAACAGGTTAGTTCCACCGCTGCGATCCTCGTCAAAAGGTTCTCCAACAGGTTAGTTCCACCACTGCGGTCCTCGTCAAAAGGTTCTCCAACAGGTTAGTTCCAGCACTGCGGTCCTCGTCAAAAGGTTCTCCAACAGGCTAGTTCCACCACTGCGGTCCTCGTCAAAAGGTTCTCCAACAGGCTAGTTCCACCACTGCGATCCTCGTTAAAAGGTTCTCCAACAGGTTAGTTCCACCGCTGCGGTCCTCGTCAAAAGGTTCTCCAACAGGTTAGTTCCACCGCTGCGATCCTCGTCAAAAGGTTCTCCAACAGGTTAGTTCCACCGCTGCGGTCCTCATCAAAAGGTTCTCCAACAGGTTAGTTCCACCGCTGCGATCCTCGTCAAAAGGTTCTCCAACAGGTTAGTTCCAGCACTGCGGTCCTCGTCAAAAGGTTCTCCAACAGGCTAGTTCCACCGCTGCGGTCCTCGTCAAAAGGTTCTCCAACAGGCTAGTTCCACCACTGCGGTCCTCGTCAAAAGGTTCTCCAACAGGTTAGTTCCACGGCTGCGGTCCTCGTCAAAAGGTTCTCCAACAGGTTAGTTCCACCGCTGCGGTCCTCGTCAAAAGGTTCTCCAACAGGTTAGTTCCACCGCTGCGGTCCTCGTCAAAAGGTTCTCCAACAGGTTAGTTCCACCGCTGCGGTCCTCGTCAAAAGGTTCTCCAACAGGCTAGTTCCACCGCTGCGGCCCTCGTCAAAAGGTTCTCCAACAGGTTTGTTCCACCGCTGCGGTCCTCGTCAAAAGGTTCTCCAACAGGTTAGTTCCACCGCTGCGGTCCTCGTCAAAAGGTTCTCCAACAGGTTAGTTCCACGGCTGCGGTCCTCGTCAAAAGGTTCTCCAACAGGTTAGTTCCAGCACTGCGGTCCTCGTCAAAAGGTTCTCCAACAGGTTAGTTCCACCGCTGCGATCCTCGTCAAAAGGTTCTCCAACAGGTTAGTTCCACCACTGCGGTCCTCGTCAAAAGGTTCTCCAACAGGCTAGTTCCACCGCTGCGATCCTCGTCAAAAGGTTCTCCAACAGGTTAGTTCCACCACTGCGGTCCTCGTCAAAAGGTTCTCCAACAGGCTAGTTCCACCGCTGCGGTCCTCGTCAAAAGGTTCTCCAACAGGCTAGTTCCACCGCTGAGGTCCTCGTCAAAAGGTTCTCCAACAGGCTAGTTCCACCGCTGCGATCCCCGTCAAAAGGTTCTCCAACAGGTTAGTTCCACCGCTGCGGTCCTCGTCAAAAGGTTCTCCAACAGGTTAGTTCCACCGCTGCGGTCCTCGTCAAAAGGTTCTCCAACAGGTTAGTTCCACCGCTGCGGTCCTCGTCAAAAGGTTCTCCAACAGGCTAGTTCCACCGCTGCGGTCCTCGTCAAAAGGTTCTCCAACAGGTTAGTTCCACCGCTGCGATCCTCGTCAAAAGGTTCTCCAACAGGTTAGTTCCAGCACTGCGGTCCTCGTCAAAAGGTTCTCCAACAGGCTAGTTCCACCGCTGCAATCCTCGTCAAAAGGTTCTCCAACAGGCTAGTTCCACCACTGCGGTCCTCGTCAAAAGGTTCTCCAACAGGTTAGTTCCACCACTGCGATCCTCGTCAAAAGGTTCTCCAACAGGTTAGTTCCACCGCTGCGGTCCTCGTCAAAAGGTTCTCCAACAGGTTAGTTCCACCGCTGCGGTCCTCGTCAAAAGGTTCTCCAACAGGTTAGTTCCACCGCTGCGGTCCTCGTCAAAAGGTTCTCCAACAGGTTAGTTCCACCGCTGCGATCCTCGTCAAAAGGTTCTCCAACAGGCTAGTTCCACCGCTGCGGTCCTCGTCAAAAGGTTCTCCAACAGGCTAGTTCCACCGCTGCGGTCCTCGTCAAAAGGTTCTCCAACAGGCTAGTTCCACCGCTGCGGTCCTCGTCAAAAGGTTCTCCAACAGGTTAGTTCCACCACTGCGGTCCTCGTCAAAAGGTTCTCCAACAGGTTAGTTCCACCGCTGCGATTCTCGTCAAAAGGTTCTCCAACAGGCTAGTTCCACCGCTGCGGTCCTCGTCAAAAGGTTCTCCAACAGGCTAGTTCCACCGCTGCGGTCCTCGTCAAAAGGTTCTCCAACAGGTTAGTTCCACCGCTGCGGTCCTCGTCAAAAGGTTCTCCAACAGGTTAGTTCCACCACTGCGGTCCTCGTCAAAAGGTTCTCCAACAGGCTAGTTCCACCACTGCGATCCTCGTCAAAAGGTTCTCCAACAGGCTAGTTCCACCGCTGCGATCCTCGTCAAAAGGTTCTCCAACAGGCTAGTTCCACCGCTGCGATCCTCGTCAAAAGGTTCTCCAACAGGCTAGTTCCACAGCTGCGATCCTCGTCAAAAGGTTCTCCAACAGGCTTGTTCCACCGCTGCGGTCCTCGACAAAAGGTTCTCCAACAGGTTAGTTCCACCGCTGCGATCCTCGTCAAAAGGTTCTCCAACAGGTTAGTTCCACCGCTGCAGAACGTTGGACAGAAACAAACACACCCTACTGTCTGTGACAACGTTGGACACGCGCACCTGCCCCCCTCCTTGCCCTCCTCCGCACCTTTGCAGATGCAGAGCGAGATCGAAAAGGCAAAAATAAAGCTGAGGAGTCTTAAAAAGAAAGAAAAAAGCAGAGGCCAGAGATGCTGCAAAGTTCTGGAAGATAAGCGACATGTTTGTCAGTGAATGAGCAGGTGAGACAACAGATCATCCAGCACCACTAGCTTAATAAGTAGGAGCTGATGGATAAAACTAACTGGATAAAACAAAAGTTTAAAGTTGTAACAAAGGATATTACAAATTCTAGAAGATGGTTAACTACATAAAGCAATATAATTAATGATATGAATGCTGAATTCTTTAGGCTGTATATTTTATTTAAAATCCCATTAAGATTAAAAACATTTGTTGTTATATAGCATATATAGCCATTGCATAAATAGTAAATTACTGAATCTTAATAGCTGGAATTATGGGTAACTTCTGAACTTTTCTTACAAAGATGGAAAAGGGAGCAGTGTCTGCCTGTAAGCAGCTGCAAGAGGACTGCAGTCAGCAGTGGTGGACAGCAGCAGTCAGGAATCAGACCAGGAACCTCCAGGTACAATTTAAGTACAAACTAAACATGCAGGTGATGCTTTTAGATTAATATTTTACTTATGATACTCAGTATGCAATTAACTTTACAGGTGTAGATTATTTAAAGTGTTACTGTCATTCTGCAGAGGAACAACATACACTGAGTGACTATGGTTGACACAGTAGTCTAATTTCTAACTAGTCTGGTACCTGTTAGATTAAAAATAGGATTAGTCTCAAGTTAAGGTGGACAGTGGTTTAACCTATTTTATTTGATATGTGTGGTAAGTGCTTTGGCAAACAAATAAAAATGGAAGTGAGGAAACTCAGCGTGTTCTTTCTCACAACAGAGAAAAAACTTGAGTGATGTTGAAGTTATTGTTCTGATGCTCTCTCTCCTGAATGAGTACTTAACCTGAAAATAAATGTAGCCTATAACTTGTCATCTATTGCATGACGTGTCTGATATGTTACATTATGCTGTCATGAATGTGTACAAGACTGAGAAAGATGTAGTGAGGCATCTGTCTGTCAGAGAGGATCTGTGATTCTAGCTGTAGTGAGACATCTGTCTGTCAGAGACGACCTGTGATTCTAGCTGTAGTGAGGGATCTGTCTGTCAGAGAGGATCTGTGATTTTAGCTGTAGTGAGACATCTGTATGTCAGAGAGGATCTGTGAATCTAGCTGTAGTGAGGCATCTGTATGTTAGAGAGGATCTGTGAATCTAGCTGTAGTGAGGCATCTGTATGTCAGAGAGGATCTGTGAATCTAGCTGTAGTGAGGCATCTGTATGTTAGAGAGGATCTGTGAATCTAGCTGTTGTGAGGCATCTGTCTGTCAGAGAGGATCTGTGATTCTAGCTGTAGTGAGACATCTGTCTGTCAGAGAGGATCTGTGATTCTCGTTCTAGTGAGACATCTGTCTGTCAGAGAGGATCTGTGAATCTAGCTGTTGTGAGGCATCTGTCTGTCAGAGAGGATCTGTGATTCTCGTTCTAGTGAGACATCTGTCTGTCAGAGAGGATCTGTGATTTAAGCTGTAGTGAGACATCTGTCTGTCAGAGAGGATCTGTGATTTAAGCTGCAGTCAAGCATCTGTCTTTAAGAGAGGATCTGTGATTCTCGTTCTAGTGAGACATCTGTCTGTCAGAGAGGATCTGTGATTTAAGCTGTAGTGAGACATCTGTATGTCAGAGAGGATCTGTGATTTAAGCTGTAGTCAAGCATCTGTCCGAGAGGATTTGTGATTCTCGTTGTAGTGAGACATCTGTCTGTCAGAGAGGATCTGTGATTTAAGCTGTAGTGAGGCATCTGTCTGTCAGAGAGGATCTGTGATTCTAGTTGTAGTGAGACATCTGTCTGTCAGAGAGGATCTGTGATTTAAGCTGTAGTGAGACATCTGTCTGTCAGAGAGGATCTGTGATTCTAGTAGTAGTGAGACATCTGTCTGTCAGAGAGGATCTGTGATTCTAGTAGTAGTGAGGCATCTGTCTGTCAGAGAGGATCTGTGATTCTAGCTGTAGTGAGGCATCTGTCTGTCAGAGAGGATCTGTGATTCTAGTTGTAGTGAGGCATCTGTCTGTCAGAGAGGATCTGTGATTTAAGCTGTAGTGAGACATCTGTCTGTCAGAGAGGATCTGTGATTCTAGTTGTAGTGAGGCATCTGTCTGTCAGAGAGGATCTGTGATTCTAGTTGTAGTGAGGCATCTGTCTGTCAGAGAGGATCTGTGATTTAAGCTGTAGTGAGACATCTGTCTGTCAGAGAGGATCTGTGATTCTAGTTGTAGTGAGGCATCTGTCTGTCAGAGAGGATCTGTGATTCTCGTTGTAGTGAGGCATCTGTCTGTCAGAGAGGATCTGTGATTCTAGTTGTAGTGAGGCATCTGTCTGTCAGAGAGGATCTGTGATTCTAGTTGTAGTGAGACATCTGTCTGTCAGAGAGGATCTGTGATTCTAGTAGTAGTGAGGCATCTGTCTGTCAGAGAGGATCTGTGATTCTAGTAGTAGTGAGGCATCTGTCTGTCAGAGAGGATCTGTGATTCTAGTTGTAGTGAGACATCTGTCTGTCAGAGAGGATCTGTGATTTAAGCTGTAGTGAGACATCTGTCTGTCAGAGAGGATCTGTGATTTAAGCTGTAGTGAGGCATCTGTCTGTCAGAGAGGATCTGTGATTCTAGTAGTAGTGAGGCATCTGTCTGTCAGAGAGGATCTGTGATTCTAGTAGTAGTGAGACATCTGTCTGTCAGAGAGGATCTGTGATTCTAGTAGTAGTGAGGCATCTGTCTGTCAGAGAGGATCTGTGCCTGAACTGTCAGAGACCGAGGACCTTCATCTCAGCTGCTGGTGAGTTTCTGATCAATAACAGATGATCGATGACTTTGGGGAAACTTGATCAGTCGGACTCACGTGAATTTCATTCTGGGGGTCCCGTGAAGTTGGTTTCAGACCAGTTTTACTGGTTTTACTGGTTTTACCTTCAACTCTGATTGAACACCATGAAACGTCTTTTCACTCTTCCTGGTTGGTCTCTTCATGAAAGGAGACAGACAGAAGGACAGAGAAGGAAGGACAGAGAGACAGACGGACAGAGACCGACGAACAGAGGCAGAAGGAAAGACAGACAGAAGGACAGAGATGGAAGGACAGAGAGACAGACGGACAGAGACCGACGAACAGAGGCAGAAGGAAAGACAGACAGACGGACAGAGAAGGAAGGACAGAGAGACAGACGGACAGAGACAGAAGGACAGTTCTTTCCTCAGATATAACGGCATGTCCATGTGACTGAAGGTGGAGACGGATGGAAACATCAGCTACTACTGGTTCTACTAGTTCTACTGGTTCTACTGGTTCTACTAGTTCTACTGATACTACTGGTTCTACTGGTTCTACTGGTTCTACTAGTTCTACTGGTTCTACTGGTTCTACTAGTTCTACTGATACTACTGGTTCTACTGGTTCTACTAGTTCTACTGGTTCTACTGGTGGTTTTACGGCTGTGACTGGTTCTACCGGTGGTTCTACTGGTTCTACAGGTACTGTTGGTTCTACTGGTGGTTCTACTAGTTCTACTGGTTCTATTGGTGCTACTGATACTACTGGTTCTACCGGTGGTTCTACTGGCCCTACTGGTTCTACTGCTGGTTCTGGTGGTAATGGTGGTACCCCCCACCTTTACTCAGTAGTCAAATCTGATTGGCTCCTGATCCTGGTCCCCCGGTGGTTCCGGATCCTGGTCCCCCGGTGGCTCCTGATCCTGGTCCCCCGGTGGTTCCTGATCCTGGTCCCCCGGTGGTTCCTGATCCTGGTCCCCCGGTGGTTCCTGATCCTGGTCCCCCGGTGGTACCGGATCCTGGTCCCCCGGTGGCTCCTGATCCTGGTCCCCCGGTGGTTCCGGATCCTGGTCCCCCGGTGGTACCGGATCCTGGTTTCCCAGTGGCTCATAATCCTGGTCCTTCAGAGATCCCTGGTTTTGTCCTTCAGCAGGTCCTAAAGCTGATCCAGGTTTCTGGTTTCTGGTTTTAGGTTTCTGGTTCTGGATCCGGGATCTGACATCATGAAGGACCAGAACTCCATCGATGAAGTAGCAAAGATTCTGGAAGAAGTACCGAACGCCCGGAAAGCTCTGCAGGAAAACTATGACAACCTGCTGCACGTGGCCGAGTACTGCAACAATAACTACGTACAGGTTAGTACTACTACCATAACTACATACAGGTTAGTACTACTATAATAACTACATACAGGTTAGTACTGCAACAATAACTACATACAGGTTAGTACTACTACCATAACTACATACAGGTTAGTACTGCAACAATAACTACATACAGGTTAGTACTACTACCATAACTAGATACAGGTTAGTACTGCAACAATAACTACATACAGGTTAGTACTACTACAATAACTACATACAGGTTAGCACTGCAACAATAACTACATACAGGTTAGTACTACTACCATAACTACATACAGGTTAGTACTGCAACAATAACTACATACAGGTTAGTACTGCAACAATAACTACATACAGGTTAGTACTACTACCATAACTACATACAGGTTAGTACTGCAACAATAACTACATACAGGTTAGTAGTACTACCATAACTACATACAGGTTAGTACTGCAACAATAACTACATACAGGTTAGTACTACTACCATAACTACATACAGGTTAGTACTGCAACAATAACTACATACAGGTTAGTACTACTACCATAACTAGATACAGGTTAGTACTGCAACAATAACTACATACAGGTTAGTACTACTACAATAACTACATACAGGTTAGCACTGCAACAATAACTACATACAGGTTAGTACTACTACCATAACTACATACAGGTTAGTACTGCAACAATAACTACATACAGGTTAGTACTACTACCATAACTACATACAGGTTAGTACTGCAACAATAACTACATACAGGTTAGTACTACTACCATAACTACATACAGGTTAGTACTACTACCATAACTACATACAGGTTAGTACTGCAACAATAACTACATACAGGTTAGTACTGCAACAATAACTGCATACAGGTTAGTACAACTACCATAACTACATACAGGTTAGTACTACTACCATAACTACATACAGGTTAGTACTGCAACAATAACTGCATACAGGTTAGTACAACTACCATAACTACATAGAGGTTAGTACTACTACAATAACTACATACAGGTTAGTACTGCAACAATAACTACATACAGGTTAGTACTGCAACAATAACTACATACAGGTTAGTACAACTACAATAACTACATACAGGTTAGTACTACTACAATAACTACATACAGGTTAGTACTGCAACAATAACTACATACAAGTTAGTACGACTACAATAACTACATACAGGTTAGTACTACTACAATAACTACATACAGGTTAGTACTACTACAATAACTACATACAGGTTAGTACTACAACAAAAACTACATACAGGTTAGTACTACTACAAAAGCTACATACAGGTTTGTACTGCAACAAAAACTACATACACGTTAGTACTACTACAATAACTACATACAGGTTTGTACTACTACAATAACTACATACAGGTTAGTACTAGTACAATAGCTACATACAGGTTAGTACTACTACAATAAGTACATACAGGTTAGTACTACTACAATAACTACATACAGGTTAGTACTGCAACAATCACTACATACAGATTAGTACAACTACAATAACTACATACAGGTTAGTACGACTACAATAACTACATACAGGTTAGTACTGCAACAATAACTACATACAGGTTAGTACGACTACAATAGCTACATACAGGTTAGTACGACTACAATAACTACATACAGGTTAGTACTGCAACAATTACTACATACAGGTTAGTACAACTACAATAACTACATACAGGTTAGTACGACTACAATAACTACATACAGGTTAGTACTGCAACAATCACTACATACAGATTAGTACAACTACAATAACTACATACAGGTTAGTACGACTACAATAACTACATACAGGTTAGTACTGCAACAATAACTACATACAGGTTAGTACGACTACAACAACTAAATACAGGTTAGTACTGCAACAATAACTACATACAGGTTAGTACGACTACAATAACTAAATACAGGTTAGTACTGCAACAATAACTACATACAGGTTAGTACGACTACAATAACTACATACAGGTTAGTACTTTTTTTTTTTGTTTTTTCTTTTTGTTTATTTTTATTTTTATATTTTTTACCTATTTTATATTTTTTTTTTTTACATTTTTTACTCATTTTATTTAACTTATTTTATTTATTTTTTTTTTTATTTATTTTTATTTTTCTACTTTATTCTATTTTTATTTTATATTTACTTTTCTTTTCTTTTTTTTCTTTCTTTTATTTTCATTTTTTTATATCATTTTTAACTCTTATATATTTTTTTATACTTTTATTTCCTTACTTTTTACCTATTCTTTTTATCTTTACTTTTTTATACTTCTCTTTTTATCTTTTACTTTTTATCTTTACTTTTATACTCATTATTTTTTTTTTTAACTACATTTTTTTATTCTTTTTTTATTTTTTTATACTATTACTATATTTTTTTACTCATTTCATTTTTTTTTATATCATTTTTTTTTTATATCATTTTTTTTTATATACATTTTTTTTATTTCATTTTTTTTTATTCTTTTTTTTTTATTCATTTTTTTTATTCTTTTATTTATTATTTTTTTTTTTTATTTTTTTTTTATTATTTTTTTTTTATACCTTTTTACTTACTCTCATTTTATTACTTACTCTTTACTGCAACAATAACTACATACAGGTTAGTACTACAACAATAACTACATACAGGTTAGTACCAACAAACAAAACAAAATACACTAACCAAACTACAACAATAACTACATACAGGTTAGTACGACTACAATAACTACATACAGGTTAGTACTACAACAACAACTACATACAGGTTAGTACTGCAACAATAACTACATACAGGTTAGTACGACTACAATAACTACATACAGGTTAGTACTGCAACAATAACTACATACAGGTTAGTACAACTACAATAACCTACATACAGGTTAGTACGACAACAATAACTACATACAGGTTAGTACTACAACAATCACCTACATACAGGTTAGTACTACAACAATAACTACATACAGGTTAGTACTAAAATAACTACATACAGGTTAGTACTGCAACAATAACTACATACAGGTTAGTACGACTACAATAACTACATACAGGTTAGTACTGCAACAATAACTACATACAGGTTAGTACGACTACAACACCTACATACAGGTTAGTACTACAACAATAACTACATACAGGTTAGTACGACTACAATAACTACATACAGGTTAGTACGACTACAACACCTACATACAGGTTAGTACTGCAACAATAACTACATACAGGTTTGTACGACTACAATAACTACATACAGGTTAGTACTGCAACAATAACTACATACAGGTTAGTACGACTACAACACCTACATACAGGTTAGTACTGCAACAATAACTACATACAGGTTAGTACTGCAACAATAACTACATACAGGTTAGTACGACTACAACACCTACATACAGGTTAGTACTGCAACAATAACTACATACAGGTTAGTACGACTACAATAACTACATACAGGTTAGTACGACTACAATAACTACATACAGGTTAGTACGACTACAACACCTACATACAGGTTAGTACTGCAACAATAACTACATACAGGTTAGTACTGCAACAATAACTACATACAGGTTAGTACGACTACAATAACTACATACAGGTTAGTACTGCAACAATAACTACATACAGGTTAGTACGACTACAACACCTACATACAGGTTAGTACTGCAACAATAACTACATACAGGTTAGTACTGCAACAATAACTACATACAGGTTAGTACTGCAACAACAACTACATACAGGTTAGTACTGCAACAATAACTACATACAGGTTAGTACGACTACAATAACTACATACAGGTTAGTACTACAACAATAACTACATACAGGTTAGTACTGCAACAATAACTACATACAGGTTAGTACTACTACAATAACTACATACAGGTTAGTACTGCAACAATAACTACATACAGGTTAGTACGACTACAACACCTACATACAGGTTAGTACTGCAACAATAACTACATACAGGTTAGTACGACTACAATAACTACATACAGGTTAGTACTGCAACAATAACTACATACAGGTTAGTACGACTACAATAACTACATACAGGTTAGTACTGCAACAATAACTACATACAGGTTAGTACGACTACAACACCTACATACAGGTTAGTACTGCAACAATAACTACATACAGGTTAGTACTGCAACAATAACTACATACAGGTTAGTACGACTACAACACCTACATACAGGTTAGTACTGACAACAATAACTACATACAGGTTAGTACTGCAACAATAACTACATACAGGTTAGTACTACAACAATAACTACATACAGGTTAGTACGACTACAATAACTACATACAGGTTAGTACTGCAACAATAACTACATACAGGTTAGTACGACTACAATAACTACATACAGGTTAGTACTGCAACAATAACTACATACAGGTTAGTACGACTACAATAACTACATACAGGTTAGTACTGCAACAATAACTACATACAGGTTAGTACGACTACAATAACTACATACAGGTTAGTACTGCAACAATAACTACATACAGGTTAGTACGACTACAATAACTACATACAGGTTAGTACGACAACAATAACTACATACAGGTTAGTACGACTACAATAACTACATACAGGTTAGTACGACTACAATAACTACATACAGGTTAGTACGACTACAATACCTACATACAGGTTAGTACTGCAACAATAACTACATACAGGTTAGTACGACTACAATAACTACATACAGGTTAGTACTACAACAATAACTACATACAGGTTAGTACGACTACAATAACTACATACAGGTTAGTACTGCAACAATAACTACATACAGGTTAGTACTGCAACAATAACTACATACAGGTTAGTACGACTACAACACCTACATACAGGTTAGTACTGCAACAATAACTACATACAGGTTAGTACTACAACAATAACTACATACAGGTTAGTACTGCAACAATAACTACATACAGGTTAGTACTACAACAATAACTACATACAGGTTAGTACTACAACAATAACTACATACAGGTTAGTACGACTACAATAACTACATACAGGTTAGTACTGCAACAATAACTACATACAGGTTAGTACGACTACAATAACTACATACAGGTTTGTACGACTACAATAACTACATACAGGTTAGTACTGCAACAATAACTACATACAGGTTAGTACGACTACAATAACTACATACAGGTTAGTACGACTACAACACCTACATACAGGTTAGTACTGCAACAATAACTACATACAGGTTTGTACGACTACAATAACTACATACAGGTTAGTACTGCAACAATAACTACATACAGGTTAGTACGACTACAACACCTACATACAGGTTAGTACTGCAACAATAACTACATACAGGTTAGTACGACTACAATAACTACATACAGGTTAGTACTGCAACAATAACTACATACAGGTTAGTACGACTACAATAACTACATACAGGTTAGTACTGCAACAATAACTACATACAGGTTAGTACGACTACAACACCTACATACAGGTTAGTACTGCAACAATAACTACATACAGGTTTGTACGACTACAATAACTACATACAGGTTAGTACGACTACAATAACTACATACAGGTTAGTACGACTACAATAACTACATACAGGTTAGTACTGCAACAATAACTACATACAGGTTAGTACGACTACAATAACTACATACAGGTTAGTACTGCAACAATAACTACATACAGGTTAGTACGACTACAACACCTACATACAGGTTAGTACTGCAACAATAACTACATACAGGTTAGTACGACTACAATAACTACATACAGGTTAGTACTACAACAATAACTACATACAGGTTAGTACGACTACAATAACTACATACAGGTTAGTACTGACAACAATAACTACATACAGGTTAGTACTGCAACAATAACTACATACAGGTTAGTACGACTACAATAACTACATACAGGTTAGTACGACTACAATAACTACATACAGGTTAGTACTGCAACAATAACTACATACAGGTTAGTACATAATAATATTATACTGCAACAATAACACATACAGGTTAGTACGACTACAACACCTACATACAGGTTAGTACTGCAACAATAACTACATACAGGTTAGTACGACTACAATAACTACATACAGGTTAGTACTGCAACAATAACTACATACAGGTTAGTACGACTACAATAACTACATACAGGTTAGTACGACTAAATAACTACATACAGGTTAGTACGACTACAATAACTACATACAGGTTAGTACTGCAACAATAACTACATACAGGTTAGTACGACTACAATAACTACATACAGGTTAGTACTACTACAATAACTACATACAGGTTAGTACGACTACAATAACTACATACAGGTTAGTACGACTACAATAACTACATACAGGTTAGTACTGCAACAATAACTACATACAGGTTAGTACGACTACAACAACTACATACAGGTTAGTACGACTACAATAACTACATACAGGTTAGTACTGCAACAATAACTACATACAGGTTAGTACGACTACAATAACTACATACAGGTTAGTACGACTACAATAACTACATACAGGTTAGTACTGCAACAATAACTACATACAGGTTAGTACGACTACAATAACTACATACAGGTTAGTACGACTACAACAACTACATACAGGTTAGTACTGCAACAATAACTACATACAGGTTAGTACTGCAACAATAACTACATACAGGTTAGTACGACTACAATAACTACATACAGGTTAGTACGGCAACAATAACTACATACAGGTTAGTACTGCAACAATAACTACATACAGGTTAGTACGACTACAATAACTACATACAGGTTAGTACTGCAACAATAACTACATACAGGTTAGTACGACTACAATAACTACATACAGGTTAGTACGACTACAATAACTACATACAGGTTAGTACTACAACAATAACTACATACAGGTTAGTACGACTACAATAACTACATACAGGTTAGTACTGCAACAATAACTACATACAGGTTAGTACGACTACAATAACTACATACAGGTTAGTACGACTACAATAACTACATACAGGTTAGTACGACTACAATAACTACATACAGGTTAGTACTGCAACAATAACTACATACAGGTTAGTACGACTACAATAACTACATACAGGTTAGTACGACTACAATAACTACATACAGGTTAGTACGACTACAATAACTACATACAGGTTAGTACTGCAACAATAACTACATACAGGTTTGTACGACTACAATAACTACATACAGGTTTGTACGACTACAATAACTACATACAGGTTTGTACGACTACAATAACTACATACAGGTTAGTACTGCAACAATAACTACATACAGGTTAGTACGACTACAATAACTACATACAGGTTAGTACTGCAACAATTACTACATACAGGTTAGTACTGCAGCTACAACCAGTACATAGTTGTCTGTACAACTTCCTCCAGTGTCATACTCAGCCAGACTTTCTGTGCCTCCTCCAGTCAGGTGAGGATAGCTTGAAGGCATTGGAGGAAACTAAAAACTTCACCACCCAATCACTGGCCAGCGTTGCCTACCAGATCAGCACTCTGGCCAACAGTGTTCTGAGTTTGCTGGACGCTCAGACCAATCAGCTTCGCCACATGGAATCATCCGTCAACCTGATTGGCCAGGTAAGTCATTGGCTACTGGTGGAAGGTTTTTTCTGCTGCCTCAGTTTTGACCTAATGATGATGATTATGATGAAGGTGATGATGATGATGACGATGGTGTATCTGACTCCCTCCTCCTCCCCAGACTCTGGAGATGCACAAAGAGAAGGTGTCTCGTAGGGAGATCGGTGTCTTCACGGCGGTGAGACGAGTTCCTCGCGGCAACAAGATCCTTCCTCCTGCAACCCTGCAGCCCCGCCCACCTTACAGCCGCCGGCCAATCAACTACCAGCAGCTGGACGGGCTGGGCCACGGCATGAAGGTGAACACATCATCTACCTGATACGTCAGAACGGATGTTTACCGTTGTTTACACCTCCTCTACTGTCAACGACTGTGTGTAAACATATAAAAGTTCCGCAAGAGTGACATTAGGAGTTCCCCTCTAACGCGATGATGATGAGCCCTGTTCTCTAACATGATGATGAGCCGTGTTCTCTAACATGATGATGAGCCGTGTTCTCTAACATGATGATGATGAACCGTGTTCTCTAACATGATGATGATGAACCGTGTTCTCTAACATGATGATGATGAACCGTGTTCTCTAACATGATGATGAGCCGTGTTCTCTAACATGATGATGAGCCGTGTTCTCTAACATGATGATGATGAACCGTGTTCTCTAACATGATGATGATGAACCGTGTTCTCTAACATGATGATGATGAACCGTGTTCTCTAACATGATGATGATGAACCGTGTTCTCTAACATGATGATGAGCCGTGTTCTCTAACATGATGATGAACCGTGTTCTCTAACATGATGATGAGCCGTGTTCTCTAACATGATGATGATGAACCGTGTTCTCTAACATGATGATGATGAACCGTGTTCTCTAACATGATGATGAACCGTGTTCTCTAACACGATGATGATGAACCGTGTTCTCTAACATGATGATGATGAACCGTGTTCTCTAACATGATGATGAGCCGTGTTCTCTAACATGATGATGAGCCGTGTTCTCTAACAAGATGATGATGAACCGTGTTCTCTAACATGATGATGATGAACCGTGTTCTCTAACATGATGATGAACCGTGTTCTCTAACATGATGATGAGCCGTGTTCTCTAACATGATGATGAGCCGTGTTCTCTAACATGATGATGATGAACCGTGTTCTCTAACATGATGATGAGCCGTGTTCTCTAACAATGATGATGAGCCGTGTTCTCTAACATGATGATGAGCCGTGTTCTCTAACAAGATGATGATGAACCGTGTTCTCTAACATGATGATGAGCCGTGTTCTCTAACATGATGATGATGAACCGTGTTCTCTAACATGATGATGATGAACCGTGTTCTCTAACATGATGATGAACCGTGTTCTCTAACATGATGATGAACCGTGTTCTCTAACATGATGATGAGCCGTGTTCTCTAACATGATGATGATGAGCCGTGTTCTCTAACATGATGATGAGCCGTGTTCTCTAACATGATGATGAGCCGTGTTCTCTAACATGATGATGAGCCGTGTTCTCTAACATGATGATGAGCCGTGTTCTCTAACATGATGATGATGAACCGTGTTCTCTAACATGATGATGAACCGTGTTCTCTAACATGATGATGATGAACCGTGTTCTCTAACATGATGATGAACCGTGTTCTCTAACATGATGATGAGCCGTGTTCTCTAACATGATGATGAGCCGTGTTCTCTAACATGATGATGAACCGTGTTCTCTAACATGATGATGAACCGTGTTCTCTAACATGATGATGAGCCGTGTTCTCTAACATGATGATGAGCCGTGTTCTCTAACATGATGATGAGCCGTGTTCTCTAACATGATGATGAACCGTGTTCTCTAACACGATGATGATGAACCGTGTTCTCTAACATGATGATGAGCCGTGTTCTCTAACATGATGATGAGCCGTGTTCTCTAACATGATGATGAGCCGTGTTCTCTAACATGATGATGATTGACCGTGTTCTCTAACATGATGATGAACCGTGTTCTCTAACATGATGATGAGCCGTGTTCTCTAACATGATGATGAACCGTGTTCTCTAACATGATGATGAACCGTGTTCTCTAACATGATGATGAGCCGTGTTCTCTAACATGATGATGAACCGTGTTCTCTAACATGATGATGATGAACCGTGTTCTCTAACATGATGATGAGCCGTGTTCTCTAACATGATGATGAGCCGTGTTCTCTAACATGATGATGAACCGTGTTCTCTAACATGATGATGAGCCGTGTTCTCTAACATGATGATGAGCCGTGTTCTCTAACATGATGATGAGCCGTGTTCTCTAACATGATGATGATGAACCGTGTTCTCTAACATGATGATGAGCCGTGTTCTCTAACATGATGATGAACCGTGTTCTCTAACATGATGATGAGAGCCGTGTTCTCTAACATGATGATGAGCCGTGTTCTCTAACATGATGATGAACCGTGTTCTCTAACATGATGATGAACCGTGTTCTCTAACATGATGATGAACCGTGTTCTCTAACATGATGATGAGACCGTGTTCTCTAACATGATGATGAGCCGTGTTCTCTAACATGATGATGAACCGTGTTCTCTAACATGATGATGAGCCGTGTTCTCTAACGCGATGATGATGAGCCGTGTTCTCTAACATGATGATGAGCCGTGTTCTCTAACATGATGATGAGCCGTGTTCTCTAACATGATGATGAACCGTGTTCTCTAACATGATGATGAACCGTGTTCTCTAACATGATGATGAGACCGTGTTCTCTAACATGATGATAAGCCGTGTTCTCTAACATGATGATGAACCGTGTTCTCTAACATGATGATGAACCGTGTTCTCTAACATGATGATGATGAACCGTGTTCTCTAACATGATGATGAACCGTGTTCTCTAACATGATGATGAACCGTGTTCTCTAACATGATGATGAGCCGTGTTCTCTAACATGATGATGAGCCGTGTTCTCTAACGCGATGATGATGAGCCGTGTTCTCTAACATGATGATGAACCGTGTTCTCTAACATGATGATGAACCGTGTTCTCTAACATGATGATGATGAGCCGTGTTCTCTAACATGATGATGAACCGTGTTCTCTAACATGATGATAAGCCGTGTTCTCTAACATGATGATGAACCGTGTTCTCTAACATGATGATGAACCGTGTTCTCTAACATGATGATGAACCGTGTTCTCTAACATGATGATGATGAACCGTGTTCTCTAACATGATGATGAACCGTGTTCTCTAACATGATGATGAACCGTGTTCTCTAACATGATGATGAGAGCCGTGTTCTCTAACATGATGATGATGAGCCGTGTTCTCTAACATGATGATGAACCGTGTTCTCTAACATGATGATGAACCGTGTTCTCTAACATGATGATGAGCCGTGTTCTCTAACATGATGATGAGCCGTGTTCTCTAACATGATGATGAGAACCGTGTTCTCTAACATGATGATGAGACCGTGTTCTCTAACATGATGATGATGAACCGTGTTCTCTAACATGATGATGAGCCGTGTTCTCTAACATGATGATGAGCCGTGTTCTCTAACATGATGATGATGAACCGTGTTCTCTAACATGATGATGAACCGTGTTCTCTAACATGATGATGAACCGTGTTCTCTAACATGATGATGATGAACCGTGTTCTCTAACATGATAAGAGAACCGTGTTCTCTAACATGATGATGAGCCGTGTTCTCTAACATGATGATGATGAACCGTGTTCTCTAACATGATGATGAACCGTGTTCTCTAACATGATGATGATGAACCGTGTTCTCTAACATGATGATGATGAACCGTGTTCTCTAACATGATGATGAACCGTGTTCTCAAACATGATGATGATGAACCGTGTTCTCTAACATGATGATGAGCCGTGTTCTCTAACATGATGATGAGCCGTGTTCTCTAACATGATGATGAGCCGTGTTCTCTAACATGATGATGAACCGTGTTCTCTAACATGATGATGAAGCCGTGTTCTCTAACATGATGATGAACCGTGTTCTCTAACATGATGATGAGACCGTGTTCTCTAACATGATGATGAGACCGTGTTCTCTAACATGATGATGAGCCGTGTTCTCTAACATGATGATGAACCGTGTTCTCTAACATGATGATGAACCGTGTTCTCCAACATGATGATGAGCTGTGTTCTCTAACATGATGATGATGAACCGTGTTCTCTAACATGATGATGAACCGTGTTCTCTAACATGATGATGATGAACCGTGTTCTCTAACATGATGATGAACTATATGAACCGTGTTCTCTAACATGATGATGATGAACCGTGTTCTCTAACATGATGATGATGAACCGTCTTCTCAACATGATGATGAACCGTGTTCTCTAACATGATGATGAACCGTGTTCTCTAACATGATGATGAGACCGTGTTCTCTAACATGATGATGATGAACCGTGTTCTCTAACATGATGATGAACCGTGTTCTCCAACATGATGATGAACCGTGTTCTCTAACATGATGATGAACCGTGTTCTCTAACATGATGATGATGAACCGTGTTCTCTAACATGATGATGAACCGTGTTCTCTAACATGATGATGAACCGTGTTCTCTGCAGCTTTATTTTCTGCAGCCGTGTTCTCTAACATGTAAAGAGCCGTGTTCTCTAACATGATGATGATGAACTGTGTTCTCTAACATGATGATGATGAACCGTGTTCTCTAACATGATGATGATGAACTGTGTTCTCTAACATGATGATGAGCCGTGTTCTCTAACATGATGATGATGAACCGTGTTCTCTAACATGATGATGATGAACCGTGTTCTCTAACATGATAAAGAACCGTGTTCTCTAACATGTAAAGAGCCGTGTTCTCTGCAGCTGTATTGTCTTTAGCTGTGTTCTCTAACATGATGATGAACCGTGTTCTCCAACATGATGATGAACCGTGTTCTCTAACATGATGATGATGAACTGTGTTCTCTAACATGATGATGAACCGTGTTCTCTAACATGATGATGAGCCGTGTTCTCTAACATGATGATGATGAACCGTGTTCTCTAACATGATGATGATGAACTGTGTTCTCTAACATGATGATGATGAACCGTGTTCTCTAACATGATGATGAGCCGTGTTCTCTAACATGATGATGATGAACCGTGTTCTCTAACATGATGATGATGAGCCGTGTTCTCTAACATGATGATGAACCGTGTTCTCTAACATGATAAAGAACCATGTTCTCTAACATGTAAAGAGCCGTGTTCTCTGCAGCTGTATTGTCTTTAGCCGTGTTCTCTAACATGATGATGAACCGTGTTCTCTGCGGCTTTATTTTCTGCAGCCGTGTTCTCTGCAGTCGTGTTCAGACAGAAACAGAAGTGAAACTATTTGGGTGTCAGGAAGCTGCTGAACCGCAGAGACAGAAGCGAACACGGTTCCTCCTTCATGTTCCTGTAATCAGCTTCACACCCTCGCTGTTAAAACAGAAACCTGTTCATGAACACAGAGCAGCTTCAAACTCCTTGGTTTTCACCGTCTCTGTGAGGACTCCAAGCTTGGCAAACGTACCCCCCCCCCCCCCCCCACCCCCACCCTGGCCTCTCAGGCTGCAGGTCCTCACACAGATATGAAGAACACTGCACACACAGCTCTTTGTTGATCGTGGGAAAATGTTTGGGGAGTAATTAGAGCGTTGAGGGGCCCACATTGATGCTGTACGTGCCCTCCCCCCTCCCCCACATTGATGCTGTGTCCCCCCTCTACCCGCAGGTCTCTGGGAAACAGGCGGACAGAACCGGAACGATCCGGAAGCTCGGAGCCTCCGTCAGGTCCTCAGCATGTTTGTTTGCAGCTTGTGTGGGAGGAAGGGGAGGTGAGGAAGGAGGGGGAGGACGGGGAGGCGGTGGTGCTGACAGAAGTCTGTTCATGTTCCAGGTCCAGCAGACCAGAGCCGGTCCAGTGCCCAGTGGCGCCGCCTGCTGGAGGGTGAGGCATAATTATTATGGGGGAGGGGGGAGCTGCTTCTGCTGGGGGGTGAGGCATAATTATGATAGAGAGGCTGTTTCTGCTGGGGGTGAGGCATAATAATGATGGGGAGGGGTGAGCGACTTCTGCTGGGGGGTGAGGCATAATTATGATTGGGAGGGTGCCTCTGCTGGGGGGGTGAGGCATAATTATGATGGGGGAGGAGGGGCTGCTTCTGTTGGGGGTGAGGCATAATTATGATGGGGGAGGAGGGGCTGCTTCTGTTGGGGGTGAGGCATAATTACGATTGGGAAGCTGCTTCTGCTGGTGGTGAGGCATAATTATGATGGGGGAGCTGCTTCTGCTGGGGGGTGAGGCATAATTATAATGGGGTCTGTTTCTGCTGGGGGGTGAGGCATAATTATAATGGGAGGGGGGAGCTGCTTCTGCTGGGGGGTGAGGCATAATTATAATGGGGGCTGTTTCTGCTGGGGGGTGAGGCATAATTATAATGGGCGGGGGGACCTACTTTTGCTGGGGGGTGAGGCATAATTATGATGGGTAGGCTGCTTCTGCTGGGGGATGAGGCATAATAATGATAGGGGAGGGGGCTGGTTCTGTTGGGGGTGAGGCATAATTATGATGGGGGGCTGCTTCTGTTGGGGGGTGAGGCATACTTATAATGGGGTCTGTTTCTGCTGGGGGCTGAGGCATAATTATAATGGGAGGGGGGAGCTGCTTCTGCTGGGGGGTGAGGCATAATTATAATGGTGGCTGTTTCTGCTGGGGGGTGAGGCATAATTATGATGGGCGGGGGGACCTACTTCTGCTGGGGGGGTGAGGCATAATTATGATGGGTAGGCTGCTTCTGCTGGGGGATGAGGCATAATAATGATAGGGGAGGGAGGCTGCTTCTGTTGGGGTTGAGGCATAATTATGATGGGGAGCTGCTTCTGTTGGGGGGTGAGGCATACTTATAATGGGGGAGGTGGAGAGCTCCTTCTGCTTGGGGTGAGGCATGATTATAATGGTGGCTGTTTCTGCTGGGGGTGAGGCATAATAATGATGGAGACGGGGGAGCAACTTCTGCTGGGGGGTAAGGCATAATTATGATGCGGAGGGGGGCTGCTTTTGTTGGGGGTGACGTATAATCTTGATGGGTAGGCTGCTTATGCTGGAGGGTGAGGCATAATTATTATAGGGGAGGGGGGCTGGTTCTGTTGGGGGTGAGGCATAATTATGATGAGGAGCTGCTTCTGTTGGGGGGTGAGGCATACTTATAATGGGGGAGGGGGAGAGTTCCTTCTGCTGGTGGTGACGCATAATTATAATGGGGGAGCTGCTTCTGCTGGGGGGTGAGGCATAATTATAATGGGGTCTGTTTCTGCTGGGGGGTGAGGCATAATTATAATGGGAGGGGGGACCTACTTCTGCTGGGGGGGGGGGGGGGGGGGCGCTTTTGGGGGGGGGGGGGTGGGGGGGGCGGGGGTGAGGCATAATTATGATGGGGAGGGGGGGCTGCTTTTGTTGGGGGTGAAGCATAATTACGATTGGGAAGCTGCTTCTGTTGGGGGTGAGGCTTACTTATAACTGGGGAAAGGAGAGCTCCTTCTGCTGGTGGTGAGGCATAATTATAATGGGCGGGGCGACCTACTTCTGCTGGGGGGGTGAGGCATAATTATGATGGGTAGGCTGCTTCTGCTGGGGGATGAGGCATAATAATGATAGGGGAGGGGGGCTGGTTCTGTTGGGGGTGAGGCATAATAATGATTGGGAGCTGCTTCTGTTGGGGGATGAGGCATACTTATAATGGGGGAGGTGGAGAGCTCCTTCTGCTGGGGGTGAGGCATAATTATAATGGTGGCTGTTTCTGCTGGGGGGTGAGGCATAATTATAATGGTGGCTGTTTCTGCTGGGGGTGAGGCATAATAATGATGGAGACGGGGGAACTACTTCTGCTGGGGGACAAGGCATAATGATGATGGGGAGGGAGGCTGCTTCTGCTGGGGGTGATGCATAATTATGATGGGGGGAGGTGCTTCTCCTGGGGGGTCAGGGATTATTATAATGGGGGAGGGGAAGCTTCTTCTGGTGGGGGGTGAGGCATTCTTATGATAGGGGGCTGTTTCTGCTGGGGGTGAGGAATAATTGTGATGGGGAGGCTGTTTCTGCTGGGGGTGCAGGACAACTGTGATATGGAGGGGGGGTTACTTCTGCTGGGAGGGTGAGGCATAATTTTGATGGGGAGGGGGGCTGCTTTTGTTGGGGGTGAGGTATAATTACGATGGGGAGGCTGCTTCTTCTGGAGGGTGAAGCATAATTATGATGGGAGAGGGGGCTGCTTCTGTTGGGGGTGAAGCATGATTATGTTGCGGAGCTGCTTCTGTGGGGGGTGAGGCATAATTAGGATGGGGAGGCTGCTTCTGCTGGGGGGGTGAGGCATAAATCTGATGGGGGAGGGGGCTGCTTCTGTTGGGGTGATGCATATTTATGATAGGGAGTTGCTTATGTTTGGGATGAGGCATAATTAGGATGGGGGGCTGCTTCTGCTGGGGGTTGACTAATAATTATGATTGGAGTTGGGAGCTACTTCTGCTGGGGGGTAAGGCATAATTAAGATGGGGAGGGGGGCTGCTTCTGTTGGCGGTGAGTCATAATTACAATGGGAGAGGTGTGAGCAACTTCTGTTGGGGGGTAAGGCATAATAATAATAGGAGGGGGCTGCTTCTGTTGGGGTGTGAGCCATAATTATGATGGGGAGGCTGATTCTGTTGTGGGGTGAGGCCTGCTTATGATGGGGGCTTCTTCTGCTCTGGGGCGAGGCATAATTATGATTGGGAGTGGGGAGCTACTTCATTTCGGGGGTGAGTCATTATCAAAATGGGGGATCTACTTCTGCTGGGTTTGAGGCATAATTCTGATGGGGGAGGGGGGCTGCTTTTGTTGTGGGTGAGGCATAATTATGATGGGGGAGGCTACTTCTGCTGGGGGCAGAGGTCTGCTTATGATGGGGGGCTTTTTCTGCTCGGGGGTCATGCATCATTATGATGGGGGGAGGTGCTTCTCCTGGGGGTGAGGCATAATTATAATGGGGGAGGGGGGCTGCTTCTGTTGGGGGTGAGGTATAATTATGATGGGGGAGGCTGCTTCTGCTGGGGGGTGAGGCTTGTTTATGATGGGGGCTTTTTCTGCTTGGGGTGAGGCATAATTATGATGGGGAGGGGGAGCTACTTCTGCTGGGGGTGATGCATAATCATGATGGGGGGAGGTGCTTCTCCTGGGGCTGAGGCATAATTATAATGGGGGAGCTACTTCTGGTGGGGGGTGAGGCATAATTATGATGGGGAAGCTGTTTCTGTTGGGGTGAGGCATCATTATGATGGGGGGCTGCTTCTGGTTCTTGGGGCGGTGATGATGAAAACCTTCACTTCTGCTCTGCAGATCCAGCTTTGGAAAACCTGTAGCCCCGCCCACTCTGCCCCCCACCTGGCAGGCTCCACCACCTGAGAGCGACATCATCAGCACCCTGCTGGAAGATGCCCCGCCCCCTCCTCTGATGATGACTGAGGTGCTGGCTCAAAACGATGAGGTCATCAACACCTTGGCTCTGCCCCCTCCCCCTCCTCCCTCCTGATTTGTCAGCGGCGGCACCCCCCCCTCCCCCTCCTCCTCCACCACTTTCATCCTCAGACGCTCTGACCAATCACAGCACTCCCCCACCGGCCCCTCCTCTGATTCCATCTGCCACTCTGGAGACAGGTGATGACATCACTACATGTTACTATGACAACTGGACCTTTATTGTGTATTTATCCAACATGCAGCTGAGCTTCCGTTATTTACGACCTTGATTCCAACGGTCCCTGAATGTTTCACATGTGAAACTCCTCTCCACCAATCAGTGGCCACGGCTTAAGCGTCATGTGGCTTTTATGTGACGGCAACTTTCTGAGCAGTTGATTGGATGGAGCATCTGTCTGTGAAAGCCATGAATGAAGCTCCACCAATCATGTGAGCCAACAGTCTGGATGCTGGTTCTCCCAGACCTCACCGCCTGCCATTGGTCCACCAGGACCAGCACACCTGAGACTGGATCAGGGACCCCTCCAGACCTGTGAACATGTTGACAAGACCAGTTGGATCTGAGTCAGGACCTGAGACCATCAACACCTCCTCTCCGTCATCCTTGGCAGGAACACCTGTTCTCCTCCTGAGCCATGGTAGCCCTGTTCCACATCTGTCACCATGACAACAGGCAGACCTCATCGATGATGTCATAGATCAACCAATCCAGAGGAGACCTGCTGGACATCCACCTGGTCCACAAACCAGTCTCTTTGCTGGCTCTGAGCCCAGAGATGGGTCCTGGTCCTGGTCTTAGTCAAGATCCAGACACAGATTCAGGCTCAGATCCAGACCCAGATTCAGATACAAACACAGATCCAGACTCAGATCCAGATTCAGACCCAGACGCAGACCCAGACCCAGATCTAAACACAGATCCAGACTCAGATCCAGATCAATATCCAGATCCAGATCCAAACACAGATCCAGACCCAGATACAGATACAAACACAGATCCGGACTCAGATCCAGATCCAGACCCAGACCGAGACCAAGACCCAGATCCAGATTCAGACACAAATCCAGATCCAGACCCAGACCCAGATCCAGATCCAAACACAGATCCAGAATCAGATCCAGACCCAGATATAGACCCAGATCCAGATCCATAATCCATACCCAGGTACAGGCACTGATCAAGGGTAAGATCCAGGTCCTGCCCTAGAGCCAGGTCTTGGTATATATCCTTGTCTTTTTCTAACCATGTGTCAGGTTCAGGTCTGGATCCAGATCCTTTTGTAGGTCTAGTGCCAGGTCCAGCTCTGTGTCTGAACCTGGACCTGAGCTCCAGACCACATATCAGTCTGTTTGATAGGGCTCATGTGGACCTGTGAAGACCATCACTTCTACTAGAAGTTCACCTGCTCACACCTGGACCAATAAAAATCCAGACAGGTGCTGCTGAGGATGAAGAGTTCCTTTACACTTGATGGTGCATTCCAGGACCACTTGTAATTCAGAAGTACAGTTTTTCCGTTTCCCACCAACAAGGTGATATCGCAGTGCTGGAATATCTGGATGAATCTTTGATTGGCTGAATTGCATTACATCACCGTAACAACACATCGTCTCTCTCCTCAGTGGTGGAAGAAAACAGCTTCCCCCTCCCTCCCCTCCCCCACCTCCATCTGAAGATTACGGCCTCCCTCCGATGTCCAGTGATGATCCAGAACTTCTGGCTCCGCCTCCTCCTCCTTGTCCACCCAGCCAGGAATTAGAAGGTACGGTTTCAGATGTTTTCAATCACGTTAAAAGCCACAAAAATAGAGATGACATGGGAAGGCGATAACCAGCTAATAACCAGGCGATAACCAGGCGAGATCCAGGTGATAAACAAGTGATAACCAGGTGATAACCGGGCGACAACCAGGCGAGGTCCAGGTGATAAACAAGTGATGACCAGGTGATAACCGGGTGATAACCGGGCGATAACCAGGCGAGGTCCAGGTGATAAACAGGTGATAACTGGGCGATAACCAGGCGAGGTCCAGGTGATAAACAGGTGATAGCCGGGCGATAACCAGGCGAGGTCCAGGTGATAAACAGGTGATAACCGGGCGATAACCAGGCGAGGTCCAGGTGATAAACAGGAGATAACCAGGTAATAACTGGGTGATAACCAAGTGATGTCAAGGTGATAACCAAGTGATAACTGGGCGATAACCAGGCGATGTCAAGGTGATAAACAGGTGATAACCAGGTGATAACCGGGCGATAACCAGGCGAGGTCCAGGTGATAAACAGGTGATAACCGGGCGATAACCAGGCGAGGTCCAGGTGATAAACAGGAGATAACCAGGTAATAACTGGGTGATAACCAAGTGATGTCAAGGTGATAACTAAGTGATAACTGGGCGATAACCAGGCGATGTCAAGGTGATAAACAGGTGATAACCAGGTGATAATCGGGCGATAACCAGGCGAGGTCCAGGTGATAAACAAGTGATAACCAGGTGATAACCGGGCGACAACCAGGCGAGGTCCAGGTGATAAACAGGTGATAACCGGGCGATAACCAGGCGAGGTCCAGGTGATAAACAGGAGATAACCAGGTGATAACTGGGCGATAACCAGGAATGTCAAGGTGATAAACAGGTGATAACCAGGTGATAATCGGGCGATAACCAGGCGAGGTCCAGGTGATAAACAAGTGATAACCAGGTGATAACCGGGCGACAACCAGGCAGGTCCAGGGGTAAAAAAGGGGTTTCCCGGGCGTTACCCAGGCGAGGTCCAGGTGATAAACAGGAGATAACCAAGTAATAACTGGGTGATAACCAAGTGATGTCAAGGTGATAACCAAGTGATAACTGGGCGATAACCAGGCGATGTCAAGGTGATAAACAGGTGATAACCAGGTGATAACCGGGCGATAACCAGGCCAGGTCCAGGTGATAAACAGGAGATAACCAGGTGATAACTGGGCGATAACCAGGCAATGTCCAGTCTATAACCACGTGATGACCAGGCGATAACCGGGTAGAAACCAGGCAATAACCAGGTGAGGTCCAGGTGATAAAGAGGTGATAAACAGGCAATAACCATGCAATAACTAGGCGAAGTCCAGGTGATAACCAGGATAACCGGGCGATAACCGGGGAACAACCAGGCGAGGTCCAGGTGATAAACAGGTGATAACTGGAGGTAACCGGGCAATAATCAGGCGATGTCAAGTAGTAGCCAGGTGATAACCAGGCGATAACCAGGCAATGTCCAGGTGATAAACAGGTGATAACTGGGAGATAACCAGGCGATGTTACAGTGATAACCAGGTGATTACCAGGTGATTACCAGGTGATATCCAGGCGAAATCCGGGCAAAAACCGGGCGATAACCAGGCAAGGTCCAGGTGATAAGCAGGTGATAACCAGGCGATAAGTGGGCAATTACTAGGTTATAACCAGGTGATAACCAGGTGATAACCGGGCGATAACCTGGCAATAACCAGGCGATGTCCAGGTGATAAACAAGTGATAACCAGGTGATATCAAAGCAATAACAATGCAATAACCAGGCAATAACCAGGCAATAACCCGGGAATAACCCGGGAATAACCATGCAATATCCAGGTGATAACAGGGAACAACCAGTTGATAACCAGGTGATAATCAGGGTTTAACAATGCCGCAACCATGCAATAACCATGCAATAACCGGGCAATGTCCATGTGATAACCAGGGAAAAACCAAGCTATAACCAGGGAATAACCAGGCTATAACCAGGGAATAACCAAGGGATAACCAAGTTATAACTGAATGATTACCAGGCGATAACCAGGCATTTATTAGGTGACAACCGTGCAATGTCCAGGTGATAACCACGTGATAACCAGGGAATAACCAGGCAATGACCAGGCTATTCCCAGAGAATAACCAGGCGAGAACCAGGTGATAACCTGGCGATGTCAATTAATAACCAGGTAATAACCAGGCATTAACCAGGTGATGTCTAGGTGATAACCACGTGATAAACAGGTGATAACCAGGTGATAACTGGGCGACAACCAGGCAATGTCCATGTGAAAATAAGGGAGTATCCAGGCTGGTTATTAACTGGTAATGGCCTAGTTTTTTTTGTTTTGTTTTGTTTTTTCATGGTTTATTTCATTCATGGTTTACATATTAATCAACACAACATGGCTTCATCATTATACACCACAAATGAAAAGGAGCAGGAAGAAGATAAACTTGTAATACCTGCCCCTTTCTGTACAAATATTTCTGTCAGGTACCAAAAGTGCACCAAATCACTTACATAAAAAAAGGAAACAAATCTAACGTACTTGTCATCTATTCCATCAATCTTCCAGTGCATAAGAGCTAATTTTACCATTTTTAAACATTTTCTTAAACAAAAAATACTTGTGCAACTCTTTAAGATAACATTTTGAGAATTCCATAATTTAACACCTGCAACAGAAATGCACATTTGTTTTAATGTTAACCGACCAAACCTGGGTTTAAAATCCAACCAGCGTCTGCAGTCCTCCTCTTCTAATTCAAATAGGCTCTGTAACTGTTGTGGTAAATATTTATTCTTTGCTTTATGCATTATTATCAAAGTCTGAAGCTCAACTAAATCCATTATTTTCAATAAGCCTGACAAAATAAAAAGTTTGTTTGTATGTTCTCTATACCCTACTTTATATATTATTCTTACAGCCCTTTTCTGTAACAAAAACTGCCCTTATATGTATTTCCCCACACAACCAAACAATACATAAAATATGGTAAAATCAGTGCATTGTAAAGCATTCTCAAATTATTGCTATCCAAAAAGTACTTTACTTTATTCAAAATAAAAAGGTTTTTAGCAACCTTAGATTTGACATATGCAATATGATTTTTCCAGGTTAATTTATCATCCAGCAGTATCCCCAAAAACCTAACTTCATGCACTCTTTCAATGTTCACTCCATCAATGCAAAAAACAATTTCCTCCTGTGTTCTATTGGCAAAAACCATAAACTTAGTTTTCTCCAAATGAAGAGATAACTTATTATAATCAAACCATTTTTTAAGTTTCAGCATTTCATCTGTAAGGCTTTCTGTGATGGTTTTCAAATCATCCCCCGAACAAAAAAAGGAAGTATCATCAGCAAACAAAACAAGTTGAAGTACTAGTTATAGCCTTGCTTTGGGTTGTTCTGGCCTGGCTTTGGCCTGCTTCTGGCCTGGTTCAGGCCTGGTTTTCGCCTGGTTATGGCCTGCTTATGGCCTGCTTATGGCCTTTTGATGGCCTGGTTTTAGCCTGGTTATGGCCTTGTAATAACCTAGTGATGGCTTAATTTTGACCTGGTTATGGCCTGGTAAGGGCCTTGTTATTACCTGGTTATGGCTTAAATTTGACCTTGTTTTGATATGGTTGTGGCCTTGTAATTACCTGGTTACGGCCCGGTTACGGCCTGGTTTTGGCCTAGTTTTGGCCTGTGCCTGTCCTTGTTTTTGCCTGGTTTAGGCCTGGTTCTGGCCTGGTTTTGGCCTGGTTTTGGCCTGGTTGTGGCCTGGTTACGGCCTGGTTCTGGCCTGGTTTTGGCCTGGTTTTGGCTTGGTTAAGGCCTGGTTTTTTGCCTTGTTCTGGCCTGGTTTTGGCTTGGTTAAGGCCTGATTAAAGCCTGTTTTTTTGCCTTGTTCTGGCCTGGTTATGGCCTTGTCCTGGCCTGGTTATGGCCTGGTCTTGTTCTGGCCTGGTTTATGCCTGGTTTTGGCTTGTTGCTGGCCTGGTTTTGGCCTGTTTTTGTTTGCTTGTTCTGGCCTGGTTCTGGCCTTGTCTTGTTCTGGCCTGGTTTTGGCCTGATTATGGCCTGGTTTTGGCCTTGTTCTGGCCTGGTTAAGGCCTGGCCTGTTTTTTTGACTTTTTCTGGCCTGGTTTATGCCTGGTTTTGGCTTGTTGCTGGCCTGGTTTTGGCCTTGTTAAGGCCTGGTTAAAGCCTGTTTTTTTGCCTTGTTCTGGCCTGGTTTTGGCCTGATTATGGCCTGGTTTTGGCCTTGTTCTGGCCTGGTTATGGCCTGGACTTTTTCTGGCCTGGTTTATGCCTGGTTTTGGCTTGTTGCTGGCCTGGTTTTGGCCTGGTTATGGCCTGGTTTTGGCCTTGTTCTGGCCTGGTTATGGCCTGGACTTTTTCTGGCCTGGTTTATGCCTGGTTTTGGCTTGTTGCTGGCCTGGTTTTGGCCTGGTTAAAGCCTGTTTTTTTGCCTTGTTCTGGCCTGGTTCTGGCCTTGTCCTGGCCTGGTTTTGGCCTGGTTTTGGCCTTGTTCTGGCCTGGTTATGGCCTGGTTCTGGCCTGGTTTATGCCTGGTTTTGGCTTGTTGCTGGCCTGGTTACGGCCTGGTTCTGGCCTGGTTTTGGCCTGGTTTTGACCTGGTTGTGGCCTGGTTAGGGTCTGGTTACGGCCTGGTTCTGGCCTGGTTTTGGCCTTGTTCTGGCCTGGTTCTGGCCTGGTTTTGGCCTTGTTCTGGCCTGGTTATGGCCTGGACTTTTTCTGGCCTGGTTTATGCCTGGTTTTGGCCTGGTTATGGCCTGGTTATGGCCTTGTCCTGGCCTGGTTATGGCCTGGTCTTGTTCTGGCCTGGTTTATGCCTGGTTTTGGCTTGTTGCTGGCCTGGTTTTGGCCTGGTTAAGGCCTGGTTAAAGCCTGTTTTTTTGCCTTGTTCTGGCCTGGTTTTGGCCTTGTTCTGGCCTGGTTATGGCCTGGACTTTTTCTGGCCTGGTTTATGCCTGGTTTTGGCTTGTTGCTGGCCTGGTTTTGGCCTGGTTAAGGCCTGGTTAAAGCCTGTTTTTTTCCTTGTTCTGGCCTGGTTCTGGCCTTGTCCTGGCCTGGTTTTGGCCTGGTTATGGCCTGGTTTTGGCCTTGTTCTGGCCTGGTTATGGCCTGGACTTTTTCTGGCCTGGTTTATGCCTGGTTTTGGCCTTGTTCTGGCCTGGTTATGGCCTGGACTTTTTCTGGCCTGGTTTATGCCTGGTTTTGGCTTGTTGCTGGCCTGGTTTTGGCCTGGTTCAGACCTGTTCCTCACCATGAGTCAGCATCTTCCACGCTGTACAGCGCCAGCTCTCCTTCTTCTTCTGTGGTGGTTTTTCAGTGCCCGTCCCGTCCAGGCGGAGTCGCCGCCGTCGCTCGCCCCCCACCGCTCGCTCCGTCTCCCTCAGGGTCCGCTCAGGCCCCGCCTCCCGCTGCCGCTACACTCGCTCTCTCTTCCTGCCTGCTGTCCAATCACGTAAGCTGCTGCTGAAGCTGTGGTCCAATAGGAGCTTTGTGATTTGTGCTGACTCAGCATTTCTGTCTGGCAGTTATGATCCCCCCTCCCCCCCTACCCTCCCCCCTGCGCCCCCTCTTCTTCCTCCCTCACCCTGTTCCCTCGCTCCTCCTCTTCCTCGCCTCGGCTCTGCTTACCTGCTCGTCTGGAACACCTGGGTAAGAGTACACGCTACTTATGACTCGTAGTGGGAGTACTCACATGTACTAACTGGAGTATGAGTAGAACTCTACTAACACGGTGAAGTACTACACATCAGAGTACACAGAACTACTAAACCTGTGAAGTACCTGTTCTACCCAGCTGATTGGTTAATGGGAGCATGTGTTGTCAGATCTGGAGATCCCAGCCCCGCCCCCTCCTCTGTTATTGGATGACGAGGGAGGGTTTGATGACATCATGCCACCGCTCCCTCCTCCAGTCGACTACGACACCAACGCACCTCCACAGTACTTGGAGAAAGGTAGTACTACAACTAATATACTGCTGCTACATGCTTTGTTGGTATGCTGCTGGTAGTAGTACTATTACTACTACTACCGACTGCTGTAAACTACTGTACTGTGATGATGATGTCATGACCGAAGTTCCCGTGTGTGTCCAGTGGTGGCGCTCTACAGCTACGACGGCTCCAAGCAGGACGACCTGCCCTTTGCCAAGGGTGACATCATCTATCTGACCCATCGCCATGACAACGGATGGTGGGAGGGGGCCCTCAACGGCAGGCGGGGCTTCTTCCCTGAGAACTACGTCCAGTCATTTTGCTAGATGAAGATTTGTGTTGCTATTGTGATGTGAATGTCACACCTAACCCTCAGATGTCTAGATAGGTGTCACACCTGAGCAGGTAGATGTGACAGGTGTCGCACCTGAACAGGTACATGTGACAGGTGTGGCACCTGAACAGGTACATGTGACAGGTGTCCCACCAAAACAGGCACATGTGACATGTGTCCCACCTGAACAGGTACATGTGACAGGTGTGACACCTGAGCAGGTACATGTGACAGGTGTCGCACCTGAACAGGTACATGTGACAGGTGTCGCACCTGAACAGGTACATGTGACAGGTGTCCCACCAAAACAGGCACATGTGACATGTGTCCCACCTGAACAGGTACATGTGACAGGTGTCCCACCAGAACAGGCACATGTGACAGGTGTCCCACCTGAACAGGTACATGTGACAGGTGTGACACCTGAGCAGGTACATGTGACAGGTGTCGCACCTGAACAGGTACATGTGACAGGTGTCGCACCTGAACAGGTACATGTGACAGGTGTCACACCTGAACAGGTACATGTGACAGGTGTCCCACCTGAACAGGTACATGTGACAGGTGTCACACCTGAACAGGTACATGTGACAGGTGTCCCACCAGAACAGGCACATGTGACAGGTGTGACCACCTGAACAGGTACATGTGACAGGTGTCCCACCTGAACAGATACATGTGACAGGTGTCCCACCTGAACAGGTACATGTGACAGGTGTCACACCTGAACAGGTACATGTGACAGGTGTCACACCTGAACAGATACATGTGACAGGTGTCCCACCTGAACAGGTACATGTGACAGGTGTCCCACCTGAACAGGCACATGTGACAGGTGTCACACCTGAACAGGTACATGTGACAGGTGTCCCACCAGAACAGGTACATGTGACAGGTGTCCCACCTGAACAGGTACATGTGACAGGTGTGACACCTGAGCAGGTACATGTGACAGGTGTCCCACCTGAACAGGTACATGTGACAGGTGTCGCACCTGAACAGGTACATGTGACAGGTGTCACACCTGAACAGATACATGTGACAGGTGTCCCACCTGAACAGGTACATGTGACAGGTGTGACACCTGAACAGGTACATGTGACAGGTGTCGCACCTGAACAGGTACATGTGACAGGTGTCCCACCAAACAGGTACATGTGACATGTGTCGCACCTGAACAGGTACATGTGACAGGTGTGACACCTGAACAGGTACATGTGACAGGTGTCCCACCTGAACAGGTACATGTGACAGGTGTCCCACCTGAACAGGTACATGTGACAGGTGTCCCACCAAAACAGGCACATGTGACAGGTGTCGCACCTGAACAGGTACATGTGACAGGTGTCCCACCTGAACAGGTACATGTGACAGGTGTCACACCTGAACAGGTACATGTGACAGGTGTCCCACCTGAACAGGTACATGTGACAGGTGTGACACCTGAACAGGCACATGTGACAGGTGTCCCACCTGAACAGGTACATGTGACAGGTGTCCCACCTGAACAGGTACATGTGACAGGTGTCCCACCTGAACAGGTACATGTGACAGGTGTCCCACCTGAACAGGTACATGTGACAGGTGTCCCACCTGAACAGGTACATGTGACAGGTGTCCCACCTGAACAGGTACATGTGACAGGTGTCCCACCTGAACAGGTACATGTGACAGGTGTCACACCTGAACAGATACATGTGACAGGTGTCCCACCTGAACAGGTACATGTGACAGGTGTCCCACCTGAACAGGCACATGTGACAGGTGTCGCACCTGAACAGGTACATGTGACAGGTGTCGCACCTGAACAGGCACATGTGACAGGTGTGACACCTGAACAGGTACATGTGACAGGTGTGACACCTGAACAGGCACATGTGACAGGTGTGACACCTGAACAGGTACATGTGACAGGTGTCGCACCTGAACAGGTACATGTGACAGGTGTGACACCTGAACAGGTACATGTGACAGGTATCCCACCTGACCAGATACATGTGACAGGTGTCCCACCTGAACAGGTACATGTGACAGGTGTCCCACCTGAACAGGTACATGTGACAGGTGTCCCACCTGAACAGGTACATGTGACAGGTGTCCCACCTGAACAGGTACATGTGACAGGTGTCCCACCTGAACAGGTACATGTGACAGGTGTCCCACCTGAACAGGTACATGTGACAGGTGTCCCACCTGAACAGGTACATGTGACAGGTGTCCCACCTGAACAGGTACATGTGACAGGTGTCCCACCTGAACAGGTACATGTGACAGGTGTCCCACCTGAACAGGTACATGTGACAGGTGTCCCACCTGAACAGGTACATGTGACAGGTGTCCCACCTGAACAGGTACATGTGACAGGTGTCCCACCTGAACAGGTACATGTGACAGGTGTCCCACCTGAACAGGTACATGTGACAGGTGTCCCACCTGAACAGGTACATGTGACAGGTGTCCCACCTGAACAGGTACATGTGACAGGTGTCCCACCTGAACAGGTACATGTGACAGGTGTCCCACCTGAACAGGTACATGTGACAGGTGTCGTCACCTGACAGGTACATGTGACAGGTGTCCCACCTGAACAGGTACATGTGACAGGTGTCCCACCTGAACAGGTACATGTGACAGGTGTCCCACCTGAACAGGTACATGTGACAGGTGTCCCACCTGAACAGGTACATGTGACAGGTGTCCCACCTGACCAGGTACATGTGACAGGTGTCACACCTGAACAGGTACATGTGACAGGTGTCCCACCTGAACAGGCACATGTGACAGGTGTCCCACCTGAACAGGTACATGTGACAGGTATCCCACCTGAACAGGTACATGTGACAGGTGTCCCACCCAGACATTACAGCCCACAGGTACATGTGACAGGTGTCCCACCTGAACAGGTACATGTGACAGGTGTCCCACCCGAACAGGCACATGTGACAGGTGTCCCACCTGAACAGGTACATGTGACAGGTGTCCCACCTGAACAGGTACATGTGACAGGTGTCCCACCTGAACAGGTACATGTGACAGGTGTCCCACCTGAACAGGTACATGTGACAGGTGTCCCACCTGAACAGGTACATGTGACAGGTGTCACACCTGAACAGGTACATGTGACAGGTGTCCCCCAGGTACTGGCAGGTGTCCACCTGAACAGGCACATGTGACAGGTATCCCACCTGAACAGGTACATGTGACAGGTATCCCACCTGACCAGATACATGTGACAGGTGTCCCACCTGAACAGGCACATGTGACAGGTGTCCCACCCAGGACATGTGACAGGTGTCCCACCTGAACAGGTACATGTGACAGGTATCCCACCTGAACAGGTACATGTGACAGGTATCCCACCTGAACAGGTACATGTGACAGGTATCCCACCTGACCAGATACATGTGACAGGTGTCCCACCTGAACAGGTACATGTGACAGGTGTCCCACCTGACCAGATACATGTGACAGGTGTCCCACCTGAACAGGTACATGTGACAGGTGTCCCACCTGAACAGGTACATGTGACAGGTATCCCACCTGACCAGATACATGTGACAGGTGTCCCACCTGAACAGGCACATGTGACAGGTGTCCCACCAGGTACATGTGACAGGTGTCCCACCTGAACAGGCACATGTGACAGGTGTCCCACCAGGTACATCTGACAGGTGTCCCACCTGACCAGATACATGTGACAGGTGTCCCACCTGAACAGGTAGATGCTGATGTCTGATTAACCCTCTCAGGACGCATTCACAAAGCTCTTCTGATCTGAATCAGAGTCCGTTTGCCGGGAAAACCGCTTCGTTAGCGGAAGGTGTGAACGCACAAACGGATTCTGATCCGGAACAAACGAGTCAGTCCACCTACAAATGCAGGTCTCTGTCCGATTAAATTTGTTTCTTATTCGTCTTATTCTATTTTTCCTTCTTTCTTATTTCTATTTTTTTTTTTCTTTTTTTATTTTTTTTTTTTTTTGTTTATTTTTATATATATATAAATAATATACTACAACTCTCCTCCTCCTCCTCCAACAGCCAAACCTGAGCATCATCTCTTCTTTCCTGATCTTGGTCTTTTATCTGCAGCTCCTCCTCATCCTCCTCTTCCTCTTCCTCTTCCTCTTCCCCTCCTCCTCCTCGTCCTTCTCCTCCTCCTCCTCCTCCCCCTCCTCCTCCTCGTCCATCTCCTCTTTCTCCTCCTCGTCCTCCTCCTCTTCCTCCTCGTCCTCCTCCTCTTCCTCCTCCTCCTCCTCCTCCTCCTCCTCCTCCTCCTCCTCCTCCTCCTCGTCCATCTCCTCTTCCTCCTCCTCCTCCTCCTCCTCGTCCTTCTCTTCCTCTTCCTCCTCCTCCTCCTCCTCTTCCTCCTCCTCCTCCTCCTCCTCCTCCTCGTCCATCTCCTCTTCCTCCTCCTCCTCCTCCTCCTCCTCCTCGTCCATCTCCTCTTCCTCCTCCTCCTCCTCCTCCTCGTCCTTCTCTTCCTCTTCCTCCTCCTCCTCCTCCTCTTCCTCCTCCTCCTCCTCCTCCTCCTCGTCCATCTCCTCTTCCTCCTCCTCCTCCTCCTCCTCGTCCTTCTCTTCCTCTTCCTCCTCCTCCTCCTCCTCTTCCTCCTCCTTTCCTCTCTCAGCTGTTTCTGATCATATAATTATGATCTGAGTTATTTTGCATGAACGTGCTCGTGTTTGGAAACAAATATATTTTATATGTTGGAGAAAAAAAAACATCCACTAAGTATAAGTGTATTAATAGTAAAAGTGTTTTCATAGTATAAATGTATTAATAGTAAAAGTGTTTTCATAGTATAAATGTATCAATAGTATAAGTGTATTTGGAGCAGTTATTCTAATAGTTTTTATCTGTTGCAGTACCATTACTTCGTCTCCACAACAATAACTAAACAGCTGTAGAATAATCGTATCTTCTTTTTGCCGGGCAGACCTGCTCACTGCTGCACCGTTGGTGGTGATGTCACTAGTTTGTGTTGTCCCAGTCCGTCAGGTCGGCGAAGTCCGTGCTTGTGCAGACTTGCAGTACGTACCCACAAGTCTGTACTCACAAGTACACGAGTACGCAGTACACACACGGCCCAAGCAGACCAAAGACAGGAAGTGGACTACAAAGTGGATTGGCATTGTGGGTAAACACTGCGACAACAAACACACATGTGGGACTGCGAACTTCTAAAGATGGCTGGTGGTCCGACGTGCAGTTCCTGATGGAAGAATCCAGATCCTTCATGTTCTCCTCATCCTCGTCCCGCGGGGCTCGTGTGACGCTGGTGCAACATGAACGCCATCTTGGTCCGGAACAAAGCCCCCACCCCAAACCGAACCGGGTCCCCAACCGAACCGAGTCCCCAACCGAACCGAGTCCCCAACCGAACCGAGTCCCCAACCGAACGAGTCCCCAACCGAACCGGGTCCCCAACCGAACCGAGTCCCCAACCGAACCGAGTCCCCAACCGAACCGGGTCCCCAGCCGAACCGAGTCCCCAACCGAACCGGGTCCCCAACCGAACCGGGTCCCCAACCGAACCGAGTCCCCAACCGAACGAGTCCCCAACCGAACCGGGTCCCCAACCGAACCGGGTCCCCAAACCGAACCGGGTCCCCAACCGAACCGAGTCCCCAACTGAACGAGTCCCCAACCGAACCGGGTCCCCAACCGAACCGGGTCCCCAACCGAACCGGGTCCCCAAACCGAACCGGGTCCCCAACCGAACCGAGTCCCCAACCGAACGAGTCCCCAACCGAACCGAGTCCCCAACCGAACCGGGTCCCCAACCGAACCGAGTCCCCAACCGAACCGGGTCCCCAACCGAACGAGTCCCCAACCGAACGAGTCCCCAACCGAACCGGGTCCCCAACCGAACCGGGTCCCCAACCGAACCGAGTCCCCAACCGAACGAGTCCCCAACCGAACCGGGTCCCCAACCGAACCGGGTCCCCAAACCGAACCGAGTCCCCAACCGAACGGAGTCCCAAACCGAACCGGGTCCCCAACCGAACCGAGTCCCCAACCGAACGAGTCCCCAACCGAACCGAGTCCCCAACCGAAACGAGTCCCCAACCGAACGAGTCCCCAACCGAACCGGGTCCCCAACCGAACCGAGTCCCCAACCGAACGAGTCCCCAGCCGAACCGGGTCCCCAACCGAACTGGGTCCCCAAACCGAACCGAGTCCCCAACCGAACGGAGTCCCCAACCGAACCGGGTCCCCAACCGAACCGAGTCCCCAACCGAACGAGTCCCCAACCGAACCGAGTCCCCAACCGAACCGAGTCCCCAACCGAACCGAGTCCCCAACCGAACCGGGTCCCCAACCGAACCGAGTCCTGTAATGGACCGAGTCCCCAGCCGAACCGAGTCCCCAACCGAACCGGGTCCCCAACCGAACCGAGTCCCGTAATGGACCGAGTCCCCAGCCGAACCGAGTCCCCAACCGAACCGGGTCCCCAACCGAACCGGGTCCCGTAATGGACCGAGTCCCCAGCCGAACCGAGTCCCCAACCGAACCGAGTCCCCAACCAAACCGGGTCCCCAACCGAACCGAGTCCCGTAATGGACCGAGTCCCCAGCCGAACCGAGTCCCCAACCGAACCGGGTCCCCAACCGAACCGGGTCCCGTAATGGACCGAGTCCCCAGCCGAACCGAGTCCCCAACCGAACCGGGTCCCCAACCGAACCGGGTCCCCAGCCGAACCGGGTCCCCAACCGAACCGGGTCCCCAACCGAACCGAGTCCCGTAATGGACCGAGTCCCCAACCGAACCGAGTCCCCAACCGAACGGAGTCCCAAACCGAACCGGGTCCCCAACCGAACCGAGTCCCGTAATGGACCGAGTCCCCAGCAGAACCGGGTCATCAAACGAACCGGGTCCCCAGCCGAACCGAGTCCCGAAATGGACCGAGTCTCCAGCCAAACCGGGTCCCGTAATGGACCGAGTCTCCAGCCGAACCGAGTCCCCAACCGAACCGAGTCCCCAACCGAACCGGGTCCCGTAATGGGCCGAGTCTCCAGCCGAACCGGGTCCCCAGCCGAACCGAGTCCCCAACCGGACCGAGTCCCGTAATTGACCGAGTCCCCAGCAGAACCGGGTCCCCAAACGAACCGGGTCCCCAAACAGACCGAGTCCCGTAATGGACCGAGTTCCCAGCAGAGCCGGGTCCCGTAATGGACCGAGTCCCCAGCAGAACCGGGTCCCCAGCCGAACCGATACCCCAACCGAACCGGGTCCCCAACCGAACCGGATCCCCAGCCGAACCGAGTCCCCAACCGAACCGAGTCCCGTAATGGACCGAGTCCCCAACCGAACCGAGTCCCGTAATGGACCGAGTCCCCAGCACAACCGGGTCCCCAAACGGACCGAGAGTGACTGATTTTGCTTTCTGAATGCGCTCTGAGTCTCTGTTGACTGTAAAAAGTTAAATAAAGTTGAAGCCTGAACATCAAAGCCGTGTTTGTCTGCTGGCCTGAAGAGAATGTCGTTGTTCACCTCCATCTGACCTCCATCTGAACTTAAGAGGAGGTGTACGTGTGAGGAGGTGTGAGGAGGTGTCTGTGTGAGGAGGTGTGTGGGGGGGAGGTGTGAGGAGGTGTCTGTGTGAGGTGTGAGGAGGTGTCTGTGTGAGGAGGTGTAGGTGTGAGGAGGTGTGAGGGGGTGTAGGTGTGAGGAGGTGTCTGTGTGAGGTGTGAGGAGGTGTCTGTGTGAGGAGGTGTGAGGGGTGAGGAGATGTGAGGGGGTGTAGGTGTGAGGAGGTGTCTGTGTGAGGAGGTGTAGGTGTGAGGAGGTGTAGGTGTGAGGAGGTGTCTGTGTGAGGAGGTGTAGGTGTGAGGGAGGTGTGAGGGGGTGTAGGTGTGAGGAGGTGTCTGTGTGAGGAGGTGTGAGGAGGTGTAGGTGTGAGGAGGTGTCTGTGTGAGGAGGTGTAGGTGTGAGGAGGTGTCTGTGTGAGGTGTGAGGGGAGGTGTAGGTGTGAGGAGGTGTAGGTGTGAGGAGGTGTCTGTGTGAGCAGGTGTGAGGGGTGAGGAGGTGTCTGTGTGAGGGAGGTGTAGGTGTGAGGAGGTGTGAGGGCGTGTAGGTGTGAGGAGGTGTCTGTGTGAGGAGGTGTGAGGGGGGAGGTGTGAGGTGTGAGGGCGGTGTCTGTGTGAGGAGGTGTAGGTGTGAGGAGGTGTGAGGAGGTGTGAGGAGGTGTAGGTGTGAGGGAGGTGTCTGTGTGAGGAGGTGTAGGTGTGAGGAGGTGTGAGGAGGTGTGAGGAGGTGTAGGTGTGAGGAGGTGTCTGTGTGAGGAGGTGTAGGTGTGAGGAGGTGTGTGGAGGTGTAGGTGTGAGGAGGTGTCTGTGTGAGGAGGTGTAGGTGTGAGGAGGTGTGAGGAGGTGTAGGTGTGAGGAGGTGTCTGTGTGAGGAGGTGTAGGTGTGAGGAGGTGTGAGGAGGTGTCTGTGTGAGGAGGTGTAGGTGTGAGGAGGTGTGAGGAGCTGTGAGGAGGTGTAGGTGTGAGGAGGTGTCTGTGAGTAGGTGTGAGGAGGTGTAGGTGTGTGGAGGTGTCTGTGTGAGGAGGTGTGAGGGAGGTGTAGGTGTGAGGAGGTGTGAGGAGGTGTCTGTGTGAGGAGGTGTAGGTATGAAGAGTTGTGAGGAGGTGTAGATGTGAAGAGGTGTAAGTAAGAGGAGGTGTCTGTGTAAGGAGGTGTCTGTGTGAGGAGGTGTAGGTTTGAGGAGGTGTCTGTGTGAGGAGGTGTGAGGGGGTGTAGGTGTGAGGAGGTGTCTTGTGAGGAGGGAGGGGAGGGGGCGAGGGGGGGAAGGGTGAGAAGGTGTAGATGTGAGGAGGTGTAGGTAAGAGGAGTTGTAGAAGGTGTGAGGAGATGTCAGGAGTTATGAGGTGTAGATGTGAGGAGGTGTCTGTGTGAGGAGGTGTGAGAAGGTGTAGGTGTGAGGAGGTGTCTGTGTGAGGAGGTTTAGGTGTGAGGTGTGAGGAGGTGTCTGTGTGAGGAGGTGTAGGTGTGAGGAGGTGTGAGGGGGTGTAGGTGTGAGGAGGTGTCTGTGTGAGGAGGTGTAGGTGTGAGGAGGTGTCTGTGTGAGGAGGTGTAGGTGTGAGGAGGTGTGAGGAGCTGTGAGGAGGTGTAGGTGTGAGGAGGTGTAGGTGTGAGGAGGTGTCTGTGTGAGGAGGTGTAGGTGTGAGGAGGTGTGAGGGAGGTGTCTGTGTGAGGAGGTGTCTGTGTGAGGAGGTGTAGGTATGAAGAGTTGTGAGGAGGTGTAGATGTGAAGAGGTGTTAGTAAGAGGAGGTGTCTGTGTGAGGAGGTGTAGGTTTGAGGCGGTGTCTGTGTGAGGAGGTGTAGGTGTGAGGAGGTGTCTGTGTGAGGAGGTGTAGGTATTAGGAGTTGTGAGAAGGTGTAGATGTGAGGAGGTGTAGGTAAGAGGAGTTGTAGAAGGTGTGAGGAGATGTCAGGAGTTATGAGGTGTAGATGTGAGGAGGTGTCTGTGTGAGGAGGTGTCTGTGTGAGGAGGTGTAGGTGTGAGGAGGTGTAGGTATGAAGAGTTGTGAGGAGGTGTAGATGTGAAGAGGTGTAAGTAAGAGGAGGTGTCTGTGTGAGGAGGTGTAGGTTTGAGGAGGTGTCTGTGTGAGGAGGTGTAGGTGTGAGGAGGTGTCTGTGTGAGGAGGTGTAGGTATTAGGAGTTGTGAGAAGGTGTAGATGTGAGGAGGTGTAGGTAAGAGGAGTTGTAGAAGGTGTGAGGAGATGTCAGGAGTTATGAGGTGTAGATGTGAGGAGGTGTCTGTGTGAGGAGGTGTGAGGCGGTGTAGGTGTGAGGAGGTGTCTGTGTGAGGAGGTGTAGGTGTGAGGAGGTGTCTGTGTGAGGAGGTGGAGGTGTGAGGAGGTGTGAGGGTGTGTAGGTGTGAGGAGGTGTCTGTGTGAGGAGGTGTAGGTGTGAGGAGGTGTCTGTGTGAGGAGGTGGAGGTGTGAGGAGGTGTGAGGGTGTGTAGGTGTGAGGAGGTGTCTGTGTGAGGAGGTGTAGGTGTGAGGAGGTGTAGGTGTGAGGAGGTGTCTGTGTGAGGAGGTGGAGGTGTGAGGAGGTGTGAGGGTGTGTAGGTGTGAGGAGGTGTCTGTGTGAGGAGGTGGAGGTGTGAGGAGGTGTAGGTAAGAGGAGGTGTGAGGAGGTGTTTGTGTGAGGGAGGTGTGAGGAGGTGTAGGTATGAGGAGGTGTGAGGAGGTGTTTGTGTGAGGAGGTGTGAGGAGGTGTAGGTGTGAGGAGGTGTGAGGAGGTGTCTGTGTGAGGAGGTGTAGGTATGAAGAGTTGTGAGGAGGTGTAGATGTGAAGAGGTGTAAGTAAGAGGAGGTGTCTGTGTAAGGAGGTGTCTGTGTGAGGAGGTGTAGGTTTGAGGAGGTGTCTGTGTGAGGAGGTGTGAGGGGGTGTAAGTGTGAGGAGGTGTCTGTGTGAGGAGGTGTAGGTGTGAGGAGGTGTCTGTGTGAGGAGGTGTAGGTATTAGGAGTTGTGAGAAGGTGTAGATGTGAGGGGTCTGAGGAGTTGTGAGGAGGTGTAGATGTGAGGAGGTGTAGGTAAGAGGAGTTGTAGAAGGTGTGAGGAGATGTCAGGAGTTATGAGGTGTAGATGTGAGGAGGTGTCTGTGTGAGGAGGTGTGAGAAGGTGTAGGTGTGAGGAGGTGTCTGTGTGAGGAGGTGTAGGTGTGAGGTGTGAGGAGGTGTCTGTGTGAGGAGGTGTAGGTGTGAGGAGGTGTGAGGGGGTGTAGGTGTGAGGAGGTGTCTGTGTGATGAGGTGTAGGTGTGAGGAGGTGTCTGTGTGAGGAGGTGTAGGTGTGAGGAGGTGTGAGGAGCTGTGAGGAGGTGTAGGTGTGAGGAGGTGTAGGTGTGAGGAGGTGTCTGTGTGAGGAGGTGTAGGTGTGAGGAGGTGTGAGGAGGTGTCTGTGTGAGGAGGTGTCTGTGTGAGGAGGTGTAGGTGTGAGGAGGTGTAGGTATGAAGAGTTGTGAGGAGGTGTAGATGTGAAGAGGTGTAAGTAAGAGGAGGTGTCTGTGTGAGGAGGTGTAGGTTTGAGGAGGTGTCTGTGTGAGGAGGTGTAGGTGTGAGGAGGTGTCTGTGTGAGGAGGTGTAGGTATTAGGAGTTGTGAGAAGGTGTAGATGTGAGGAGGTGTAGGTAAGAGGAGTTGTAGAAGGTGTGAGGAGATGTCAGGAGTTATGAGGTGTAGATGTGAGGAGGTGTCTGTGTGAGGAGGTGTGAGGCGGTGTAGGTGTGAGGAGGTGTCTGTGTGAGGAGGTGTAGGTGTGAGGAGGTGTCTGTGTGAGGAGGTGGAGGTGTGAGGAGGTGTGAGGGTGTGTGAGGTGTGAGGAGGTGTCTGTGTGAGGAGGTGTAGGTGTGAGGAGGTGTCTGTGTGAGGAGGTGGAGGTGTGAGGAGGTGTGAGGGTGTGTAGGTGTGAGGAGGTGTCTGTGTGAGGAGGTGTAGGTGTGAGGAGGTGTCTGTGTGAGGAGGTGGATGTGTGAGGAGGTGTGAGGGTGTGTAGGTGTGAGGAGGTGTCTGTGTGAGGAGGTGTAGGTGTGAGGAGGTGTCTGTGTGAGGAGGTGGAGGTGTGAGGAGGTGTGAGGGTGTGTAGGTGTGAGGAGGTGTCTGTGTGAGGAGGTGTAGGTGTGAGGAGGTGTAGGTAAGAGGAGGTGTGAGGAGGTGTTTGTGTGAGGAGGTGTGAGGAGGTGTAGGTATGAGGAGGTGTGAGGAGGTGTTTGTGTGAGGAGGTGTGAGGAGGTGTAGGTAAGAGGAGGTGTGAGGAGGTGTTTGTGTGAGGAGGTGTGAGGAGGTGTAGGTAAGAGGAGGTGTGAGGAGGTGTAGGTAAGAGGAGGTGTGAGGACGTGTTTGTGTGAGGAGGTGTGAGGAGGTGTTTGTGTGAGGAGGTGTGAGGAGGTGTAGGTAAGAGGAGGTGTGAGGAGGTGTTTGTGTGAGGAGGTGTGAGGAGGTGTAGGTAAGAGGAGGTGTGAGGAGGTGTAGGTAAGAGGAGGTGTGAGGACGTGTTTGTGTGAGGAGGTGTGAGGAGGTGTTTGTGTGAGGAGGTGTGAGGAGGTGTAGGTAAGAGGAGGTGTGAGGAGGTGTAGGTAAGAGGAGGTGTGAGGAGGTGTTTGTGTGAGGAGGTGTGAGGAGGTGTAGGTAAGAGGAGGTGTGAGGAGGTGTTTGTGTGAGGAGGTGTGAGGAGGTGTAGGTAAGAGGAGGTGTGAGGAGGTGTCTGTGTGAGGAGGTGTAGGTAAGAGGAGGTGTGAGGAGTTGTTTGTGTGAGGAGGTGTTTGTGTGAGGAGGTGTGAGGAGGTGTTTGTGTGAGGAGGTGTTTGTGTGAGGATGTGTTTGTGTGAGGAGGTGTGAGGAGGTGTAGGTAAGAGGAGGTGTGAGGAGGTGTTTGTGTGAGGAGGTGTCTGTGTGAGGATGTGTTTGTGTGAGGAGGTGTGAGGAGGTGTAGGTAAGAGGAGGTGTGAGGAGGTGTTTGTGTGAGGAGGTGTCTGTCTGAGGATGTGTTTGTGTGAGGAGGTGTGAGGAGGTGTAGGTAAGAGGACATGTAGGAGGTGTGATGTGCTAGGAGGTGTAAGGAGGTGTCTGTTTGAGGAGGTGTCTGTGTGAGGAGGTGTGAGGAGGTGTAGGTAAGAGGAGTTGTGAGGAGGTGTCTGTTTGAGGAGGTGTCTGTGTGAGGAGTTGTAGATAAGAGGAGGTGTGAGGGGGTGTCTGTGTGAGGAGGTGTGAGGAGGTGTTTGTGTGAGGAGGTGTGAGGAGGTGTAGGTAAGAGGAGGTGTGAGGAGGTGTTTGTGTGAGGAGGTGTGAGGAGGTGTAGGTAAGAGGAGGTGTGAGGGAGGTGTAGGTAAGAGGAGGTGTGAGGACGTGTTTGTGTGAGGAGGTGTGAGGAGGTGTTTGTGTGAGGAGGTGTAGGTAAGAGGAGGTGTGAGGAGGTGTTTGTGTGAGGAGGTGTGAGGAGGTGTAGGTAAGAGGAGGTGTGAGGAGGTGTTTGTGTGAGGAGGTGTGAGGAGGTGTAGGTAAGAGGAGGTGTGAGGAGGTGTCTGTGTGAGGAGGTGTAGGTAAGAGGATGTGTCTGTGTGAGGAGGTGTAGGTGTGAGGAGTTGTTTGTGTGAGGAGGTGTTTGTGTGAGGAGGTGTGAGGAGGTGTTTGTGTGAGGAGGTGTTTGTGTGAGGATGTGTTTGTGTGAGGAGGTGTGAGGAGGTGTAGGTAAGAGGAGGTGTGAGGAGGTGTTTGTGTGAGGAGGTGTCTGTGTGAGGAGGTGTTTGTGTGAGGAGGTGTGAGGAGGTGTAGGTAAGAGGAGGTGTGAGGAGGTGTTTGTGTGAGGAGGTGTCTGTGTGAGGATGTGTTTGTGTGAGGAGGTGTGAGGGAGGTGTAGGTAAGAGGACATGTAGGAGGTGTGATGTGCTAGGAGGTGTAAGGAGGTGTCTGTTTGAGGAGGTGTCTGTGTGAGGAGGTGTGAGGAGGTGTAGGTAAGAGGAGGTGTGAGGAGGTGTAGGTATGAGGAGTTGTGAGGAGGTGTCTGTTTGAGGAGGTGTCTGTGTGAGGAGTTGTAGATAAGAGGAGGTGTGAGGGGGTGTCTGTGTGAGGGGGTGTAGGTGTGAGGAGGTGTCTGTTTGAGGAGGTGTCTGTGTAAGGAGGTGTGAGGAGGTGTAGGTAAGAGGAGGTGTGAGGAGGTGTCTGTGTGAGGAGGTGTCTGTGTGAGGAGGTGTAGGTATGAGGAGTTGTGAGGAGGTGTCTGTTTGAGGAGGTGTAAGGAGGTGTCTGTTTGAGGAGGTGTCTGTGTAAGGAGGTGTGAGGAGGTGTAGGTAAGAGGAGGTGTGAGGAGGTGTCTGTGTGAGGAGGTGTCTGTGTGAGGAGGTGTAGGTATGAAGAGTTGTGAGGAGGTGTCTGTTTGAGGAGGTGTCTGTGTGAGGAGTTGTAGGTAAGAGGAGGTGTGAGGGGGTGTCTGTGTGAGGAGGTGTAGGTGTGAGGAGGTGTCTGTTTGAGGAGGTGTAAGGAGGTGTCTGTTTGAGGAGGTGTCTGTGTAAGGAGGTGTGAGGAGGTGTAGGTAAGAGGAGGTGTGAGGATGTGTCTGTGTGAGGAGGTGTCTGTTTGAGGAGGTGTCTGTGTGAGGAGGTGTAGGTAAGAGGAGGTGTGAGGAGGTGTCTGTTTGAGGAGGTGTCTGTGTGAGGAGTTGTAGGTAAGAGGAGGTGTGAGGAGGTCAGGGCTGCACCTCCTCCTCCTGCTTCTCATGTGTGAATCTGCATTTATTCTTCAACTGAAGAAATTCAGAACCACAAAGAAAAAGTTGATTCTTTACTTTTGTAGAAAATACAGCAATATACATACTCACATTCAATAAGTACATAAATACACAGTAAATGAATGAATAAATAAATAAACAAATAAATAAATGAATGAATAAATAAATAAATAAATAAATAAATAAATAAATAAATAAATAAATAAGGACGTCTCCATGGATCAGAGGACACGTCGGCTCAGCGAGTTCCCCAGAAGATCCAACATGTCCAGATGATGCTTCGTCTCCTTCCTGAGCAGCTCCCAGGAAGCTTCACTGCCCCCCTGTGGACACATCCAGTACTACAATTACTACTTCAATCAGTGTAAATGTACATATATACAGTATATGTATATATATATATATATATATATATATATACACACAGTGTGGTGCGTATACAGTGTGTACTAGTACTTACAGGGCGGTGCACGGTGCAGTTCTTTAGTTTACTGTAGTAATTCTTCAGTCGGCGGTTTGGTCGTCGTTTGTGCTCAGAAACCTGAAAAACACGACGTTGTCATTTCCTGCAACATCACCATGACATCACCGTGACATCACCGTGACATCACAAGTTCAGACACATCAAACAGCGGCTGATGTCGACGGAACAAGATGGACCAGACCAGACAGGATAGGACCGAAATGGACTGAACCAGACCGGACCAGGCTGAACACGACCAGACTGGTCTGGTCTGGTCTGGTCTGGTCTGGTCCGGTCCAGTCTGGTCCAGTCTGGTCTAGTCTGTTCTGGTCTACCAGACCAGACTGGACCAGACCAGTCCAGAGTGGACCAGACTAGACCAGACTGGACCAGACTGGACCAGACCAGACCAGATCAGACCAGACTGGACTGGACCAGACTGGACCAGACCAGACCAGATCAGACCAGACTGGACTGGACCAGACTGGACCAGACTAGACCAGACTGGACCAGACTGGACCAGACCAGACCAGACCAGACCAGACTGGACTGGACCAGACTGGACCAGACCAGACCAGACCGGACCAAACTGGACTGGACCAGACTGGACCGGACCAGACCAGAGCAGACCAGACCAGATCAGACCAGACTGGACTGGACCAGACTGGACCAGACCAGACTGGACCAGACCAGACCAGACCAGACCAGACTGGACTGGACCAGACTGGACCAGACCAGACCAGACCAGACCAGACCAGACTGGACCAGACCAAACTGGACTGGACCAGACTGGACCGGACCAGACCAGACCAGACCAGACCAGACCAGACCAGACTGGACCGGACCAGACTGGACCGGACCAGACCGGACCAGACCAGACCAGACCAGACCAGACCAGACCGGACCAGACTGGACCAGACCAGACCAGACCAGACCAGACCAGACCAGACCAGACCGGACCAGACTGGACCGGACCAGACCAGACCAGACCAGACCAGACTGGACCAGACCAGACTGGACCGGACCAGGCCAGACCAGACCAGACCTAACTGGACCGGACCGGACCAGACTAGACCAGACCGGACCAGACCAGACCAGACTGGACCAGACCAGACTGGACCAGGCCAGACCAGACCAGACCAGAGCAGACCAGACTGGACCAGACTGGACCGGACCAGGCCAGACCAGACCAGACCTAACTGGACCGGACCAGACCAGACCAGACCGGACCGGACCAGACCAGACCAGACCAGACCAGGCCAGACCAGAGCAGACCAGACCAGACCAGACCAGGCCAGGCCAGACCGGACCAGACCAGACCAGACCAGACCAAACTGGACTGGACCAGACTGGACCGGACCAGACTGGACCAGACCAGACCGGACCAGGCCAGACCGGACCAGACTGGACCAGACCAGACCGGACCAGGCCAGACCAGACCAGACCAGACCGGACCAGACTGGACCAGACCAGACCGGACCAGGCCAGACCAGACCAGACCAGACCGGACCAGACCGGACCAGACCGGACCAGACCAGAACGGACCAGACTGGACCAGACCGGACCAGGCCAGACCAGACCGGACCAGACCGGACCAGACCAGACCGGACCGGACCGGACCAGACTGGACCAGACCAGACCAGACCGGACCAGACTGGACCAGACCAGACCGGACCAGGCCAGACCAGACCGGACCAGGCCAGACCGGACCAGACTGGACCAGACCAGACTGGACCAGACCAGACCAGACCAGACCGGACCAGGCCAGACTGGACCAGACTGGACCAGACCAGACTGGACCAGACCAGACCAGACCAGACCAGACCGGACCAGACTGGACCAGACCAGACCGGACCAGACCAGACCAGACCAGACCGGACCAGACTGGACCAGACCAGACCAGACCGGACCAGACTGGACCAGGCCAGACTGGACCAGGCCAGACCGGACCAGACTGGACCGGACCAGACTGGACCAGACTGGACCAGGCCAGACCGGACCAGACCAGACCGGACCAGACCGGACCAGGCCAGACCGGACCAGACTGGACCAGACCAGACTGGACCAGACTGGACCAGGCCAGACCGGACCAGACCAGACTGGACCAGACCGGACCAGACCAGACCGGACCAGACTGGACCAGGCCAGACCGGACCAGGCCAGACCGGACCAGACTGGACCAGACCAGACTGGACCAGACCGGACCAGACTGGACCAGACCAGACCGGACCAGGCCAGACCAGACTCCAGTACTCACGCAGCTGTGGAGCTCGCGTATCTGCCTGCTGATGCTCTCCAGGAACTCGGTGGTCTGAACAGGATCCCAGGTGGTTGAGGAGAGGTTGCCATGGCGATAGAGGTGGTAAATCTCCTTCATGCTGTCCCTGATGAAGACGAGCTGGGACTCCGCCTGGACACACAGACAGCGAAGACTTGTGATTGGCAGACAGAGATGATGTCATCAGCATGAGCTGAGTGTTTTGTAAACGTGAACAAGATGTTACTGTAATTACCTGCTGACTCTCCACCTGCTCGTACAGTCTGTCTGGAAACGGAACAGAACATTCCTGGTCAGTGAACGCACCGCCCTGAAAGACAAGAGACAACGAACTCGTTACATCACGTCTGTAAAAGTAGTTCCAGGGTGATGTTTACCATCGTGTAGTAACACGTCTGTAAAAAGTAGTTCCAGGGTGACGTTTACCATCGTGTAGCAACACGTCTGTAAAAGTAGTTCCAGGGTGACGTTTACCATCGTGTAGTAACACGTCTGTAAAAAGTAGTTCCAGGGTGACGTTTACCATCGTGTAGTAACACGTCTGTAAAAAGTAGTTCCAGGGTGACGTTTACCATCGTGTAGTAACACGTCTGTAAAAAGTAGTTCCAGGGTGACGTTTACCATCGTGTAGTAACACGTCTGTAAAAAGTAGTTCCAGGGTGACGTTTACCATCGTGTAGTAACACGTCTGTAAAAAGTAGTTCCAGGGTGATGTTTACCATCGTGTAGTAACACGTCTGTAAAAAGTAGTTCCAGGGTGATGTTTACCATCGTGTAGTAACACGTCTGTAAAAGTAGTTCCAGGGTGATGTTTACCATCGTGTAGTAACACGTCTGTAAAAAGTAGTTCCAGGGTGACGTTTACCATCGTGTAGCAACACGTCTGTAAAAAGTAGTTCCAGGGTGACGTTTACCATCGTGTAGCAACACGTCTGTAAAAAGTAGTTCCAGGGTGAGGTTAACCATTGTGTAGTAACACGTCTGTAAAAGTAGTTCCAGGGTGACGTTTACCATCGTGTAGCAACACGTCTGTAAAAAGTAGTTCCAGGGTGATGTTTACCGTCGTGTAGTAACACGTCTGTAAAAAGTAGTTCCAGGGTGATGTTTACCATCGTGTAGCAACACGTCTGTAAAAAGTAGTTCCAGGGTGATGTTTACCATCGTGTAGTAACACGTCTGTAAAAGTAGTTCCAGGGTGATGTTTACCATCGTGTAGTAACACGTCTGTAAAAAGTAGTTCCAGGGTGATGTTTACCATTTCCATCGTGTAGCAACACGTCTGTAAAAAGTAGTTCCAGGGTGACGTTTACCATCGTGTAGCAACACGTCTGTAAAAAGTAGTTCCAGGGTGACGTTTACCATCGTGTAGTAACACGTCTGTAAAAAGTAGTTCCAGGGTGACGTTTACCATCGTGTAGTAACACGTCTGTAAAAAGTAGTTCCAGGGTGACGTTTACCATCGTGTAGTAACACGTCTGTAAAAAGTAGTTCCAGGGTGACGTTTACCATCGTGTAGTAACACGTCTGTAAAAAGTAGTTCCAGGGTGACGTTTACCATCGTGTAGTAACACGTCTGTAAAAAGTAGTTCCAGGGTGATGTTTACCATCGTGTAGTAACACGTCTGTAAAAAGTAGTTCCAGGGTGATGTTTACCATCGTGTAGTAACACGTCTGTAAAAAGTAGTTCCAGGGTGATGTTTACCATCGTGGAGTAACACGTCTGTAAAAAGTAGTTCCAGGGTGACGTTTACCATCGTGTAGTAACACGTCTGTAAAAAGTAGTTCCAGGGTGATGTTTACCATCGTGTAGTAACACGTCTGTAAAAAGTAGTTCCAGGGTGATGTTTACCATCGTGTAGTAACACGTCTGTAAAAAGTAGTTCCAGGGTGATGTTTACCATCGTGTAGTAACACGTCTGTAAAAGTAGTTCCAGGGTGATGTTTACCATCGTGTAGTAACACGTCTGTAAAAGTAGTTCCAGGGTGACGTTTACCATCGTGTAGCAACACGTCTGTAAAAAGTAGTTCCAGGGTGACGTTTACCATCGTGTAGTAACACGTCTGTAAAAAGTAGTTCCAGGGTGATGTTTACCATCGTGTAGTAACACGTCTGTAAAAAGTAGTTCCAGGGTGATGTTTACCATCGTGTAGTAACACGTCTGTAAAAAGTAGTTCCAGGGTGATGTTTACCATCGTGTAGTAACACGTCTGTAAAAGTAGTTCCAGGGTGACGTTTACCATCGTGTAGTAACACGTCTGTAAAAGTAGTTCCAGGGTGACGTTTACCATCGTGTAGTAACACGTCTGTAAAAAGTAGTTCCAGGGTGATGTTTACCATCGTGTAGTAACACGTCTGTAAAAAGTAGTTCCAGGGTGATGTTTACCATCGTGTAGTAACACGTCTGTAAAAAGTAGTTCCAGGGTGATGTTTACCATCGTGTAGTAACACGTCTGTAAAAAGTAGTTCCAGGGTGATGTTTACCATCGTGTAGTAACACGTCTGTAAAAAGTAGTTCCAGGGTGATGTTTACCATCGTGTAGTAACACGTCTGTAAAAAGTAGTTCCAGGGTGATGTTTACCATCGTGTA